>CM053026.1:329490957-330013457 GCA_028564925.1 Lithobates sylvaticus | reverse complement strand
CTGATGGGGTGATGAAAAAGCACAGGAAACGGGCAGTGCAGTTCCCGCAACGCATCAGATTCAGAAGCGTGGCTTACACTATTACAGTTCGTTTCAAGAAACATGATGAAATTCAAATTAATTTAATTACCTCCAAGGATGCAGCCTCCTCAGTGAGTCCTTTGTATATCTCCAATCTCTCCTCCTCTGTGAGGATAAAAGGCAGTCCCTTAAAGCGAGGATCTAGCGCAGAGGCTGTATGAAGGATCTTCTTCTCTGTCTCACTGTTGTACCTCTTCTGGAGATCAGTTCTGATGGCATTCTTGATCTCATGGATCATGGGTGTGTCTCCCATGGTGTCTGTCATGCTCTGGAGGAGTTGTGCATGTAGAGGGGCAATGAGAGAAACTGTTGGATTGCGCTCTTCTGACATCAGCATGGTTGCATCCTTCATTGGCTTTAATGCACTCACAGCGTCCTCTGCATTTGACACATCTGTTTCGTTGAGAGTGCAGAGATCGGACTCTCCTTTTCTGACTTCTGGAGACAGCAATGTGGCACAGACTGCAGGTTGTTGTTCTAAGAACCTCTCAATCATGTCATATGCGCTGTTCCATCTTGTTGACACGTCGGTTATCAACTTATGATTCTTCAGGCCAAGGCATTTCTGCTTCTCTTTTAGACAGTGGCTTGCTCTAGTGCTACGGTGAAAGAACGTGGATATCCGTCGCACTCTGCCAAGAAGTCTGGAGAGTGTGGTCACTTTCAGCGCTCGTTGGGATGCAAGATTTAGTGTATGGGCGAAGCATTTCACATGGGGGAATTTCCCAACTTGAGCTGCAACTATCATGTTCGACGCATTGTCAGTCACAAGCACTACAGATTTCTCGGACAGCTGCCATTCTTCCACAACACGAGACAGTAGCTCTGCCAGATGAGCACCCGTGTGAGACTCATAAATGGCTCTCGTTTGCAGCACATGTGACAAGATCTGCCAGTCCTTGCTAACATAATGTGCAGTTATTGTAACATAAGACTCTGTCGTGACTGAGGTCCATGAATCACACGTTATTGCGACTCGACTTGCTTGGCTCATTGAGGCAATTATCTGAGCTTTGGTTTCGTGGTAGAGTGCAGGTATAACGTTTTCTGTAAAGTGACTTTGTGACGGGATTTTGTAACGCGGCTCTATCGTCTTCAACAGGTAGCGAAACCCAGTGTTGTCCACAACTGAGTAAGGGCGCAGGTCCTTAGCTATGAAAGCTGCCACAGCTTTTGTTATTCTCTTCCCCCTTTCAGAGTTAGGTGGCAAAGTTGAGAGTATCGCATCAATTCTTGGCTGAGCTGGGTCTACTTTGGCACTGGTGGTGCTGGTGGTGGTGGTGGTGGCGGCAGGTGTTAGGATCTCTGAGTGAAAACGGCTAGCGTGGTTTCTCATATTAGTAGTATTCCCTAGATATTTAATTTTTGTGTGACAGGCTTTACACACAGCGTATGACTTGTCCAATTCACGGTTCCCAGTTTCATGTTCATAAAAGCCAAAATGTGCCCAGATGTTTGCTTTTAAAAAGCTAGGTGCATTTTTTATCTCTCGTTCTTTTTGGTCTGCTTCTGCCATTTTTACTAGTCTACCCGTAATTGTGACAGGGGGTGATGTGATGACGACAACGTTCTCTACAAACTCTGTCAATATTAAAAAGAAAAAAAAAAGAAAATTAAGTGACTAAGCCTAAAGCCTGCCACAAGATCACCACCACAAAAGTAACAAGTTTTCTACTACTAGTCTAGTAGTCTAGTATATGTAATTGTATATGATGATATGTTAAACAAATAGTTGCCACAAAATCCTTATTTTTCTACCCCACACACCGTCCGTCACTACTCGCAGTCGCACTGCCTTGCTAACGCTATGTGTTAAAAATGTGCATCGGTCTTTTAAACGCAACTTTTTGAGCAAAAAGATACTTTCATGAATTAAAAAAAATAAACGCAAGAGTAAAGTTAGCCTAATTTTTTTGTATAATGTGAAAAATTAGGTAACGCCGAGTAAATAAATACCAAACAAACATGATAAATTTAAATTTGCGCACCCTCGTGGAATGGTGACAAAAAAAATTACTACGGTGTCAGACAGTAACTAAAAATCTCCAAAGGCAACACTTTAAAAACATATACAGAGTTACAGTTACAGACAGTCAGATATGATTATATTTTATATCATAGTTTAGTACAGTGTGTGATGGGAGAGTGTGTGACAGTGACAGTCAGACAGTTACCTACCTGTGATGATCATTGATGACGACGATAAGTCGGCGGTGGTACAGTTACAGTACATGAGTCAGTGAACGGCGGTGGCACTGCTGCTGGCTGCTGGAGTGGGTCTCTCTCTCCTCCTCTCCTGCTGCTGCTGAGGACTGGAGTCTGAGGACAGGAGGACAGATGACAAGTTTTTAGTACAGTACTACTTCTTAGTCTTAAGTTACTAGTAGTGTGACATGACATGTGTGTGTCTGTTACCTACCTGTGATTATTATGATGCTTGCTGAAACACTCCTCCTGCTGTTTTTGCCTGTGAAGAGGACTGGAGTCTGAGGTGTGACTGTGAGCTGAGCTGTAGTAGTAGTGGGTCAGATTCAGGCACCGCGGCCTAGCTCGGCTCTCCTCCTCCTTTGTGAAGTTCCACTCGGGCCGGATGGACAGCGCTAGATGCCTCTTGTGCAATGTGCACTGCAGTGTCTGACTGTGCTAAGTGTGCTTGCTGGCTGCTGCAGTGTTAGGAGGAAAGCTCTGGGGGAACTCGGGTCGGACATGTGCTGTGCTGCTGCAGTCTTGTTGTCTCCTCGTGAGCGACACAGTCAGGCTGGCACAGGCGTATGACGTCAACAAGGGGGCGGGACGCCGCGGGAGGCGGGAGACAACGGCGCGAAAGCTTCGGCTGTTTTCGGCTCTACTCGTCTCGCTCGGAGGCAGGCGGCCCGGCGCGAGGATGACGTCACCCGCATTAATCGATGTCTTAAAACTACAGCATCGATGCTGCATCGTGGATGGTCGAATCGCGATGCATCGGACAAACGATTAATTTCAACACCCCTACCTTACACCAGGGTCCCCAGAGAGCCCCCCCTTACACCAGGGTCCCCAGAGAGCCCCCCCTTTACACCAGGGTCCCCAGAGAGCCCCCCCCCTTACACCAGGGTCCCCAGAGAGCCCCCCCTTTACACCAGGGTCCCCAGAGAGCCCCCCTTACACCAGGGTCCCCAGAGAGCCCCCCCTTACACCAGGGTCCCCAGAGAGCCCCCCTTACACCAGGGTCCCCAGAGAGCCCCCCCCCCCTTACACCAGGGTCCCCAGAGAGCCCCCCTTACACCAGGGTCCCCAGAGAGCCCCCCCTTACACCAGGGTCCCCAGAGAGCCCCCCCTTACACCAGGGTCCCCAGAGAGCCCCCTCTTACACCAGGGTCCCCAGAGAGCCCCCCCTTACACCAGGGTCCCCAGAGAGCCCCCCTTACACCAGGGTCCCCAGAGAGCCCCCCCCCTTACACCAGGGTCCCCAGAGAGCCCCCCCTCCTTACATCAGGGTCCCCAGAGAGCCACCCCCCTTACATCAGGATCCCCAGAGAGCACCCCCTTACATCAGGATCCCCAGAGAGCACCCCCCCTTACATCAGGATCCCCAGAGAGCACCCCCCTTACATCAGGATCCCCAGAGAGCACCCCCCTTACATCAGGGTCCCCAGAGAGCACCCCCCTTACATCAGGATCCCCAGAGAGCACCCCCTTACATCAGGATCCCCAGAGAGCACCCCCCTTACATCAGGGTCCCAGAGAGCACCCCCTTACATTAGGGTCCCCAGAGAGCACCCCCCTTACATTAGGGTCCCCAGAGAGCACCCCCCTTACATTAGGATCCCCAGAGAGCACCCCCCTTACATTAGGGTCCCCAGAGAGCACCCCCCTTACATTAGGGTCCCCAGAGAGCACCCCCCTTACATTAGGGTCCCCAGAGAGCACCCCCTTACATTAGGGTCCCCAGAGAGCATCCCTATAAAGCCCCTCTTTACATCAGTGTCTGCAGCTTTGCCCTTTACATCAGAGTTCCCCCTTGCACTGTAAGGTGGAATCCTGCATACTATGATGTAAAGGGGAACTCTGGGAATGTGGGGAGGACTCTGGTGACCAGAGAAAGAAAACACTAAGATAAGGGGGTTTACTGATATAAGGGGGAAACCTTTATATCAGTGCCCCCTTACAATATTGTATTGAGCCCCCTAGACTGGCCTGGCGGTGCTGTCACTGACCTCCTCTCAGGTGCATCATGCAGGGCTCAGTCAGTCGGCTCCAGCTTGGTGGCTCTGGTTTTATCCCATAGTTTCCTCTCCACAGTCCATACATGTCTGACTTCTCCCATGACCCCCATCCTGGCTGCGCTCCCTCTCTTGACTCAGGGGAGGTCAGAGGCTGCGGATGGGACAGGGGAGGTCAGAGGCTGCGGATGGGACAACAGGAGAGTTCAGAGGCTGCAGATGGGACAACAGGAGAGTTCAGAGGCTGCAGATGGGACAACAGGAGAGTTCAGAGGCTGTGGGGGGAGGGCAACAGGAGAGGTCAGAGGCTGTGGGGGGAGAGCAACAGGAGAGGTCAGAGGCTGTGGGGGGAGAGCAACAGGAGAGGTCAGAGGCTGTGGGGGGAGAGCAACAGGAGAGGTCAGAGGCTGTGGGGGGAGAGCAACAGGAGAGGTCAGAGGCTGTGGGGGGAGGGCAACAGGAGAGGTCAGAGGCTGTGGGGGAGGGCAACAGGAGAGGTCCGAGGCTGCGAAGGGGGGGGGGGGACAGGAGGTCCGAGGCTGCGAAGGGGGGGGACAGGAGGTCAGAGGCTGCGAAGGGGGGGGACAGGAGGTCAGAGGCTGCGAAGGGGGGGTGACAGGAGGTCAGAGGCTGCGAAGGGGGGGGGACAGGAGGTCAGAGGCTGCGAAGGGGGGGGGACAGGAGGTCAGAGGCTGCGAAGGGGGGGGGGACAGGAGGTCAGAGGCTGCGAAGGGGGGGACAGGAGGTCAGAGGCTGCGAAGGGGGGGGGGGCAGGAGGTCAGAGGCTGCAAGGGGGGGGGGGGAGGTCAGAGGCTGCGAAGGGGGACAGGAGGTCAGAGGCTGCAGGGGGGGGGACAGGAGGTCAGAGGCTGCAAGGGGGGGGGGACAGGAGGTCAGAGGCTGCAAGGGGGGGGGCAGGAGGTCAGAGGCTGCAAGGGGGGGGGGGACAGGAGGTCAGAGGCTGCAAGGGGGGGGGCAGGAGGTCAGAGGCTGCGAGGGGGGGGGCAGGAGGTCAGAGGCTGCGAGGGGGGGGGGACAGGAGGTCCGAGGCTGCGAGGGGGGGACAGGAGGTCCGAGGCTGCGAGGGGGGTGGCAGGAGGTCCGAGGCTGCGAGGGGGGTGGCAGGAGGTCAGAGGCTGCAAGGGGGGGGGGCAGGAGGTCAGAGGCTGCGAGGGGGGGTGGCAGGAGGTCAGAGGCTGCGAGGGGGGGCCCAGGAGGTCCGAGGCTTTGAGGGGGGCCCAGGAGGTCCGAGGCTGCAAGGGGGGTGGCAGGAGGTCCGAGGCTTTGAGGGGGGCCCAGGAGGTCCGAGGCTTTGAGGGGGGCCCAGGTCAGAGGCTTTGAGGGGGGCCCAGGAGGTCAGAGGCTTTGAGGGGGGGCAGAAGGTCAGAGGCTGCGAGGGGGCCCAGGAGGTCAGAGGCTGCGGAGGAGAGGTTTTATTTTTTTTAAAATGGCGCCGCTCTGCGCCATCGTGTCACTGCGCATGGGGCCGGATCAGCTCTGCTCGGGGGCCCCTGGGGCCGCTGCCGCCGCTGTGAGGGCAGCGGCGCTTGAAAAAAAGATGGCCACGGGGCCGACATGCAACTGCGCATGCGCCAGCGCTGTTGCTGCTGCTCGGCAATTTTCGGAAAGGCGGGCGCATGCGCAGTTGCATGTCGGCCCCGCGGCCATCTTTTTTTCAAGTGCTGCTGCCCTCACAGCGGCGGCAGCGACCCCAGGGGCCCCCGAGCAGAGCTGATCCGCCCTTGGGACCCCGCACAGTGACGGGGCCCTACGCAGCTTGCGTAGTCCGCGTATAGGGCGGATCGGCTCTGCCAGAAGGTTTGAGATTTGTCTCTGTGCTGTTTGGCGTATTGTAAGCGGGATACTTTGTGGCATTTGCGTAGTAATGGCTTTCTTCTGGCGACTCGACCATGCAGCCCATCTTTCTTCAAGTGCCTCCTTATTGTGCATCTTGAAACAGCCACACCACATGTTTTCAGAGAGTCCTGTATTTCACCTGAAGTTATTTGTGGGTTTTTCTTTGCATCCCAAACAATTTCCCTGGCAGTTGTGGCTGAAATTTTAGTTGGTCAACCTGACCGTGGTTTGGTTTCAACAGAACCCCTCATTTTCCACTTTTTGAGTTTGAGTAATTAGAGTTTGAACACTGCTGATTGGCATTCTCAATTCCTTGGAAATCTTTTTATATCCCTTTTCTGTTTTATACCGTTCTTTTCCCGCAGATCCTTTGACAATTTTTTTTGCTTTCCCCGTGACTCAGAATCCAGAAACATCAGTGCAGCATTGGATGAAAGATGCAAGGATCTATCAGGAGTCCAGAAACTCATTGACCTTTTATACACACACACTAATTACAAACAAACAGATCACAGGTGAGGATGGTTACCCTTAATAGCCATTCAAACCCCTTTGTGTCAACTTGTGTGCATGTTACCAGGCCAAAGTCACCAGGGTATGTAAACTTTTTATCAGGGTCATTTGGGTAGTTTCTGTTGTCATTATGATTTAAAAAGAGTAAACCTAGTTGATTTGATAATAAATGGCTTTAGCCAAACACTAACCATGAGTGAAAGAAATGTTTTTGTGTTATCATTCATATTCTCTGAAAAATGGCCAAAAATCATAAATTCTGCCAGGGTATGTAAACATATGAGCACAACTGTGTATATGTGTGTGTGTGTGTGTGTGTGTGTGTGTGTATATATAATATATATATATATATATATATATATATATATATATATATAATCACACACTATGGTCAATTGATTAGCAGATTGTATATTTAGGCTAGTTATAAAATGCTGCTATACTTTACACAAATGAATACACTTTGCATTTTAGGTCATCACAGTTTTGCTTTGTTATTCACACTGATAACATGATTTGTATTTTTCCCTGTAGATTCAGAAAAAGAAATTCTGTGGTAGAATCTTTATCTAATTTAGTGTCCAAACAAACAGGAGAGCAACTTTCTGAAGGTAATGATGAAATGATGGAAGTAAAAAAATAAATAAAAATAATTGACATAGAAGTTGTGGAAAACCATTCATATACTTAGGAGAGGAATTAAATTGTGCCCATATGTCCAAATAAAATACACAGCATGGTGGCGGTACAGCCACACTGATATTTCCATATAAATGAGCCTGAGCTAGTAGTTCTGTAATCACCAAATTTTTATTTAAATTCCAGGTAAACATGAGTTTTAGTCTTGAGCAAAAATAAATACTTCACAAATGATTCATTATTTTCTGAAGTGGTTGCAAACCCTTACATATACCCAGTAAAGTGACTTGCCAAGTTGTACCTGTTTATCTGCAGAAGGGGGTGTAGAGCTGAACACACTGCAGAGCTTAGTTAAGAGAGCTATGGGAGCTGATTGGAGGGAAGCGACACCCCCCCCCCCCCCATTCACACGGGAACAGAGTTGAGGCTCCCTCTCGGCTGGAGAGTGCAAAATCTGGTGCAGCTGTGTATGGTAGCCAATCGGCTTCTAACTTCAGCTTGTTCAATTAAGCTTTGACAAAAAAAAAAGTTTAGTAAATCAACCCCTGCGTGTTCCTAATTGAGACAGATACACACTAGGGATATGCTTTGTTTATATTACATGTCTGAGGTTTGCAACCACTTAAATGTAGATTGAGAGGGTGCACATCAAGGGCATGATCCTACTTTATAAAGTGTTGTGGAAATATGTAATTCATTTTAATATGTTTTCCATTTCATTGTGTGCCTCTTTTCTCCTCCTTTTTTTTTTTTTTTTTTAATATTTTGCCATCTTGCGCATTGCGGCCCTGTGCCATGACATCTGTTTCCCGTTGCATTCTTATTCCTAATGTGTTCCTATTCAATCTTTTTCTCCCCATTTCTGTGCCATTCACCCCTCATTAGCAAAGTATGTTACCAGTAAAAAATAATTAAAATGACGAAAGTGTAGAAGATAATAAAGGTCTTAAAAAGAAAAAACAGTCTGAATCGCCATACTCATCATGGCATAAATGCATCTACTAAAACTTTAGAAATCAAGCCCAAGTACTGCCATGTGAGGAGCAGCTATTAGGGTTACAGACAGTCTACAATAGTTGCTTTGATATGTAAATAGAACTGTATCGCTGTCTGATGGAACCAGAGGCATACCTGTTGGGGATTAGGCAGATGTAACAAAAAGAAACTGGACTTTGTCAAGCCATACTAGCATACGGTAACTGAGTGGGTGGGTTGGTAAATGTAGAGCTTGTGTGGTTTTAAAATGTCTAAGATCTTTGGATTTTGAGAATAAACACTAGACTTGCTATACGTTTATAGGGAAAAACTTTTTTAAAAATAAATCAATTGCGGATAAAATTGGTATTTCATCGAAAAGTAATTTTTATGTTTTAATAAACCAGTGTAGATTGGACTTGCCATTAGTTTGTCCACCAAGGTTGATTAAATAAAAAAAACTGGGTCTTCTGTTGAGGCACTTTTTACACATTAAAGTGGTAGTAAACTGCATCAAAAAAGAAAAATAGGCACCAGGCAGTTCAAGTCATAATGTGCTTGTATGCGTCGCATATTAGAAATTTATGACAGACTTGCCTGAAAGCGAAGCCCTCCAGCGACACACTTCCAGGTGCTTCCATCCTCACCTGGTCTTCCTTTCGGGTTCGTGGGCTTCGGCGATATGAATGGCCAAGGCGGCGATGACTCTGAAGGCGTGGCTCTAAAGGAACAATACAGGTGGCCATTCCTTCAGAGCGCATGTGCCGGTGACGTCACTGGCTGCCTCCTAAAATATCTCCTAAATGGTGCACGTTAAGGTGATATTTAACCTTTAGGTAAGTCTTATTATAGGCTTACCTATAGGTATATATGATTTATACAAGGGAGTTTACTCCAACTTTTAAATTAAATCTATGTACAAAACTTTTCTCAGTTGCACAATACAGGACACTGGCTTTATACTCGTAGACACTGGGTTATAGGCTGGTACATTCAGGGGATTTGACACTGGTAACACTTTTGCACCTAGGGCACCCCCTATAATCCTAACCCACTGCATGAGTCCTCAGATTTTTAGCAAGCAATGCAGAACAACGCAGGAACAGAGGAAAAAAACACTGGTATGAATTATTCCCAGAATATGGAATTGCATAGGGGGTTTTGGGAAAATCTTGCAAAAGGTGAACTTGCACTGTAAGCTTTCTGTTAAATATAGGGATATCGCAAAGTTGTTATCCAGTGTTGATCTAAAAATGAAAGCTGTGTTAAAGTTCATAAATCGGGAGTCTTTAACCCCTAATGGCTGTTTTGCTTTGCGTTTATCTAACAAGTTCTTGTGGTAAAACCAAGGAAGCCTAGACTTCTGAAGTGTATCAATGCTTTACTAAACATGGAAAAATCTGCACATACAAACTGTAGGATGAACAATACAATACAACACAACTTATAGCTTCACATATAAGCATGTATAATATGTACACATTAAGTAAACTAAACAATTACTCAACTTAGGGGTCAAAATGTCCTCCATGGTTCTTTGCTCAGTCCACCTCCTGGAAACCATGTGTTTCCTCTTTGTCCTCCAAACACCACTCTTCCTCTGTCCCAAAACACATGTCTTTCAAACCCTCTCCATGGCTCCCCCCTAATGGCACGTACACACAATCCGAAAATCAGACAAAAAATACCACTTTCGAAGCAATTCTTACAATAATCAGATCTTTTACCCTTAAAATCTCCATAGGCGAAGTTTAAAAGATTCTACAGGTTGCATGTTTTGAGTTACAGAGGAGGTCTAGGGCTAGAATTATTGCTCTAGCTCTAACGATTGCGGTGATACCTCACGTGTGGTTTGAACACCGTTTTCCTATGTGGGCGCTGCTCACGCATTTGTTCGCTTCTGCATGGGAGCTCGGCGGGATGGGGCGCGTTTAAAAATTATTTTTTTCTTATTTATTTTACCTTTTTATTATTTTTACACTGTTCTTTAAAAAAAATTTTTTTTGTAAAAGTACAGAGTTTTCGAGAGGCAATCACGACAGTTCACCTGATATTATTCAATCGGACAAACAAACATTTTTCTCGTATGATACCAGATCGTACGATTTTCGTTTACTCAGTACAGTTGTCGTCTGAAAAAACAATAGAAATACACTACAACACATGACCTCACTTCCGATTTTTTTTATGCTTTTGTACAATAATTTTTATAACCTGAGTAACCTCTCCATTTTCGATATGCAACTAGCATGCAAAAAGAAACGTCCGATTTTCGGATCGTGTGTACGGGCAATAACAGAGAGACTGCTTTTCATTACAGGAACCTTGGGCTTTCCTGCAGTACTCAAAGTGCTTAGAACAACTGTGTAATAATATAGCAGATGTCAGAGCCTTCATCCTTCACATTTTCTGACTCTGTCCCCCAATTTGTTTTTCAGAGGAAATGCATGCTGAGATCTGCTATGCAGAATGCCTCCTTCAGAAGGCTGCCCTGACATTTGTGCAGGTAATGGGCGCATTACAATGTTCTCTGAATGACCATAGAGTATTCTTGACTAAGCACGGGATCAGAGGGATGCAGATGAGCATCTGTCAAACATTCGGAAACATAATCTCCCTTGTACAGTTAAAGCATTACAGCACAGCTTAATTGTGCCTCAACATGCTTGATAAATCCTGATGTTCACTGTGCGTTTCATACAGAATTAGAAATCATTTCAAATATTGCTCTTCCATTCCAGGCACATACTTATAGCAGTCTGTCTGCTTACTAAAGAGTAAATTGCAAAAAAAACACATGGTTTGTGAGGACATGGCAAATGTTTTATTCAATTTGTATGGTTCAGGATCACAGCTATCCTGGAGTTTCATAAATACATTTTCTGTGGTTTAAGATTTGTAAGTCTAAACAGATTGCATTGTTCTAAACATAAATGGACTCTCTTGTACAAGTAACATTTTATGTCTGTTTTGTGAATTGTAGTAACCTTGGCATCTCTTTTCTTTGTGTAACAAGATGGTAAATATCTGTGCCCTACTGGTATGGATTATTTTTAGCAGTAACTAAGGTATTTCTAAGTCGATGTAAGTAAAACTAGCTTGGGAGCATTGTGTTTTCTTAAATATCCTTCATCATCTGCTCTAGGGATCCTTGTGTATGTATAAACTTAAAGATGGTTTCCAGCTTTTAGTGAAGTTTAAATAGTATGTTTGGACAAAGCTGATCCAAACGAACTATTGCCTTCACTACTAGATGAGCCCGCTGTGTGCATTGTATGAACGGTATGTAGCCTCAGCTACATACAGAATACAGCACTGTGTTCCAGAAGTAGGGAGGAAACTTCCTGTCCCATTCCTGGAACAAATTTGAGTTGGGCTGAGCAGTGCTCAACCATTCATAGGATGCATTGTATTGATTCATAGAATACAAAGCCTGCTGTGAATGTCTGAGCAGTGCTCAGCCCAACTCGATTTAGTTTCTGGGAGCAGGGCAGGAAGGTCTCATTCCATTGCCAGAACACTGAACAATGTACTGTATGTAGCTAAAGCTACATACAGTTCATAAAGTGCACACAGCAGCCCTATCTGGTAGTGACAGTAATAGTTGGTTTGGACCAGCTTGGTCCAAACCAGCTATGTAAACTTCAGTAAAATCTGGAGCTCAGCTTTAATGGTTTGTTTATTTATTTTATTTTTTTAAAATTCTGGGCATGTAAAGGTAAGTTAAATTTAATTATACAGTGACCTCAGGTGGCCATAGCTCCATATCAACATAACATTTTAACCAAATCTGTAAATAAATATTGGACTGCTCTGTTCCAAAAAGGTGGTGTTCCAAGCATTCATCCCTGAGTGCATATTGCCTGAAACGGAAGTACTGCGGAGAGCACTGCCGAGCCCTGTCCAGCCGCAACAGCTGCCAGACAGGCTGACCGGCTGCAGGGCTGGATGATTGTTATGTTTTTGGACATTACAAACATGTCATAGCCAGAACTTATGTTCTTTCACATTTAGCCTCCATATCTATAAGAATGTGCTCACATGGAATCAGTGTGCATGTTTGTGCAAAGAGCTTTCAATCAACGTTTTGCTGCAGAATTGTGCCTTTACCTCTGATATGGCTAGGGCTAGCTCATCCGATAGTAATCATTTTTATCTACAGATGAACATGAGAAGCACTATCACATCCCACCAGGGATGAATATTTATGTGGCAGCAAAATGCCATTTTGTAAATGCATTTATAGTTTGTCAGGATCTTATGGGAGGCTTTAGAAAATCTGTGAAATTATTTAGGAAAACTATTTTTAAAGGCCTTTATTGATGCATTTAGATCCGGTTGGCATTGTTCTCCAGTGATGTCATGGCCGTATCTTTAAAAGAAACATATACACTATATTTTCAAAAGTATTGGGACATGTAGGAGTGTGTCTATGGTTATGTTTGACCATTCTTCCAGAAGCATATTTTTGCGGTCAGGCACTGATGTGGACGAGGAGGCCTGGCTCGCAGTCTCCGCACAAATGTATCCAAAAGGTGTTCTATTGGGTTGAGGTCAGTCAAGTTCCTCCACCCCAAACTCACCCATCCATGTCTTTATGGACCTTGCTTTGTGCACTGGTCCAAATCATTTGGTGGAGGGGGGATTATGGTGTGGGGGTTGTTTTCCAGGGGTTGGGATTGGCCCCTTGGTTCCAGTGAAGGGAACTCTTAAGGCACACCAAGACATTTTGGACAATTTCATGACTAAGACTGGGATGCTATTAATGTTCATGTGCCCGTAAAAGGCAGGCGTCCCACTTTTGACAACATAGTGTGTGTATATACTAATATATATAGCCTTAGCAAACTATTCTATTCATTTAATAAAAAATATCAGACAGGGATAAATTCAACAAAATCCCTATACCCAGTCTACAGTTATGAGTCCAAATATAGCTGGAATGTTTATAAGCACACAGTTAAAGGTGACTGGGGTAGATGAACGTTCCCCATTGATGACGGTAATTGTACCGAAACTAGTCTGGGAAGGCGCGCAGTGACGTCACCACGCTCAGGAGGACGGGCCACAGGATCCGACCGGCCGGCGGACTTGTTTTTATGCTCAAGTTTGAATGTGAGTTTACCATTGTTCTTAATAAAATATTCGTTACTGGTTTACGCTATGGGTACCCCCTCTCTTCCTTTATATAACCATTCATTGCTGAGCTTATGACCTGAGTTTCGGGAGGAGCAAGGGACGGTTGATCCATATCATTTACCGGATGATCGCAGGACTTCACCGCCTGGATATCCAAAGCCATCACTACAGAGCCTTATATGCTCTGCTTTCTGGTAAGAGCACAGTAATACTGGTGGAGGGATCCTATATCACCTATCGTATTACTTCACTGTGGTGTTGACCATTTGATTACCTTGGATGTGGACATTGTCTCTAGCTTATGCTTCATCTACCCCAGTCACCTTTAACTGTGTGCTTATAAACATTCCAGCTATATTTGGACTCATAACTGTAGACTGGGTATAGGGATTTTGTTGAATTTATCCCTGTCTGATATTTTTTATTTTTTGTTTTTCTGGCGCTGCTTCCTTTTTTCTCCTTGCTGATGATAGTGTGTGTATCCCACTTTGAGCGGCTGCCTATTGTTTGTTTTGGTTTTATTATTTAATTTGTTTTTATGTGCATTTTTAGCGCGGTTTTAACTCTTTTCTATTCTATTCATTTGGACCAAATTTGCATAACTTGTGTGGTTGCATTTTTTGGACATGTCTGTTTGTTTTTTTAACAAATAACTGTTGTCACAAATGTAACTATCACTGGTGACAACCAATTAGATGGTAATTTCTAAACCTGCTTTCTAAAATTTGACAGAATCTGATTGGTCACTCTGAGAAGCATTTCCATTTAATGTACCTGCAGGCTTTACTTTAGCCCTTTTTGGACAAACAAGTAACTAATATATATATATAATTAGTTGATGTTTTGGTTTGAAAGGATGCTGTCATTACATACTGAAACACTGTAATGATATCTCATATAACTTCTTTATTTTTTACCCAGGATGAAAACATGATCAATTTTATCAAAGGTGGCCTCAAAATCAGGACAAGTTACCAAATCTACAAGTATGTTTCATAACCTAAATTAGAACTTTTTTTCTTTCTTTATTGCATTGTTGACTGTTCTCCTTTTGCGGGTTTTTTCAGTTGCACAGTAATGCTTTCAATTTTCTTTGTCATTTAAGAGAATGCCATCAAGTTCTTTCAGGAATGGCCCAAGACAAAAACTCCAGGGACACCCACCATCAGTTTGAAGGCGGTGTTAAGCTGGGCATAGGAGCCTTTAATCTGGTAAGAATTTATCCACAGTGAGTTATTGTCAAAGTTTCATAAAGGTTCATAAGGGAGAAAACGGTTGGTCTTTAACGACTTTCAGACCGGACCATTTTGCTGGCTTAAGACCAGACCACGTTTTGCAATTCGGCACTGCGCCGCTTTAACTGACAATTGCGCGGTCGGCGACGTGGCTCCCAAACAAAATTGACATCCTTTTTTTCCCACAAATAGTTTTATTTTGGTGGTATTTGATCACCCCTGTGTTTTTTTTTTTTTTTTTTTGCGATATGAACAAAAAAAGAGCGACAATTTTGAAAAAAAACACATTATTTTTTACTTTTTGCTATAATAAATATCCCCAAAAAATATATAAAATTTTTTTTTTCCCCTCAGTTTAGGCTGATACGTATTCTTCATATTTTTGGTAAAAAAAAATGGCAATAAGCCTTTATTGATTGATTTACGCAAAAGTTATAGCGTCTACAAAATAGGGGCTAGTTTTATGGCATTTTTATTAATAATTTTTTTTTACTAGTAATGAGGCGATCAGTGATTTTTATCGTGACTGTAACATTATGGCGGACACATCGGACACTTTTTTGTCGCTATTTTGGGACCATTCACATTTATATAGTGATCAGTGCGATTAAAAATGCATTGATTACTGGGGTTAGGTTAACCAGGAGGGGGCACTGCAGGAGTTAAGTGTGTCCTAGGGAGTGATTCTAACTGTGTTGGGGGAGGGGGCTACGTGTGACACGACACTGATTACCACTCCAGGGAGTGGTGATCAGTGTCACTAGGCAGAGATGCTTGTTTACATCAGCTTCCACATCAGTTCTTACTCCCTGTGAGACGATCGCGGGTTTCCTCGTGGACATCGAGTCCGTGGGACCCATGGTCAGACTCACGGCGCGCCTGCTAGCCGGACCTCGCCAGATCACATACAATAACGATTTTGCGTAGCGGAGCCAACCTGCCGCAGGTTTTACTGCGGCGGCTGGTCCACAATCGGTAATCTGCCAAAAAACTAATTGGCCAAAAGAAAGCATAAAAAATGCAAACCGCAAATCGCAGCAAAATCAAGTGTGCAAAAAGCACTGCAGAAACTAATCAAAAGCAAAAAAAATCTTTGCATTTGCCGAATGAAGGAATGTCGTTTAAAAAATTTCTCTTGCTTTTAAAGTGGAAGTAAACCCTTCCACATGACTTTGGCCTACAGGTAAGCCTAGATTAAGGCGTAGGTCCAATAAATATCTCGCTGTCTACGCATGCGCCGTAGACAGCGGCGCGCAGGCGCACTGAGGGCGCACTGAGCATGCCGCTCTCACGGCAATATGCCAATCTCGTGCGCATGCGCGGGAGTGACGTCATGTCGTTTAAAAGGACCACTTCGGGGGCTTCGTTTTCAGGTACGTTTTTCATAATGAGCTAGTATGCTATGCATACTAGCTCATTATGCCTTTGCCTTGCAGGGTGTCTTTTTTTTTTTTTTTTACAGGCTTTACTTCCTCTTTAACATTCAGTTTTAAAATGAATGTAATTTCTAAACAAAACCCACATATACTGTCTGAAAATTCCTTTCACCAAGAAGTTTTCTATTCTGCTCCTTCAAATTTTCCCGTCACTGTGGTCAAACGAACGTCGATTTGACCCCACTAATTACAAAATCAAACGAAGGTTATTAAAATTGCATCTTTTTTAAAGAAAGACATTGTTTTTGTATGGCCAGCAAAAGTTACAGCAGATGCATGTAGCTTTTATCAAGCCACCTGCCTATGACAAGGGAGTCTGTCATACATAATACATTACAGTTCTGTCTGAAAATCTGCAAAACAGTCTTTCATTTTTATTTTTTTTCTTTAAATAAAAAATTTGAACCCCCGAGTCTGATGATATTTACCAGATTCAACCTCTAATGGTATATATAGTATATCTCCTCTAATAGTATATACAGTATCTCTCCTCTGTATGTTTTTCTCAGAGTGGATTAGAGATTTTACTCCCTAACCATAAAGTTGGTTATTTTATATTTACCACTGCGGATATTTAAGAATAAATTGCCTTTTGTTTTAAACTTTAAATATTAACTAAATTATACACCACACTTTTGTTAAGGTTCTTAATGAAAATGAATCGTTAGTAGGGATGAGCCCGGTGTTCGACGAGTCCAGAACTCTGCGGGCCGTTCACATCAAATTCATGTGCTACGAACGGCCCACAATGCACTGCGCCAGTCGCAGTACATTGCTGGCTGATGATTGGTCAAGCATGCACTGTGACCCCGCATGCTTGGCCAATCACAGCGCAGGCAGCGAGGAAAGACATAATTGGCCACAGGCAGAATGCCTGTGGCCAATTATAGCTCAGGGGGTTTAGTACACGCCCCACACTATATAAGGCCGCCATCGCGGCGGCCTTGTGTAGTGTGTTTCGGCGTGCAGGGAAAGAGCATTGATAGGCAGGGACAGTGTGTTCTTATCATGCATTTGCAGGACTTAGTGTGTGTTCTGTACCTCCAGTGCAGTATACACCTGTATCTACCCTTTAGTGCTGCTGTTCTCCATTAATACAGCCATCTGCAGAGTTAGTGTGTGTTGTGTGAGTCCAGCACAGCACAGTATAAACCTGCACCTGTATCTGCCCTTCTTTGCTGGTGTCATCTAATCCAGCCATCTGCAGTAGTGTGGGTGTTGTGTGACTCCAGCACAATATACACTACCCAATTGCTGTTTTTCCCATCTCCCTTCTTTATTCTGCATGTCTGTTGCGCCTTTATTTGTAACGCTTAATTTTCTTTCCACAGATGCTTTCTCTTTTACCTTCAAGGATACTCAGGTTGTTAGAGTTCATCGGATTTTCTGGAAACAGGGTAATTTTTAAATGTTTTCAATATTTTAAAAAGGTACAGACTAGTGTGCTGCTTGAGTTATTTTAAGAAGATGATATCTTTTTATTGGGCAACTATAATAGATGTACTGCTGTGTGACTTTTAACTCATTGGAGACATTTCTATCTACGTGTGATAGTACAGTATTTAAACTGCGGCCGTCTTCAGTTGGATCAGATGTGGGGAAGCTGTTTAATCTCTGCAGGTTGTCTGTGACCTTTTAATAGAAAACACTAATAAAGTGGCTGATAAATTCTTTCAGATCCTTTGCTAGGTAGCGTGGAATTTTAAATAACCTTGTTGCATTTTAATAATTGGCATTACTCTTGGCTAATGATGTAGTATGGTAAAGTTCAGGGCATTGAGCTGGTTTGGGTATGGTGTGCTTAGAAGAGCATTCCAGCTTGTAGTGCTTCAAACTAAGAACACTCAAAAGGTGTTATAATATGCATTTGATGTCATGACTTTTAATAAAACCAAGGGGTATATTTATAAAGCTATGAATGTCACATTCTCCAAACATTTACTGCATGTGTACCTTCCTGGTGCATGTGTTTTCCACTGCACTTTTGTTGAGAAAAAAACATTCCCCTCTGGGTGATCTATATACATTACAAGGATTTTAACTAACTTTGTTGCAGATTCCTACCTTTTTGTTTTTCTAAATAAAGAGCTGTTTGTCTGTGTCCATGTTCAAAGGTAATGAGAATGGGAGTGACTTTTTCATTATTACTCAACAGCGGCCTTTGCAGGGTTCTAATGTGGAAATTGGCAGGGTCTGGATCCTTTAAGGCGTGATTAAACCTTTTGGAAATGTTTGCTGTAGAGAATGGCCAAAATCAGATTTGTATCTTAGTGCAGACTTCTGGAAAAATCTGTTACCCACTCACACAAGCAGGAAATTGTATATCTGGGGGGGTGTTCTGTACACCATCTGTGTGCATATCGCCTCTGGGTTGCCATATTGCATTGCATTGCATTTTACAGAAAATGACAGCACTGTAGATTGAAAAGGAAGGGTCATTTTTAATATGGTTATATAACAATATGGCTTGTGTCGCAATTGTATTTGCTATATATTTTTTTACTTGTCAATGAATTTTATTGAATTTAAAAAAAGAAAGGCAAGTACGTACATAAAGAAAAGAGAATCGTCTCACATATTGCATATGGATTAATAAACATCCGAACAAACAGTTTTGTCAGGGACGAGTAGATGCTGGGGTTCACCTAGATAGATTATGAATGTGATTCTCTGCGACCATAATAAATGAACAAACATAAAGGAATAAATAATTGTCGCTGATATAGCAATCAAGAAGTCATCGTAGAACGTGGCTGGAAACAAGAGACGTTATCGCTAGCAGATGTAGCATGAAAATAGAAGAGTGAAAGAGAGAAGCATGAGTACAAGCGTGTCTAGGATCTTAGGAGTGCCGACTATAGAACATGCGCGCCCAAAGGGTCAGGCAGAGAAGAGGGAGGAACAGGTCCAGAAGGGGAGAGGTCTCCCAATACGGTAGAGCAGTCCTAGTATGGGACATGTTACAAGTGAGTAAAAGAGAGGTTCAATTACCAAGGCAGTAATAAGGAATGGTCAAAGTCAGGGGGTAAGCAGTGCTTGACCCAAGGTTGCCATATTTTTTAAAATTTCCATATTTTGTTGTTTTCAGTGGCTGTCATTTTAGCATACATAAGGGCCCTATTCATTCTATGTTTAGCTTCAGCCACAACCAGGAAGTCTGAGATTTCCACACCTTGGCTATGGTTTGCTTGGCCACTGTGGTAAGTTGTAAGAGTAATTGGAACTGCGTATGGGTAAGCTCGGCTGGCTTAAGATTTAAGAGAGCCGTTGCCAGGTCAATGTGGATATCGGTTTCTAAGGCCTTGGAGGCCATATCAAAAATGCTCTTCTAGAACTCTTGGGTGATGGGGAATTGCCACCAGATGTGTATGTGGGTGCCTAGAGCTAAGCAACCTCGAAAACACATCCCTGTGTATGATGGGACAAATTTTGTGATCCTTGCCGTTACAAGATACCAAACGTGCTAGGACCTTGTAGTTAGTTTCAATTGCCAAGACATTAGATATGGAGGGTTTAGTGGCCAGCCAAATATTTGACCAATCTGCAATCTCAAATTTGTGCTCTAAATCATGTGCCCATTTATTGGTATAGGACGGAAGTGCATTATCTGGAATAGTGTTCAATTGCTGGTATAGAGTTGAATTGAGGCCCCTAATATGTGGGTCGCTTTTACAAATACGCTCAAATTGTGTCATCTGACTCAGTAATGATCCCGTTCTGAGCTAAAAAAAAAATTATTTGCAATATTCTTTTCCCATGAAAGTGAAGCCCTTTAAATTACAGTGAGTGATTAACTGTAGTAAATGTGAATGTCACATTAACTTTTTTATAAACATGCCCTAAATAACTTTTAGAATTCTGTTATCTTGTTAACCACTTAACAACCGGCCCATAGCCGAATGACGGCTACAGGGCGGTTGCTTAACTCTGGGAGGGCATACCAAGATGTCCTCCCAGAATTCCGCTCTCGCGCGCCCCCTGTGGTGCGCACCCGATAACATAGAGGCCGTTTACCACGTGATCGCTTCGTCAAATGGCGGAGCATTTCACTTGTAAACTAATGTCATGACGCCGGTTCCTCTCTCCTTTCTGTGTACCGATCGGTACATTGTGAGCGGAGAGGGGAGAGATCAGTGGTAGCAGCGCTGTGGGCGGGATCTGTAGTGCCCACAGCGCTGCTCTGTGCAGTCACATCCACCGATCCATGCTCGGCCATCCCTCCATACTCATTAATACCCTGCCAATACTCTGCAATACCCTGCCATACCCTGCAATACCCTGCGATACTCTGCAATACCCTGCGATACTCTGCAATACCCTGCGATACTCTGCCATAAATAATGCGATTTGGTCTCCTTCAGGAGTCACAGCTTTATGTAACACAGACTATTAGGACATGTGACACCAATTCGCTGGAATATGTAGTAGGAATGTAACAGGTGAAAAAAGGGGGTTAAAATAGTACTGACCCTTAGGCATATGTTAAATACACTCCCATAGATGAAAACATACGCCGCTATGCAGTGGGCAGCCAGGCTGAACCAAACATTTGATGTATAACCTGTCTGACCATACAATCAAAACGGTGAACAGAGAAGGAAAAAATAATCCCCTGTACTGGCATGGGAATTAGCTCCCTTCAAAGCGTGCCTACATCCACCATCTATTCAAAGTCTGTCTAACCATACGGCAATGTGCGAATAGTCCTGTTGGTATGGGTAAAATGACAGAACAGACAAAAAACAGTTCAATTTGCAGTGTCTTCACTAGATGCAGGTGTATCACTGGAGGTGTTCAAGGTGTGTGGTCGGCTTAACAGGCTCTAAAGACAAACGGTAAAGGTGGGTACTCTTACCAGAGCTGATGGACTCACCCCTCTCAGGGTGAGTCAACAAGGCTTATACCGGATACACCGGGTAGATAATGGATCTGTTGCGATCTGCTGGATCTCACTGGACCTTTCCTCCAGGTGTCAATGCAGTCGCTTACCTGCAGCTTGATGGAGGTGCCGGATTTAGAAAGTAAGCAGTGGTAAAACTTCTCTGGGGGATCCTTATCCACAGCAGCTCAGGTAGAGGAGGAAACAGAGACAGAGAAGCAACTCCTCATAGTGTGAAACCAATTTCCCAATTGGCATTTATTGGATAAAACGGTTTTAAAAACATTTGCGCAAAAAATTAAAATGTGGCTTCGGTAGACATCCAACCCTACATGTTTCGCCTACTGAAGGCTTCAACTGGGGTATATGTCTACCAGCCACCTGTCTACAATATATATACCTTTGTGTGGGAATTCAGAGTGACAACAGCTGAGTCCTGGAGCACGGATCCTCACTTCCGGTATTGGTAGCGTGCGTTCCACGCTCAAACTCATCTAAGGCAAGGATGATGTCATCTAAAGGCGTCCGGAGACCAAGCCTCATTTACAGATTGCTGCATGGCCAATCAGCAGCGACCTGTGGTGATCAACCTATGGGCGTCTGAGTGTGGCTGGGAGTGGCTTGCAACACTAAGCCAATACATGGGGAGAACGCCATGAGGGGAGGGAAAGTCACTTCCCTATAGGCGTCACTCAGACGTGTTTAGGAGATACGTCCGGTCGTCAGTCTAAATGCGCATGCGCGCCCGCACGTATGATAGAAGCGGCCGGGAAAAAACGACATAGACGGAGTTGATGCTGCACCCAATCGCGCATGCGCGGGTACACGGAGATGGTAGTCATAGGAACTTAGAACCAATGAGGGGGGGGGCAGACACGCCCCTATGGGAGGTATCTAAAAAGTTTCAATAATGTAACCTATTGCGCTTGCGTGCTGACTCCACAGGAATAATCCACAGAGTTAGAGTAAAACGTGGGAGAGGGGAAGAATCTTATCATAACCTGACACATCAGGTGACTTCCACATCTCCATTGCCATAGTGATGATATGTTACTGGTGGCACGCAAGGTGACCTCCTAGTCCGGATCCATAATTTGGGTTAGACGGGCATATTCTTTCAGAGATGTAAACTGGTTGATTGATATGGACAATAAGCAGTACCAAAGTAATTCATGTGAACTCAAAAAATGGAAGTAAAAACATAAAAAAGGGGGGAGATTTCAGATACAATCAATCTCAACCCCACAATAACATCATGACTGGGAGAGAACAAGGTCTTAGGGTCATAGTGTGTAAGGGCCACCAGAAAAAAATTCCCGGGATATCCTATTCTCCATGAACAGAAAGTGAAGATCCGGGGACCAGTACAATTCACAACATCTTATCACATTAATCATACCTTTAGTGTAGCTTACTATACAGAATTCATTCTAGAATGGTAGGTGTACTAGGTATAACATTTTCAGTATGTCGGTGAGTTAAAAAAAAAAAAACTCTTATATTAATATAGTTATTTCAAAGCATGGTTATCAATCGATCTTCGCAGAGATAGAGCGATCGGAAAGAGAGAAGAGATAGAGAATATAATATAGGATATATAAAGCGTGAAATCTCGAGCGATAATTAGAAGAGACTATATATAGATATCAAGCGTTACGATAAGAATCATAGACGCTCGATCTAAAAGAGATAAGAAGATGAATAGATGACAGAGAATATATCTGATCGACGCTATATCTACGGATCAGATAGTAGGTTATCTCAATATATCCATATATGCTCAGAAGATAAGAACTTATAGCGGATATAGCTTATAAGAGCAAGCTAGAAGAGGAAGAAGCAGAGAGAGCGAGATAGCGAGAGATTAGAGAGAGAGAAGAGTAGAGAAGGGATAGAGAAGAAGAAGCTAGAAGGATAGAAGGATAGCGGGCATATTCTTTCAGAGATGTAAAACTGGTTGATTGATAGAAGAGGATGGACAATAAGCAGTACCAAAGTAATTCATGTGAACTCAAAAAATGGAAGTAAAAACATAAAAAAGGGGGGAGATTTCAGATGCAATCAATCTCAACCCCACAATAACATCATGACTGGGAGAGAACAAGGTCTTAGGGTCATAGTGTGTAAGGGCCACCAGAAAAAAATTTTTATAAATGCATTGATGTCCCATTCTATATTGAGGCCATGGGGCGAGTAACTCTTCAAGGAATATATCCAAAAGGTCTCTAGTTTGGACACGCCCCTAATGTTTGATTCGCCCCTCCAATTGGGGACAAATCTATCAATGATTTGAAACTTTGTCCCTGTCAGGTTCCTGTTGTGATGTATCCGATAGTGTTTGGGAACATTATGATCGGTACGGCCCTTTTTAATACCTGCAATATGTTCATTGCACCTCACGGCAAACGTACGGATGGTTCTGCCTACGTATTGTTTGCCGCAAGGGCAAGTGATAAGGTACACCACGTGTCGGGTTTGGCAAGTCAGAAAATGTTTCATATTGAATTCTTGGCCTGTAACACTTGATGTGAACGTTTCAGTTTTTTTCCTCCCATAGACGTTGTGTAAACACACGTTACATCTACGGCAGGGGAAAAAGTCCTTCATGTTATGAAAAAATGAAGGGACCATAGGGGGGTCGGATACACTGGGAGCTATCCGGCCACCTAGAGAGGGGGCCCCTCTATAGATCACTCCTGCTTTCTCTGGGAGGAGGGGGCCTAGAATTCTATCGCTTTTTAGGACACTCCAATGTTTTGAAATAATCCCTTTGATCTGTCTGTGTTGAACGGAGAAAGAGGTCAAAAGTGACCAATTATGTTGTGATTCTTGTGTTTTTTTAGGAGCAACTTTGATCAGTTCTTCTCTATTGAGTGAAGCCACTATCTCAATATCCCTGTCTATACCCTGTAAATCATATCCTTTATCCAAGAATCTATTTTTAATGGTCTCGGCTTGTGAAAAGAAATCTGTTAGATTAGAACAGTTCCTCCTAATTCTGGTGAGTTGGCTCCGAGGTATGGACTTAAGCCAAGACGAGTGGTGGCAACTGTCTATTGGGATATACCCGTTTCGATCTGTCGCTTTAAAAAATGTTTTTGTGACCAAATGACCATCCAGAACCGATATTTCCAGGTCCAGAAAGTGGATTGTCGAAGTACTAACTTCGTGAGTTAATTTGATGCCCCACTGGTTATCATTCAAAAAAAGCATGAACTTATCCAACGAGTCCTTATCACCCTTCCATAGGAGGAGGATGTCGTCTATATATCTTGCCCAGAGGGCTATCTGAGACAGTCCCTGGGTATAGACGACATCCTCCTCCCATTTGGCCATAAAAATATTTGCCAAGCTGGGGGCAAATTTTGCCCCCATGGCTACACCTTTTTCTTGGAGATAAAAATCTCCATTGAACCAAAAGTAGTTGGACCTGGTAGCGAACCGCAGCAGGTCCATAATAAACCTCTTTTGGGTCCCTGGGATGGCTCCATTCCTAGCTAGGAAAAGGTCGACTGCTGCCAAACCCAACGAATGGGGTATACTGGTGTATAGTGCTGTGACATCAG
Source organism: Lithobates sylvaticus (assembly GCA_028564925.1). Taxonomy (NCBI): domain Eukaryota; kingdom Metazoa; phylum Chordata; class Amphibia; order Anura; family Ranidae; genus Lithobates; species Lithobates sylvaticus. The sequence goes on along the minus strand of CM053026.1, from coordinate 329,988,935 downwards.
CCGTAACAAGTAAAAGGTCTTCGCTGTATTGTACCTGTTGGAGTCTTGCAATAGTGTCTTTTGTATCTCTCAAATACGACGGTATAGTTTTCACCATCGGCTGTAGATGGTGATCTATATATTTACCGATCCGGGCAGTGATAGAATCTATCCCGCTAATGATCGGGCGGCCAGGGGGATTCGTAATACTTTTATGGACCTTAGGAAGGTAATAAATCACTGGTATCCTTGGGACTGTGGGAATTAGGAATTGCTTCTCTTTCCGATCTAAAATGCCCATATTATACCCTGTGTCTATCAAGTCTACAAGTGTTTTTTTGAAAGCTGTGGTGGGATTCTTAGGTATAAGAGAATAAGTTTCTCTATCACTTAGGATCCTCATCATCTCTGAGTTATAGTCTACCTTATCCAGGACGACTATCCCTCCGCCCTTGTCCGCCGGGCGGATGATGAGGTCTTTCCTTTCACAGAGTAGTTTAAGGCCCATTTTCAGATTGGGATCAGTAAACACTTTTTTGGGGGGTAGTTTATCTAGATAGCGGCGTATGTTTTCATCTTGCTTTAACCTGGGGTGGATATGTCCTGTGTCCACGGGTAATAGGGGTTTAAACACCCAGCACCACCCCCTCCCCTCCCTCTTTCACATGATATAATTTTTCACATGTTTATTTGTTGTGTTTACTTTAATCGCATTATTTAATGCAACCTTTAACCACTCTAATTTGAGCACATATCAGCAGAGTAATCTAGCTGACACCCTCACATATAGGGTTCACTATTATACTCCTGGCTCACAACAGTTCCCACAGGCTGTTCCACTCCTGCGGGACCTCAAGTGAAAATCAGGGACACTTGTCCATCTATGTTAGCGCTGCACTTGTATACATATTTTCTTTTTACAATTTTCGTCTGATTGTTGTGCTAGCAGCTTTTGTTTCTTGTATGTTTGGCGCAATATTACCCCACCACTTTTTTGATACTCTGCCATACCCTGCGATACTCTGCCATACCCTGCGATACTCTGCCATACCCTGCGATGCTCTGCCATACCCTGCGATGCTCGGCTGAACTCGGCCTCTGTATGTGGCCAGTCTGTGGAAGTCTCACACATGTGGTATCACCGTACTCAGGAGGTGTAGGAGAATCTATTTTGGGGTGTCCATCCATCCATGCTCAGCCATCCCTCCATACTCTTCAATACCCTGCCAATACTCTGTCATACCCTGCGATACCCTGTGATACCATGCATTACCCTGTGATGGTATGCCATACCCTGCAATACTCTGCCATACCCTGCGATACTCTGCCATACCCTGCGAATGATTGGCATTAATAAAGCGATCAGTGCGATTAAAAGTGCATTGAATACTGTAAAAATGTCACTGGCAGTGAAGGGGTTAAGTGTGCCCTAGTTTGTGTTCTGACTGAAGGGGGATGTGGACTGTGCAGGGAAGATAACAGATCGTCTGTTCGTACGATCTGTCAGTTCTCCCCTCAGAGAACCGGAAACTGTGTGTTTACACACACATTTCCCGGGCTCTCCTTGTGCCCCGAGTGATCGCGGGAGCCCGGCGGTGATTGAGACCGCCGGGCACTCGCATCGGCTCAGGGGGTGAGTGGGGGGCGCGTGTGCCCCTAGTGGCCGTCTATGGTGCCAACGTACCATGATGGCGATTCGCGCAGCCGAGCCATGTTGCCGCAGTGTAACTGCGGCGCCTGGTGGGCATGCTGTTTAAAGGTGAAAAAAGTTCTGAAATTATTCCTTTGTCTCATTTTCTACATCACAGAGACCTGACTTTTTAACAGGGATGTGTAGACTTCTTATATACATTGTATATAAATGCTGCCAAATTTTAATCTAGTTTTATCAAATTGATTTGTAGTTAGAGAATTAGACTGAAAAATTCATATTTCCATAGAAATAAAGCTAAACTCCAGGTATGATTTACTTACATTGGACAAGCTTGTCCTATAGCTTGTCCTATAAAGTATGCATATCTCATGCCTGAGCAATTGCTGTGGAAGCTGCAAATTATTTATTTTGTTAGCGGTGATCTTCTAGGAGCTGTGCCAAGCAGCTTCACTTCTGCACAGTAACCACAGGGGGTCACTTGCTCGGCACTGCCGCCATTCAGAGTTTCTTGTATTATTTACAATGAATGCAAAGCCTTCTCTGATTGGACCGGGTGGAAACCCTACTCATTTTGATATTTTATTTAAAAGCAACATGACCTTCTAAACTAAACGTGGACCTGTGATAAATGCAAAACGTCCAAAAAAGTAGAGTAGATCTCACCCACACTCTCTTCTGCTACCTCCACCTATGGAATGCAGATAGAGCTCCTACACCCAATTAGTACACTCCACCATCAAGGTCATAAGCATGCACAGTTCCACATGTAGGCATCATCTGACCAGCAAACTAGGTTCTCTGAGTCTATGCTAAAGCTGGGCTAAGATCTTCATTCCTAATTAGCAGCCTAAATAAGGGAAACCGCTAACAGAGTTGAGTCATATTGTATTTACAAGTGTTAAGTTTCCTACACATTTTATTTATTTTTTATGAAAGGTTCTCATTAATGGCCTTTTAGAGAGATTAGAGATTGTGCTGTGCTAAGCTGCCTATAAACTGGCTAAGCTGGCTATAAACACAACAATGTGTTCTCATGTGCAGATACTTATTGTCTGGTTGAAGATCTAATAAATGGACACTTGAGTTAAAGTAAACCTGTGAGGAGAGAAATATGAGGGGCTACCATTACTGATCTACTTCTGAAACTGCTAGGAGCCTGGCTCTTATGTTGATGATTTGGCTTCAATACTTACTAAGTCACTTATTTGGAACAAGAATGCAGATCAGACAAGTCAGTCGTGCTCATCAGTGACTCCGATTATTTTACTGAAGCAAGAGGGTTTGCATTATAGGCAGGTAGATAGCATTTTTTTGAAAATCAGAGGTCAACAGTGACAGCCTTTCTTTCTTTAAAGGTTTACATGATGAATGCATAATTGAATATCCCTTATATTGAGGAAAAAGAATGCATAGTTGTGATTATACACCCCTAGAGTCAACTAAATACTAGGGGTTTGGTAGTCAGCTGAAAATACAGAAAACGGTGATTGCTGTTTTCCCAGTTGGCCAGTGTATATGCAAACTTTAATAACCGTGTCTTTATGTGTGACAGGAGCTGGGCCTTCAGCAGCTACGGGAAGGAGTCTCTGGAACGAGCCTCAGGACGATCCTTTGTGTCCTAACTCTCCTGTTTTATCATACTTATATATCATTTATACTTGGTAAGTTTGCACAGACTACCGTTTTTTTTTTTTTTTTTTTTTTTTTTAAAGCGTATATGTGAAACTTTGCAGATGTACAGTTCTGTAATTAAAGTATAAAATACAACTGTATTTTCTGTATTTGCAGAGAAGTTTGATTTGATTTTTTTTTTTTTTTGGTATTTCTTAGTATTTTTTAATTCTGCAGTTTTATGAAGCTTCACTTTTGTCTTTGCTACTTTAAGACTGGTTGAGATAAGCTTATAGCCACTGTTTTATATTTTTAACACTAAAGCCTCTTCTCTTTTTTGAATTGTATACCACAGAAAAGAGCATTTAAGTATAAATGGACATACCTAAAAGAAATGTGAAATGTTCATGTAAATGGATGAGCTTAAGCACCACTTTGCACTGCAGTAGTTTTGCATTACTGCTCTTTGCTCACTATGCAAGTCTACGACTCTGCCAAACCACTACAAATAATATTTTTTATCTTGGCACTCGTTAAGTAAGAAAGCAGGGTAATTGCATTCAAATTTAAACTCCCTCTATTAGGAAGAGCATGTATGTAATAGTATTAGTTCCCTCGAACATTACTTTTCACTACTATTTTACATTTCTACATTCACATGTCTGCATTTTCAAGCCATGTGCTAAATAAAAGAAAAAAATATGATTTCTGGATTTAAGCAAAGAGCATCTTTTAATAATATGACTGGTACAGTATGTAAAATGTCTTTAAATCGCACAACAAATGTTGTGCATCAGATTAGAGACAAGGTTAACAGTGCAGCAATACCTATAATGTATAGCAGTGTTTCTCAACCTTTTTTCAGTCAAGGCACCCTTTAAAATATGGACATTCTCAAGGCACCCCATTCTAAAATGTAAAAAAAATATTCTAACAACTTTTACATAATGCAGCAACGTCCACATGTAGGGCACCCAACATTGGGTGTTAATTTTGTCGACTAAAATTATTAAAACATTTTAGTCGACTAAATTAATACAATTTTAGTCTACTAAAATACGACCAAAACCATTGAGATGACTAAAACTAAAATGACATTTTAGTCAAAAGACTAAAACTAAATTGAAATTTGACTTCAAAATGAATACTGGTCTGTAGTGCATGTTCATACCTCAATACCTTAAATAATAAAAAATTTCACTCCAATGTTAACTAATGCATTACAATTTAAATACACCCATTAGATTTTAGACGACTAAAATTCGTTTTCGACTACTAAAATGTACTGGATTTCTAGTCGACTAAAACTAACACAGTTGCAGAAGACTAAAATGGGACTAAAACTAAAATCCCATTTTAGTCCTAAGACTTAGACCCATACACACTATTAGATTTTCAGATTTTTTTTGTCTTCAGATTTACCAAAATCATATAATATGAGGTCAAACCTTAAGAGTTTCAATTTGTATGCAATCAGGCAGGCCTCTGCACTACATGGTTTTGGTAAATCTAAAGACAATATCTGCAGAAAATCTAAGACTAAAACTAAATCGAAATTTGATGCCAAAATTAACACTGCGTTAGAGGTGATTTATTCTTCTAAAGCAAATACACTTTTGCACACTGGTACTGACTAGTATTCCAATGTTGCTCTTTTCCCTCAATTTCTCTCCATCAGTCAGCCAATGTCACCCCAGTGCTTAGGGAGAGGGGCACAGGAGGGTCAAACAAGGATGCTGTGGATGCAACAGACATCTTTTGCATTACCTGATGACTTCATTGGTTGTTAGGATGCCCGTATATAAAAATTTGTAATGGTGCATGATGAAAACCCATGACTTTGTGTATTTAAAAGTCAGGCTGGATCCACCTGCTGGCTTGTATACAATTTTTTTTAAATCAATTTTTAGGCATTTTGCCAAGGCACCCCTGAAGAAACCTTAACGTGGTTGTAAACTCTCAAAAAAAAAAAAAACCTGCAAGACAAAGGCATTATTAGCTAGTAGTATGCATCGCATACTAGCTCATTATGAAATATTTGCCTTAGATCGAAGCTGTTGCAGTGGTTCCTGTACACCGCTGTGACTGGCAACATGTCTTCCGGAGTTATTTCTGGGTTTGCGGGCTTTGATGCTGTGATTGGCTGGAGCCACTATGACGTCACTCCCGCGCATGTGCACGGGAGCCGCCGGTCATGGCACAGCTATTGAAGATATCGGTACATGCGGATACAGTGAATATCTCCTAAACTGTGCAAGTTTAGGAGATATTCACGGTACCCACAGGTAAGCCTTACTATAGGCTTACCTGTAGGTAAAAGTGGTAGTACAGTGTTTACAACCACTTTAAGGCACCCTGGTTGAGGCTGGTATAGAGTGTAACTAAATATGTGCATACTGAGAATACACTTTACTTTCCATTTAATATCCCTGCCTTTTGCATGCCATCTGTTGATACCAAGATATTGACTTGTAGTGTTGGTGCAAATGAAAACTAAGCCATTATCTGATTAGATGGATTAAGTACATGCATATTTCAACTTTTCCTTTTGTTCTAGGAGTCTCAATGTGTGTTCCCCATGCCAATTAGCTGCAGTTCTTTGCTATTCTTGAAACAACCCCCAGGGTCATTTTAACAACACATTCAACTGTCACTGTTTCCTTTCTAATGTAATTCAATTTCAGTCTTGCTAGCTGGTGTCAGATAAATATACCTACAGACTTGAGTGACTGTCGTCACTCCAATTGTTTTCAGCAAGGTGACAATGTTGTCAGTGGATATCACCCATGACCATTTACCAACCTCTGAGGTGAAACTGGTTCGAAAACCTTTTTCAATTTCAATTTTTTGTCCCCTTGTTGCCCAGCCATGTGTGCCTATACATCTGACTGCCATTTAAAATTTGTAGGCACATTGAAGTCTGCTGGGTGACGATCCTCGTGTTTATGGTCATGCACTGACTACATCAGGTATACCCAGCTACCTAGTTGGAGAACTAGCAATTGGTCTAGTTGGAATTTTCCAGCCAATTATTGAAGCCTAATTGAAGCTTCACCTCAAATATGAAAAAGGACATCAGGGTGCAGCAAAATGGTAAGAGTGTCAAGCTCCACCTTTTCGTTTTCGTTGAAACTTACCCCCCCCCAGCCCTAGTAGAAAATCCTTTCCTTGTGTGCTGCAAACAGGACCACGGTACTCTGAGAGGAGTAGTCTTCTCTGCAGTAGGTTGGCATGCCCTCTGAGGAAAACCTACAACTCCCCAATCAGCAACATTTGTGTGGCTGATTGGAGTGTTGTTGGTCTGACTCACAAAGGTTTGTCACAACTTTTGGTTTTCTTTGTAAATCTTCCTCAGGCCCAGAGCAAAATTTCTTGTTGTCTGCAGCTTACAGGAAAGGCTTTTGCACTAGGACTTGGTGGGAAAATAACAAAACAAAAGGAGGTGGGACTTGGCTCCTGTACTGTTTTATTCGAGCTGAAGCTTAATTTAGGAAACCCTTTGAGTTTTTATTGCTGTCGTTCTCACCATTGGGGAGATTCACTCCTCTGTTCTAGAGACCATTGTCACCGACACGGAAAGTGAGGGAAAATCCCAAATTTTTTAATCCCCACCAGAGCAAGACATAAGGAAAAAATCTTTAAAAGAGACACCTGTTCCCGAGACAACTTTTGTGTCAAAGCTTAATTGAACAAGTTGACGTTATAAGCTGATTGGCTACCATGCACAACTGCACCAGATTTTGTATTATCCAGTTTTAGTAAATCAACCCCAATGTTTGAGGGAAATTTTACGAGATTAATCACTGTAAGAAATGCAATAGGCCTGTACTACACTCATTAGGCAATCTCTGAATATATCATTTTATTTTTAGGAACTGGTGAAGATAATCTGGAAGAAGCAGAGGCACTTATTGAACCCTACCTTGAGAAGTTCCCAAATGTATGTGATTTATATTGTAATTAAATACTTCAGGCTACTATAATAAATACATTAAACTTAGTTATGTTAATGTTTTCTTCTCAGGGATCTATAATTCTTTTCTATGCTGCTCGAATAGGAGTACTTAAAGGAAACTTTGAACAGGTAATATATTTGCTTTGTTTTTTTTTTTTTTCATTATTTAATTAGTTTGTTTTGCATGCTATATTATTTTAAGAGAAACTTTTAATAGGAAAAATGTAGGGAGCATCAATAGGTATCTTTATAAAGTGTTAGTTTTCTGGCTTTCATGGCTGAGTGTTAGTTTTCTGGCTTTCATGGCTGTCTTTCTGGATTTCATATTTTTAGTTAGGGAGTATAAAGATCGGTTCTGACTTAAAGTAAACTTGCTGCATGCCTGATCCAGGGAAAGCCTCAGAAAATACCAAAGCCTAGGCCCCTTTCACATGGGCTGTCAGATCAGGTCTGCCTGTCAGTTTTTCAGGTGGACCTGATCGGACACTCCATTCACCTCTATGGAGCGGTAGATGTCAGTGGTGACATGTCCACTGACACCCGCTGCTATCCAATCCGCTCCGCTCCGCCAAAGCCAGACGGATGGAGGTCCTATTTTCCATCAGTCTGGTGGATGGGACCAGATGAAAATGAACAAACAGTCCAATTTCATCTGATCTCCCCATAGAGGAGAGCGAGACTCTGTCCATCTTCACTCTGTTTAGTAAGCGGAGACGGACCTGTCATCTGCTTGCTCAGCGGGGATCAGCAAAGCGATCCCCCATTAAGCAAGCTGATCCTGCAGAACGGGGGTGCCTGTGTGAAAGGGGCCAAAGACAGATGGGCAGTTAGCATTCTCAGGAAGTGGTAAGTTAACAACCCCCACCTCCCTCCACATTTTGTTAATAGAAATTCTAATTTGTGTTAATGCCATTAGCATTAATTGGGGAATTTTGTAGAAGTAAAATAAAGTGTTGATTAAGTGAATGTTTGATGCATACAGTTGCATGTTGAAAACTAAACTGAGCCTTATTATTGACAGCAAAATTATATAGTCTGTTGCTTTATAACAGCCAGTCATCCATACTGTATAATGAATGAGCTTTTGAGTGAGTGCTATGGGCAATCTACTCCTGTGTTTATACGTTAGCATTAATAAAGCTTGCTGTGGCATGTTCTGGACTGCAAAGATAAACTACACCTCAGGCCCCATTCACCCATTTAAAAAAATACAGTGATAGCGTTTTAAAATGTAGCACTTACCGATGTGAAATAAGACCTGAAACCTGGTTCCCTGCAGATTATATGTAATTTGTCACAGCTGTACAAGTACTTTATTCAGTTTTGCATACCCGCATGGAGTTGCCTTCATGCAGACAGATGTACATTTTTAGCAATGTTAAGATGAAGGGTCCAGTTCCTGAACTAGACCATTCTTGTTTAGCTTTAGTGGTAAAGGTATGTGATGAACATCACAATATACAACATGTTTTTTTTTTTTTTCTAATTTATTAAGGCCCAGATGACATTCCAGCAATGCATTAAGTCTCAGCAGGAATGGAAGCAGATTCACCACTTATGTTACTGGGAGCTGATGTGGTGCTATTCCTTCCAACAAGACTGGCTCCAGGCATATCGCTATGCTGACCTCCTCAGCAAGGAAAGCAAGTGGTCTAAGGTATGTAATGCTATGCTGTTAATATCACACATGTAGCGATGGATGTATGTATTCGTCTATCATTGCTCGTACAAATTATATTTACTTCCAACGCACTGTCTAAGCAGAAGCTCTGTGTGTGCGCATGTGCATATATGTGTTGTATAAACATGTGTGGTGCTAATAATAACCAATCTGTGCTTTTTATTTTCATCACTATTTGCACGTCTAAATATTAAATCAATTTATTAGTGAATTGGCAATAGTAATAAAAAGGGTGCACAATTCCAACTCAGGTGCCTTATTACAGCAGTGCTACTGTCATAAAATTATGATCAGCTTTCATGTATTAATATCACACAAGGAATAAGCAGTTGACAGGTGGTGAGAGAAGTCCCAGAAAACAGAGATGGTCCTCCTGCTATGATACAGATTTATAAACTCCACACCAAAGTCTGTGCGTCACACTCCCCTTCAGGGTTCACACTCACCAGAGAGATGAATACATCAGGCATAGATATGTTAACCACGGCTATCCACAGCGTCATGAAAGGTGTCACAGCATATCCTGAAATCCCCACCGGTTCTCAGGCAGAAAAAAGGCTCATATAGCGTAATTCCGTTTTCTCTCTCAATTTATTGAATTTCCAAATGAAGGTATTTCATAAAAAAATCATCAAACAGTCTTAAACTGTCTAGGCAAAAAACGAGCGTTCCAAACGGCCCAGGGGATAGTGAGACTCGCACACTATAGGAAGGCAGCATCCACTGCTTACTTCCTGGTTTGTCTCTTCCTGGTCGTGGAGCGCACTCGCCACTTCCGGTCACCATAAGGTCATGCCCTGACGTGTTTCGTCATCACGACTTCCTCTGAGGGCGTGGCCTTACGGTGCGGCATCCCAGCTTTATATACTAACAAAACCATATGTAAACATTAGCCCTACAGGTGCGTGCTCGTAACACACACACACATGCATATTATAGTATGGATATCATTCTGTTGTAACTACTGCGAGACATAAATAACCTTTACATCTGCATACATTAAACATTGTACATTCTTCGTAAAGAATTACCAGTATAAAACATAGCCTAGCATATTAAAGAGCATTAAATACAAAGACCATCGTCTTCATAACTAATAAAATAGATGCCACTCATTTTACAATAAAATACAATCATAATACATTAAACTTTAATATTAAAATTTTAATTTAAGATATAAAACATCCCTGAAATTACTGATTTTGTATATCTATAATTACTGTATACAATACCAATTTCATTATATGCATATTACATGTTAACGGTCATAATTAAAATATTATTAAAATATACGTAATATTAATTCCAATAACCTATAAACTATAATGACCCAATAAAGTGCAAGGTCGGAGAGTAGAATATTAAGCATTCTTAGTTTTATTTATAAAGCTCAATATGTGGAGACTGTTACTTATGTTTTTATGTTTTACTTATGTTTTTGTTTTTTGTTTTTTTTACTGCTAATGGCAGCTATCGGTGACTTATAGTGGGACTGTGATAGTGCTGTGAGCAATGTGACACTAACTGACGCTGGGGGAACTGACTATCTGCCGCTGAAAATGCTGTCACCAATAAATACAGTGATCAGTGCTAATGCCAGTTTCACACTTGTACGACTTGTCCTGTGACTTGGGACTTCAAAGTTGCATGACGAGTCATGATTTCCAAAGACAACCATTCATATTAGTACGACTTCAAGTCGTGCCAACTTCAAAGTAGTCCCTGCACTACTTTGGTCCGACTTTGATGCGAGTTACACAGGCATTCCCTGAAATCACGGCAAAAATTGCAACCGCGAAATCACTGCAAAATCGCGCAACTTTGAAGTTGCGGTAGTGTGAAAGGGGCCTTAGCGGCGATCAAAGGGTTAACTGTGTGCCTACAATGTTTACTGTGTGTGCTGTGTTGTGTGTTCACTAAGCGATGTGCCCGTTTTTACTCCCTGCTCTGCAGGGAGAGGAAATGGCACATCGCCACTGTCAGAAGATAGCTCTGTGTTTATCTACACAGAGCTCTCTTCTGTCATCCGCTCAGCCAATCAGCGGGTGCCAGACATAATTCATTGTTTGAGAGCTGCTGATTGGCTTGTGCTGCAGCAAATGGCAGCACAGTTGGGGTGGCAGGAGCGTGTGAGCCCCTACCTGGAAAAAGCGTATCACGTATATGTATGTGATCCAGCGCAGGGTGCCACAGTATATCTGTGGTAGGTGGTCCCCAAGCAGTGATGTAAGTAACTGAGTTAAAATAAACTGAGTTACTTAACGAGTAATCTAACTGATTACTTTTCCCCTCATGGTAACACAGTTCCCATTACTTGGGCGGAGTTACCTCAATCACATCTACTGCCACTAGATGGCAGTAGTGAAATTCTGGTGTCCTGCCAAAAAAGTTCCCCCGCCGGATAAGGACTACGGAGCTTACGAAAATTGCCGAACCTAAAAATCTGTAAGTGAACTCTATACCGCGCAGGCGCACTTAACATGTAATTGTACGAGGCGATGCCGCACGCTCCCGATGCTCGTGCTACTCTGCAAGGGGCGTCTATCGTGTAAGTAAGGGTCGGGTCTAGTATTACTGTAACCAAGGGGCACATTTATTATTATTGTTATATATCGAGCTCTGCCCATTAATTTAACATTCACCCTCTTCTGTAGCCTTCCGCCCCTTACACGATATAATAATTATAATAATAGACCTTGCCCCTTGCTTACACGCTATAACAGATCTGCCCCTTGATTAGAGTAACAATAGAGCAGCCCCTTGGTTACACGATATATAACAATAATAATAAATGCGCCCCTTGCTTACAGTAATACTAGACCCGCCCCTTAGTTACACGTATAGAATATTAAAAAAAAGTCAGTTACTTTGCTGCGTAACTAATTACTTTTCCAATGTAGTAACTGAGTTACTAACGCAATTACTTTTTGGGAGAAGTATTTGTAACTTAACTAATTACTTTTTTAAAGTAAGATGACCAACACTGTCCTCAAGTGGTTGAAGAATCAAAGAATGACTGCACAGAGTAATACGTTTTTATGAGTATCCTATGGTCATTACCATTGCTTTTGAAACATTGTTTTTTTTTTTTTTTCTTGTCTAGAGTTCCCCTTAACCAGAATCATTGCAGTTTTCTAAAGTAGGTCAGTTACTGGGTGATTATGGAGACGTTCGTAAGAGCAGTTTGCTTCAAGAACTGCTAGCAATCAGGCCTCCATTTGTATTAGATGGCTGGGATGACCAGAGGCATACTGTGATTATTCATCCCAGGAAAGGTCTGAAATGCCCGACCTTCAACTGACAAAGGACACAAACTGAACATTTAATGTGCTTTGTATATTCAAAAGGGTTGATGATCTGAGTGCATTTAAACTCCCTTCAGTGTTTATTGTGGACAGATACCAAAACACAGCAGATGATTGTTTCATCAAAGGTTTATTCTACAGAAATATCTCAGCATGAAGTAACAAAATCACTCAGACTGTCCGGTTTTACTTTTGTAAACATTTTGAAACATTTGTTTGTTTTGTCTTAAGAGTCGGTTCACACAGGGGCAACCCGGGATCCGACCTCAGGTCGCCTCAAGTCGCGCAGTTGAGAAAATCAATGGTAGTGAATGGAGCAGTCTTAATGTACACTACAGCAGTCCCCCCGACTTCAAAAAAAGCTTCCTGTACGACTTCAATCCTACTTCTAGGCGATTTGTACCCATTGATTTCAATGGCAGTCGCCTCCAAGTCGAATCTCCACCTATATTGAAGCAACAATGTCGCCTCTCTAATAAAAACCGGAATGGGTTCCCCCTCCAAGGGCAAACCAGGCCCTTAGGTCTGGTATGGATTTTAATGGGAAACCCCTACGCCGAAAAAACGGCGTGGGGGTCCCCCCAAAATCCATACCAGACCCTTATCCAAGCACGCAGCATGGCCGGTCAGGAAAGGGGGTGGGAACGAGCGCGCCCCCCCACCCCAAAGCACCGCTGGCCAATGGGCCCTCAGATGGCTGTGTACAAACCCAACGTACACCTACGGGGGTTTGCGCAGCCGAGCAAACCTGCCGCAGTTATACTGCTGGTCGGCAAGCGGTTAACAGATGGTGAGACCGAGGTGAGAGAAACAAATGTCATCCTATTCCTCTGTAGACCTACTGTAGTAGGTAATAGGGTCTGCCATTTTGGCATAGAAGGTTTTTGTTGCTAGCTTGGTATGTAGAAAGTGGGACATTTTTAACCCTTTGGGACCTTGTGATTTGTAAAACTCTCCTTAATGGGTAGTCAGAGGTTTGAGATTCCTGATTTTTTTCCCCAAGCTATGGCATAGTTATAGAAATCTATAGAAGAAACTACAGTGTGAATTGTCTCGTACTCGTGAAAAATGCTGCGATACCTTTGCGGTGTGATTTGAGCCCATACAAAATGAATAGGCTCAAATAGCACTGCAAAGAATCACATGCAATTTGAACAGGCATGCAGTGCGATTCCAGTCCGAATTTCATGCGGTTTCCCGCACGGTTCCTGTGTGAACCCAAGCTTGCCATGTGACTTTACTCGCTGGTGAAAAAACGGTATCGGTGCAACACTAGTTACAAGACAATTACAAAGTTATCGAGGAGGTCCAAAAGTAAGTCAGATGTTTTTAACCTCAGTCCACACTGATTTGGCCAATTTCAGGATAGGCAGCTGGTGTTTGCATGGAAATAATATGGGGGGTCTCCAGTAAGATCAAAAATTGTCTGGTTTCAAAAATATGTGCCAAGTGTGCTTCTGAATTATGAGGAACTTCAAAGAGGACCCATGTGATTAGGTGTTTGTTTTCCTGTCACAGCAATATAAAAATATATCCAGTAGAACAATACCAGCAATTATTTTAGGCTTTTATAGGGTGGCCAGTTTCAATTGAGGTATTTTAGTGCCCCATATGAAGGGTGAAAATAGAGCATTAAAGTTGTTGTAAACCTCAGATGTAAAATATGAGCAAAGCATAAACCTATATAGTGTGTACTTGTTTCAATCCAGAGCACTAAGTGTAATTTCTGTCTGCTGCCCTGTTCCTCTGCCATATGCAGGAGCCACTTCTGACAAGTTTTCCTGACGTCATGAGGAAAAAAGGTGACAGTATAGGGCTCTCCAACACGCAGCCTATGATAGCCTGTGTGCTGTATTAAAAGGGGAGGGGGGAGGGGGTTCCCTTCCTCCCTCCAATCAGCTCTCAGAGCACTCTTCGCTGGGCTCTGCAGAGTGTAATTTCAGATCTCTGCCCCCTGTTTTCTGACAGTTCAGACAAGATTCTGGACTTGGAACAGATGTAGAGAAGAAAAGAACGCAGATAAACAGATATAACTTGTCTAGGAGGATTTAATTAATCTCTGTGTATCACCTGAGGTCAGTCATCAGTTTCCAGGCTATATGTAAAGGTTTACAACCACTTTAAGTTGCTTAAAAAATGTTTTAATCAAGTTCACTCTGCCTGTGAAAGACTTATGCCCCATATACACGCTCGGATTATCCGAGGACCAGTTCCGTCGGATCATGTCCGTCGTACTTTGTCCGATGTTGGTGTTGCATACACACGGTTGGACAAAGTTGTCGGAAAATCCGATCATTCTGAACGTGGTGACGTTTGTTGCCTACGACGGGACTACGTAGAGGCTAGTAGCCAATAGCTTTGGTCTTGTAATGTGATCTGAGCATGCGTAGCACTTTGTCCGTCGGAATTCGCTACACGCGATCAGATTTGGTGTGATCGGACTTTGTTGTCAAAAAATCTATCCAGCAGGAGATAGGACTTTGTCCGTCGGACAATCCGATGGAAACTGTCCGATGGTGCATACACACGGTCGGAATTTCCAACAACATTGTCCGATAGGACAGAATCCATCGGAAAATCCGACCGTGTGTATGGGGATTTAGACCACAAGTGCAGGTTAACTTTAATAGTTTGCAGTATTAGGCCAATGTACTATATAATGGCCTAGGATAAGTCTTTTGAGATTACAATCCCTAGGTATTTCAAGAATGGCACGACTGAGGCGAGAACCGGCGGCAGGTCACCAGGTGAAAACAGAGGGGAGGGAAAAGCCAAAAAAAGAAAACGAATGCAGCCACCACATCTAATGATTGGTAGACTGCGATATATATATATATATATATATATATATATATATATATATATATATATATATAATATATATATATATATATATATATATATATATAATATAAATATATTATAGTCTTGGGGTTAATACTGTATTTATGCAAGTCTAGAGACAAGGGCATTGGAAAACTTGAACTGTGCATCCCTACATACTGTAAGGTTTTAGCTAGAAGATATTTTTAAAACAAACGAAAACCACAATTTTAAAAAAATCAAGTATGGCAGGGTTAGAAGCTCTGTGTGATATTTATTGCAGTCTGTGTCCATATTGGGTAGATTTTTTTTTCTCCCACCCCTACAACAAGCAGGACAAACCCTTACCAATTACATTTCAAATTCAACTCCATAAAGAAGTTTTGGCTGGAGTTCATCTTTTAAAAGATTTACCACTTCTTAGTAGGCACTTCATTACATGGCAGCACATTGATTATAGTGAGCTTCAAATGAGGTGACAGAGATTAAAACTGCCATTGTGGCTGAGACCTTAAAAAGTCCTGCTATGTTCATCTCACTACATGTCCCAGCATATCTGTTTTCTTATGCAATGTTAAAACCATAGATTTTTTGTTCACACTGGACCATTTTGACATGCGATTTGACATGTCAAATTGCTGTCTATGGCACTGTCCTAATTGGTGTGAAACCGCATCCGATTTAAAAAAGACGTTTCTGTATTACTTTTTGTGAATTTTAGGCTGCAATTTACATTGACATCTGTGCAGAAACTTACACAGATGTCTCTGAAATCTTGGCCAAAACCGGGACTGACATGCGGGAGTGAAATTGTGCAAGTTCAGCTGAACTCGCACGGCTTCATTCCCGCAGCTCAGTGTGAACCTTGGCTAAGGCTGATTTGTCCAGATAATAACAACTGACAACCCCAGGAGATTTCTAAAACGCATGCAAGTTGATGCTTAGGCAGGTTCTGGTTATTTTTTTTTTCATCACTCACATTTCGCTTTAGTCCTAATATTTATTGTAAATGGAAGCATGGGAATGCATTGCCAAATAATAAGCTAGTAATGCAGACAGTTTAATATGTTCTTCTGAAGTCTGGATAGTGTAGAGGATGACAACAAACTTTCAGTTGTAATAAGCCTTAAAATTCTTTTTTGTTCTGCACGTTGGTATATCTGGGACTTCTAGCTGGTCTTTCTCTTTTGCTAGGAGAAAATGGATCCAAGCTTTTACTGAACATAAGCCACACCCACCTGTTGGCCAGGTCAGGAAGAAGCTTTCTTCATGTTCCAGCAGTATTTCAAAGATGGACAGATGTTTCGTAACCTATTTTCAGTAACCAGTTTTCATACAATCCTCTCTGTTTGATAATGTTATGTGCCCAGTGTTTATGCTTTATAAAAAAAAAAATGCAGTTTTATACTTTATTTCAGATCGCCAATCAGCGCTCACGTGACAGCCCACCTCTCTCCTGCTCTCCTGCTCGCTGACATCAGCAGGGGATTCTCAGCCCCTCCCGCTGTAACTGTCAGATTGAGAGAGGAGAGGCTGACAGTCACGTGAGTGGCGCTCTGAAATAAAATGGCATTTTTTTTAATAAAGCACACACACTGGACACATAACCTTGTTGAACACAAGGGGTTTCTATGAAGAGAACACTGTGACTTTACAACCACTTGAAGTCCACCCAACACAGATAACTTGAACTTGACTGGAATTGTGGCAGGCTCAACTACCTGCAATGCTTATTTTGTAAGTATCCTAGTGGGCAGATTCTCCTGATAATTCTCACGGATAAAACCGAACAGGGTCTTGTCACCATGTTGGATGGATGTTTGAAGCTGCAGGCTAATTTGTATGTGTGTGCAAACTGCTGCTGTTTTGTGACGATCAATGACTTGTGTCTTCTAGGCAATTTATGTATTCCAAAAAGCTGCAATCCTAAGCATGCTGCCAGAAGATGCCGTTGCAAGCACTGGAGAAGATATAGTTGCCTTGTTCAGGTAACACTTTTTTCCCTTATGTTTCACAATACATTTTTTATTAGATTTAAAGCAGTATTAAACCCAAAACCAAACATTTATTATATACCCTGTTTCCCTGAAAATAAGACCTAGCGTGATTGTCGGTGATGGCTGCAATATAAGCCCTACCCCCCAAATAAGCCCTACCCTGTTCCCACGAAAATAAGCCCTACCCTGAAAATAAGACCTACAAGGACTTTAACTAGGGCTTATTTGGGGGGTAGGGCTTATATTGAAGCCATCACCGACAATCACACTAGGTCTTATTTTCGGGGAAACAGGGTAGCAGCTTACCAATTCTTAGATGTGTTATCTTTTTAAGGCGTTCTTTCCTTTATTTTCACCTTGTGATCTAGCCAGTAAGTCTGTTCTGCAGACGTAGCAGTTACAGGATTGGACAGACTATTTACAACTGGCAGGGGTGCTTACATTGATCAGATTTTATTTATGTAAAACCCTTTATCCCAAAAGGAACAAAAACTGTTGCTGTAACAGCTTGTGTAACTGCAGTGTGAGCTGGAGTTTGGTCTGAATTTGCATCTAAATCTGCATGTGCATCTAACATTCACAGTACAAACAGATGGCAACCACTCCAACCTATAAGTAGCCTTTGCAGCAAGGAGCACATGGTAGGGTGACACTTGTTAATAAATAACAAAGAAAAATTTCCGGCTCATTTGCCAGCCTGCAACAAACCAAATTGACCCTGTCTAACAGTTCATGTTAAAAACAAGGGGTTGCTTTTGAACACATTTGCAAATATGCTCTGCAGTCCTTACACTCTAATTTTGAGAGTCTCTTGAGTTGGAGCTGATGTATAATAATGGCTAGATTAGATAGAAGGCAGGTATGCACTAGACACCCAGCAATAGCACAATGGCAGTGAAGGTATCCAGTGCATCTTTTTACCAATTCAACAACCCCAACCTATAACTAGCCTTTGTAGCAAGGAGCACATGGAAGGGCAACGCATGTCAAAAAAACAACAAAGAAAAATTGCCAGCTCACTTACCAGCCAGCTTGCAACAAACTGAATTGATCCTGTCTAACAGTTCATGTTAAAAACAAGGGGTTTCGTTTGCACACATTTGCAAATAGGAGACTCACTGGATACCTTTGCCACCATTGTGCAATTGCTGGGTGTCCGGTGCGTCCCTATACATTTAAGGAGGGGTAGGCTCCTTCTAGGCATACGTGCACTTTAATCTCTCCATTATTATATATGTGCTCCAACTCAGGAGACTAAAAATTATAGAGTTAGGACTGCAGCACACTAGAGTGCTGTGAAGTGGCCACTGCCAAATATGTGGCCAAATATGTGCAAAGTAAACCCCTGGTTTTAACATGAACTGTTAAACAGGGTCAATTTGGTTTGTTGCAAGCTGGCTGGTAAATGCGCTGGGAATTTTTTATTGTTTTTTTGACATGCGTCTTAACACTGCCCACTGATGATGCTGATGCCCAAAGGTGTCTCTGTTGCTTCTCCATCCAGAGTCGGGGAGCACTCTAATACAGGAGGTGTGTTACTGGCTAGATCACCAGGTGAAAAGAGAGAAAAAAAGAACACTAATGCAGCCATCTAATAATTTGTAAGCTGCAATATTATAAATTTTTGGTTTTGTATTTAAAGGATACGTTCACTTTTGTCCCAAAAAATAATAAATTCACATCTTTTTGCAGGTAAAAAGTTGTGCATTTTATTTTTTCAATTAGGAGCCTGTAAAACATTGCACCAGTGAACAGGAGATCGTTGATGCCATGCAGGTCTCCTGCACGTGGTCAGTGTATCTTCTTACCCATACATCCCGTACAAGTAAGCCAATACTCCCTGACAGGCAGACTCAATGAACTACCACAGCGCTCCGCTAAGGCTGTTGGGGCTTGCAGTTCATTCATACACAGTTGTTTTCAAAAACTGACTGCTAGTACTGCTGCCACAGGGAGGGGCGGGCAGCAGCTGCAGCGTTGGGAGCATGTTACATGTTCCACCCTAAAATCGGGGGGAACATGTAACATGTTCCTAAAGGTAAACTTATCCTTTAATACTGGTTTAAGAAAAATATATCTCTGCATATACTGTATTGTGCAGTGATTTCCAACCAGCTTTTAAACTAAAGCTGGAGACATTGCTTCAGTTATAGTTTGTATGGCCAAGAAATGTGCTGTGTACCATAGATAATTGACAAGTGTCAAGAAGGCCAATGACTGTCACCGTTTTATTAGCACAGAGCTGTAACTCCAGTGTAAATTCTATTTTTCCTGTTATCAGCAAGCTGTGCTGATAAAACAATTATCTTTATCAATTTGTGCTTGCTTATTTCCCCTAGACGATGACCAGTTATTTCTGTAATTGATTTTGGCATAACACATGTTGAACTTGGAAAGTTTGCAAGTTTAGAAGATATTAAGATTATTTAATAAGATATTAACACTGCCTTGTGATAACCAGCCTCTTTCTTCATATTGGTATTGCTTCTCTATAAATAATTTGGAGATATATACTGTCCTCATAAATATTTGCATTTTTTTCTATTAGAAAAATAAAAGATCACCATGAAATATATTTGCATTCATTTGTATGCAAAAAATAAAATGAAAGATCATCGTGAAATGTCAGTTATTTGATGTTTTTAGGACATTCTAAATAGGGGATGACATTAATATATTTATGTTACAGAGCAGACTGAAACAACGCTATTGCAAAGGCTTTGCTTCCTTTTTATGGAAAAATACACAAATAAATTATTTTTATTTCAGACAAGTAGAAGGTCTCAAACAAAGAATCGCTGGAAAGTCAATCCCTACAGAAAAGTTTGCAGTCAGAAAGTCTAGAAGATATTCAGCAGCTAATCCTGTAAAACTGACCTTGCCAGCCTTGGTGAGTGCTATACATATTTGGTATCTGCATGTAAATATTGTTATCAGAAGTGTAAGTCCAGGTAGAGTTGAACTTTGTTTTGAGGGTAGCTGGAGCAGCCAGTGCACCATAATTCTAAAACTTTGGAACAACAATATCACAATCCACTGCCACAAATTTAATTTCCCCCAGCGGATTCTTCCCATCGCTCTACACAATGCTGCTATTGACCTCTGTGCGGATTGTGTAGCAAGACTGGCAAAAGTTGCTTATAAAGCAAAAAGATTTGATTGCTAGAGATGTCAATTGCACTGGATATTTACACGGGGGTGCAAAGCTTCATGAAAACAATCCCCTGCTATAAAGTTTTTCCAGCCGACTCAGTACACATCAATAGATGAGCAATCTTAACAGCTGTTAAGGTTTTATTGCATTTTGCTTCAAAATTGTCAAAAATCACAGAAGCCAGATAATATGCATGTCATGCTAACCTTGTAATCCCTTGGGCCCGCCCTTTTAATGCCAATAAAATTAATTTCTGGCTTGGTTTAATCGATCTAAAGTAAACCTTTCCTTTATGAAAACTATTGTGAGATGACGCAGTAAATAAAAATCTGCAGTGTATTCTTGATCACCCAGGAGCTGCAGAATCTACCCATAGACCATACACAACCATTTCTTACTGTGGGCACCCATTCTCAATAGAGAAAAGGAGGAGGTGGACCAGCCCATTCCCCCAAAGATTATATCTACAAACAAGATAGGGTCTGTAGGCTTGTTCTTAAAGCAGAGCTCCACCCTAAAGTGTAACTTCCACTAATCGGGAACCCTCCGCCCCTCCGGTGCCACAATGCCACAACTATAATACAGGTATCTGTACCCACTTCCGGGCATAGATAGCCGCAGAATCTGCGGGTATTTACGCCACTTCGTGTCATCCCCCCGCTGTCTGCTGAGAAACACACGGATCCCAGAGACAGCAGGGAGCATCCTTATTGCGCATGCGCAGTAGGGAACTGGGAAGTGAAGCCGTAAGGCTTCACTTCCTGATTCCCATACCAAAGATGGCGGCGGCAGCACCTGAGAGCTTATCGTCAGCGGTGGATGGGTAAGTGTCCATATTTTAAAAGCCAGCAGCTGCAGTATTTGTAGCTGCTGACTTTTTTTAAAAAAAGGCGTAACTCCCGCTTTAAGTTCAAGGTTTTAAGTGCAATCTAATTTTTATATTTTTTGGATAGCATAGGAAAAAAGTAACATTTGTTTTGCTGTCTGTGCCCCTGGTCAGAAGATTTCACCTCACTTTCTGTCCCTATGACAATTGGATTTTGAAAATTTTGGGTTGTTTTGGAAACAAGCCTTGGTGATAAAGCATCAGTGGAGACATCTTTTTCCCATGATAACTCTTACAGGAGTGAATTTCCCTTCATAGGGGTAGATTTCCTCTCACTTCCTGCTTTTTCCCTCTGTCTGTAAGTCGGATGTTTGTAACCCGCGAACCGCCTGTATGTAAAATAAAAAATCCCGTACACCACTCCAATGCAGGCGTATTTTTTTCATGTTTTGTCTGTTCAAAAACATAAAAATACCTGTTAATCTTTCTAGAAGTTTTCCGGTGCTATGCAGGATTTAAAGGTGTGTTATTAGCCCTAAATAAACCAAACAATAAGCAGAACTTCCTTGTAATATATGTCCAAGTAAAATGGAAAGAGAGAAAAACCTGAAAATAAAAAAAGTCCAGTGTCCATATGAATTTTATATGTGACTTGAAGTGCTCAATTTCTTCTTTAACCACTTCAGCCCCGGACCAATTGTCAGCTTAAGGACCAGAGGTCTTTTTTCAATTTCGCACTGCACTACTTTAACTGGTAATTGTGCGGTCATGCAATTTTGTAACGAAACGAAATTTGCGTCCTTTTCTTCCCACAAATAGAGCTTTCTTTTGATGGTATTTGATTGCCTCTGTGATTTTTATTTTTTGCGATATAAACGGAAAAAGAGCGAAAATTTTGAAAAAAAAAGAGATTTTCTACTTTTTGTTATAAAAAAAAAAATCTAATAAACTCAATTTTAGTCAAACATTTGGGCCAAAATGTATTCAGCCACATGTCTTTAGTAAAAAAAATGCCAATAAGCGTATATTTATTGGTTTGCGCAAAAGTTATAGCGTCTACAAACTAGAGTACATTTTCTGGAATTTACACCGCTTTTAATTTATGACTGCCTATTTCATTTCTTGAGGTGCTAAAATGGCAGAGAAGTACAAAACCCCCCCAAATGACCCCATTTTGGAAAGTAGACACCCCAAGCTATTTGCTGAGAGGCATGTTGAGCCCATTGAATATTTTTTTTTTTTAGTCCCAAGTGATTGAATAAAGACAAAAATAAAAAATAATTTTTTTTTTCTTCAAAAAGTTGTCACTAAATGATATATTGCTCACACATGCCATAGTTATATGTGGAATTGCACCCCAAAATACATTTTGCTGCTTCTCCTGAGTATGGGGATACCTTATGTGTGGGACTTTTTGGGAGCCTAGCCGCGTACGGGGCCCCGAAACCCAAGCACCGCCTTCAGGATTTCTAAGGGTGCAAATTTTTGATTTCACTCCTCACTACCTATCACAGTTTCGAAGGCCATAAAATGCCAAAATAGCACAAAACCCCCCCAAATGACCCCATTTTGGAAAGTAGACACCCCAAGCTATTTGTTGAGAGGCATGGTGAGTATTTTACAGCTCTCATTTGTTTTTGAAAATGAAGAAAGTAAAGAAAAAAAATTTTTTTTTTTCTTTTTTCAATTTTCAAAACTTTGTGACAAAAAGCGACATCTGCAAAATACTCACAATACCTCTCAGCAAATAGCTTGGGGTGTCTACTTTCCAAAATGGGGTCATTTTGGGGGGTTTTATGCCATCTGGGCATTCCATGGCCTCCGAAACTGTGATTGGCAGTGAGAAGTGAAATAAAAAAATTACTCCCTTAGAAAGCCTGAAGGCGGTGCTTGGTTTTTGGGGTTCCGTACGCAGCTAGGCTCCCAAAAAGTCCCACACATGTGGTATCCCCGTACTCAGGAGAAGCAACAGAATGTATTTTGGGGTGTATTTCCACATATGCCCATGACATGTTTGAGCAATATATCATTTAGTGACAACTTTTTGTAAAAAAAATATATATATATTTTTTTTTTTTTCATTATTCAATCTCTTGGGACAAAAAAAAAAAATATTTAATGGGCTCAACATTGCTCTCAGCAAATAGCTTGGGGTGTCTACTTTCCAAAATGGGGTCATTTGGGGGGGGTTTGAACTGTCCTGGCATTTTATGCACAACATTTAGAAGCCTATGTCACACGTCACCCACTCTTCTAACCACTTGAAGACAAAGCCCTTTCTGACACTTTTTGTTTACATGAAAACATATTTTTTTTTTGCAAGAAAATTACGTTGAACCCCCAAACACTATATATATTGTTAAAGCAAAGGCCCTACAGATTAAAATGGTGGGTGTTGCATTTTTTTTTTTCCACACAGTATTTGCGCAGCGATTTTTCAAACGCATTTTTTGTGGAAAAAATACACTTTTTTTTATTTTAATGCACTAAAACACACTATATTGCTCAAATTTTTGATGAAATAAAAAATATGATCTTAGGCCGAGTACATGGATACCAAACACGACATGCTTTAAAATTGCGCACAAACACGCAGTGGCGACAAACTACATACATTTTTAAAAGCCTTTAAAAGCCTTTACATGATACCACATTAGATTCACGGAGGAGGTCTACTGCTAAAATTACTGCCCTCGATCTGACCTTCGCGGTGATACCTCACATGCATGCTGCAATTGCTGTTTACATATGACGCCAGACCAACGCTTGTGTACGCCTTTGCGCAAGAGAAGGGGGGGCAGGGGTGCTTTTTTTTTTTTTTTTTTTTAGTTTTTTTTTTTTTATTTATTTAGCTTTTTTATTCTATTTTTAAACTGTTCCTTCCATTTTTTTTCTTTGTTATGATTTTTATTGTTATCTCAGGGAATGTAAATATCCCCTATGATAGCAATAGGCAGTGACAGGTACTCTTTTTTTGAAAAAATTGGGGTCTATTAGACCCTAGATCTTTCCTCTGCCCTCAAAGCATCTGACCACACCAAGATTGGTGTGATAAAATGCTTTCCCAATTTCCCAATGGCGCGGTTTATATCCGGGAGGGGGGACATTCCCTCCTACTGCTTGTAAAAGCAGTCTAGAGGCTAATTACCCGCTAGAATTGCTTTTACATGAAAGCCGATCACTGGCTGAAAAGAATGATACCAAGATGATACCTAAACCTGCAGGCATCATTCTGGTATAACCATTCAAAGTCCAGCAACATACTGGACATATATTGTAATCTTTTTTTTTTTCATGCAGCCTCTTGGCTGAACGAAAAAAAGAGATTGATTGGTGGGTATGCCCACCATTAGAATACCTCCCTTCATCCACCCACTTCTAATGATGGGCATACATGCACCATTTATATATGCCGATGCATGGGGGCATCCTCCCGCAAAAGTTATGCCGTGTACACACGGTCGGAATTTCGACCGTATGTACGTGGCATTAGGAGCCAATCGCTCCTCCCCGCCCCCTGCTGCCCCCATGCTTCGGCATATATGCTCTTTTTTTTAACTGTGGTGGTGAAATCACCTCCTACAGCGTTGGAGTCGCGGCTTTATGTATCGTGGGAGCAAACGCTGTTGCTGTCAAGATAAATAAATCCGCGCTGCAACTGAATGGCGCACCTGAAAACAAAAAAATGCTTAACACTAAAACACAGTAAACAAAATTACATACCTGAAAAGCAAGCATGATAAAACATGATAAAACATAATAAAACATTGCAGAATAGAATGGAGTAAAAAAAGAGCAACAATAGAGAGAGAGAGAGAACAATAAAACGACAACTAATTTTGTTTTTTTTATTTTTTTGAGATTCACAGGTAAAAAAGCTCCTGACTGTTAGCGACTGAATCAAAACGCTACCACAAAAAAAATGTTAGCGATCGCAGGGATCAGGCCTGACTCTGCGAACACTGCAGTTATGTGTGCTTAGTGTTTTGTAAGTGACAGTGATCGATCGATACTGCACTTGGGTGGGCTGGCTGGGCTGGGCGGAGGGGGAAAACGCAGGTGCTAGCAGGTATCTGGGCTGATCCCGCTAACAATGCGTTTTTTTGGAACCCTAAACTGCTGGGACGCTAGTATAGATCTGATCAGATCAGATATTGATCTGTTCAGATACTGTACCACTAAGGGAGGTGTATGCTTTGCGCGTGGGTGTTTGCGGTACTGGCACTAACCTGGGGCGACGCAGACCTTATTTGACCCTAAAACCTAATTGATATCACCCGCCGGGCGATCAGGGGGTTAAACCGTTATTGGGTAATAAATGGCGGGTGCCCTGACAGTATAAAAAACAAGCTAACTAACCAGCGTCACCCGTAACAGTAATACAAAAAAAAACTGGTTACCTAGCGACACTAATGCAGGGATCAGAAAAACGATCGCTTAGTGACACTGGCAAAAGGGGGTGAAAGGGTTAACTAGGGGCAATCAGGGGGTTAAGCCTTTATTAGGTAATATATGGGGGTACCTGACGCTATATAAAAACCTGACGGGGAACCTAAATAACGAAATAACTAACTGGCTAACCAGCGTCACCAGTGACATTTTATACGGTGATCACTGGTGAAAGGGTTAACTCTAGGGGCAATCAGGGGGTTAAAACCTTTATTTAGGTTGTAATATGGGGGTACCTGACCTATAAACCTATTTATGAACCTATATAAACATGGCGGTTAACCTAAAAAAAAACTGGTTACCTAGCGACACTAATGCAGCGATCAGAAAAACGATCGCTTAGTGACACTGGCAAAAGGGGGTGAAAGGGTTAACTAGGGGCAATCAGGGGGTTAAACCTTTATTAGGTAATATATGGGGGTACCTGACGCTATATAAAAACCTGACGGGGAACCTAAATAACGAAATAACTAACTGGCTAACCAGCGTCACCAGTGACAGTTATACGGTGATTACTGGTGAAAGGGTTAACTCTAGGGGCAATCAGGGGGTTAAAACCTTTATTTAGGTTTGTAATATGGGGGTACCTGACCTATAAAACTATTTATGAACCTATATAAAACATGGCGGTTAAAATAAAAAAAAAATGGTTACCTAGCGACACAATGCAGCGATCAGAAAAACGATCGCTTAGTGACACTGGCAAAAGGGGTGAAGGGGTTAACTAGGGGCAATCAGGGGGTTAAACCTTTATTAGGGGGGGGTAGGGGGCTACCTAGGACCTAAAACTAACTGCCCTGACAGTTATTACAGTCACACTGACACTAAATGCAGTGATCAGTAAATAAATGATCACTGCAATTAGTGACACTGTGACTGGGGGGGGAGGGGGTGATCTGGGGGGTGATCAGGGGGTGACAGGGGGGTGTTTTGTGTGCCTAACTGTACTGGTGTCAGTGTACTGTTGTGCACTAACCTTAACATGTTCGCCGCTCGGCGTCTCCGGTCACATAGACCGGCGCACCGAGCGTGACATCACTTCCGCCTTCCTGTCTATACAATAGACAGGAAGGGGAAGTTTCTCATTGGCCAGGAGCGATCGCGAGGGGGTGGCCAGAAACCACTGGCCGTCCCCTCGTCCCGGATCGCTCCTGAAGCGATGCCGACCGTCCCCGCCGGCGGAGGGGGGTCCGATCGGACCCCCCAACCGCCTAAAGAATGGCACGTACAGGTACGTGGTTCTGCCTGTACGTGCCATTCTGCCGACGTATATCTACATGGGGCGGTCGGCAAGTGGTTAAGTAATCATCATTATATGTGCCACCACCTATTACAGGGGAGTGCTGCTTATTTTTTGGGTTATTTAATGTATGATCTCTATAAATAAAGGATACATTTACCTTTGGAACATGTAACATGTTCCACCCATATTTAGGGTGGAACATTCAACATGTTCCAACTCCTACCTCCTCCCCCCCCTGATCCCTCCTCCCTGTGACAGTGGGCAGGGGATCTTCTCCCCACTGTAAAAATTTAAAAAAGGCATGCCCATGGCGGGCCATGCCCACACGGCCGTGTCATTTATTCAAAGAGTTCTGTGAGTACATGAGCTACAAGTACCGTCTGATTGTAGTTCTCAATAAACTGTGATGGCGCTAGTGAGCGCTCTCCTAGTCCAATGAGTCTTCCTGTCATTCAGTAACTGTCTGCCAGTATCGGAGGTATGGGCAGGCAATGTACCGAGAGTCTGCAGGATCCAGGCATGCACCCGCGATCTATAAAACTACATTCCTTCCGTGTGAATAGGGGCAAAAATCAAATGTTAAGCTATTTTCTCTCCAGGTCCTTCATAGTCGGAATCAGGAAAACTTGTATTGTGGCCACTAGATGGAGCAGTCAATCTTAAAGTGGTTTTAAAGCCCTCAAGGTTTATTACCTTAATGCATTCTATGCATTAAGGTACAGAACCTCTGCTGTAGGATCCCCACAACCCCCCCCCCCCCTTATTTTATTCTTACCTGAGACCGATCCGAACCAATCCAGAAAAGTGCACGAGAGCGGCGGCTTCCTCTTCATTCGGCAGATTTATAGCAGCGTTCCTGTCAGTCAACTCCAGTGGTGAGGTAGTGGGGGCGGGGCTGAGTCCCACTGTCTGTGTCAATGGGCACAGCAATGGGGCCCGGGAGTGAGCACTGGACAGAGGAGCAGCCAGGAGCGCTGGAGGAGGACCCTAGAAGAGCAGGTTCAGGGCCAATTTGTGCAATTTCATTGCACAGAGCAGGTAAATATAGAGCTCCATCTAGTGGCCATAATGCAGTATTTGTTCTGATGTATGAATAATGAACATTCAGCATGGCGAGAAAATTGTTTAGTAACATTTGCAATAGCTTTGGAATCTTTATTATAAAAGCACCCCTATGTGTAACCCTAGAACAGGAGGGGGTTACTGGCAAGGCCATTGGGTATAAATAAAAAAAAAAAAAGAAGAAAACTAGAATAGCTACCTACTACCTACTCTAAGGACTCATTAGCTGCAATATTTGTGTTAAGCATATTAGAATGCCCTAGGTTTTGTGGCTTCTTGGGTACTAGGAAAAAGATTGGAAGGTATGTGCCACTGCACAAGGATCAGATTTTTATTCATGGTGCAATGCAGGAATGGATACAGGCCCTTTATAACATATCAAGGGCATGTTTGGTGGTTTTGTACATAGTTTCTTTCTTGATTATGGTAAGGATTATAAAAAATGCATTTTGCATATAGGATATTGCATATAGGATGCAGTCTTCCATCCAGCTGGCAGACACAATTTATATAGTCTCAGATTAGGAATATGTTAAAAGTTTGTGTGGAAAAAAGATTGTGTATGCGGTGTGTATAAAATGTTATAAATAGGTATAAATGCTCCAATTAAAACTTTATTGTAACATCTCGGTATTCTGTGCATATGAGCATATGTATTTTGGCATTCTGGGTAGTCTATTGTATTTACTCTATGTTTCATTCTCTATTTATATTTGCGTGTGTTTCTTATGTTGCAGGAAATGATGTATGTGTGGAATGGCTTCACAATAGTAGGGAGGAGGGCTGACCTAACAGAAAACCTCCTGGTTACAGTTGAAAAAGCAGAGACTGCTTTACAAGATGACAAAAGTAAGTTTGAATGCGTAAATAAGCATTTTATTAAGCTACAGAAGTGGTCTCAGTTCACTTATTCAAACATTTGTATTATTCCAGTGAATTTTCTCCATGACTTTTGTATTTAACCTGCAAAATAAGCGAAGTGATGTGTTTTTAGAAGATTTGTGAGGATGCGCTTTTGTTTGCTTTCACATATTTTATTTTTTAGATATGCTATGCAGTCTGTTGCTGTGAGTTGCATATTAATCTGTAAAGGGAACTGAAAAATGTGCACTGTTCATAGACCATAAATATTTGTCATTCGATTGCTATGATCCCTGCTGAATCGTATGATTATTGAACTGACATTGGGGCACTTCAAAAGCCATGGGAACCCCACAATCGGAGAGGAGGGGAAAGATTTGAAAATAGTTTTTCTGATCACCTCTTGTCCCCTTTTTGTTACAGAAATAAGACATGATGGGTGTAATTCTGTAATCTACAAATAAACAGATGGTAGAAAATAATGGGGCTGTGGATATAACTGCTGGGTAGGGGAAAACATCTGGCAATCCTGCAGATGTGTTTTCTTGTCAGTAGAGGTTCTTAAAGAGGATTTTTAGTCTACCCAAAAAAAAAAAATTAAACGTCAGCTGCTACAAATACTATAGCTGCTGACTTTAAAAAAAAAAAAGGATACTTACCTCTCCAAGGATCCAGTCCTGTCCTCACCTGAGCTGGTTCTTTACCAGACTTTTGGGTGCCGGCATGATAACTGTGAGAATCCGGCTGTGACTCCTTGAGGCCTCACAGCTGTGCTGCACTTTGTGAATAGTCCCACAGCCTTCTGCAACCTGTGACATGACCCAGAAGGCTGCAGACAAAAGGGGGGTGGCGCGCACTTTCGCTTGGATTGCCTAGGCGATCTAAGAGGAAGTGGGAGTGAAACCAGATACCCGCTCCCCCGAAAATATTAAGTGTCCGAAAGTGATAAAGGAGGGGAGAAGGAGGCATAAAAGCAGAACTTCCCCTTTTGGGTGACGTTCCACTTTAGGTACTGGAGCAGGAGAACATTGGTTAATTAATAAGCTATTATGTATGCCTACAAAATCGTAAAGTGCACTGCAATCTGAGTGAATTGATCATCATATTTACCAGTTAACTATCATTCTGAAGAGTTGAGCAGTGGCAGCTGCTCATTTTACATCCTGTAATACAAGTAAATGGCGCAACGACCAAAACACAATGATTCAAAAAACGTATTTTCAGTGGTTGGAAACATGTATATGTATACAAATGTATACACATGCATACAAAGCAGTTGCTGGAGATACAAATGCTGGTGTATGTAAGTATACTCAGTATTTTGACATTTGGGCATGTGAATTTTGTCAAGGTTAAAAAGGAAGATGAATTAAAATAAAAGAAACTAAAAAAATAATAATAAAAATAACAATCACAATAAAATTGATATAATAATGTAAAAACTGATAATGACCCGGGAGGGGATATGACAGGGAGGAGTGATGGGGTGTACTAAAATAAGTCCGTAGCAATGGCAGCCATCCAGTGGGAACAGAAACTGTTATTCCCGGTACACTAGAAGAAAAAACAAGAAAGCGAGGCGCCTCTGGGTGCAGACCGTATAACAGTTTTAATGTTTGTGCAAAAGACAAAGATAAAATACACTCACATTTGATAGGTGAGTGTTGAGCATAAAGAGTGTCCTGTGTGGTTGAAGTCAAGCGCTGGGGCTGGATCTCTGCAGGCCTGCAGGCCTTTGTCTTTTGCACAAACATTAAAACTGTTATACAGTCTGCACCCAGAGGCGCCTCTCTTTCTTGTTTTTTTTTTTTTTCATTTTACATCCTAATGTTAAAGTTGGCTGAACATCCGGGAAAAGCTTTCTCCTGCATCCGATGTTGGATAATGTCATGTCTTATGGAGTGTCCAGCTTCTTTTAGTAAAGGGGTAGGAGATTTGTTTTCTTGAAGTACATACTGTAGATGCCATAGTTTGCCTCTATTGCTTTTGTACATTTTGTCCATGCCTGCTTTTTTTTAAATGCATCCAACTGACGTTATTTTTTTTTTTGTTTACATTTTTAAAAATGCTCTCAAAATGTATCTAATATTGTAATTTTGTCTTAATAGATCCAAGTGAATACTATGGAGATGACCAGTGCCTTGTTCAGTTGATAAAAGGCCTTTGTTTAAAACATCTGGGTAGATTATTACAAGCTGAGCTTTGTTTTAATCAAGTCACACAGAGGTAAAAACAAATACATGATGTGTTTTATACAGTGGCTGCTCTTGTTGTATTTAGGTGATCCCTCCTATATTCTTGAGAAACAACATGACAGTTAAAGCGGTGTTCCGCCCAAAAAATAAACATTTAAAAGCCAGCTACACATACTGCAGCTGCTGGCTTTTAACAATAGAACACTTACCTGTCCTGGACTCCAGCGATGTCGGCACCGCAGCTGATGTTTCTATCAGCTGTCGGGTGCTGCCGCCGCCATTGCGAGTAAGGGTGCCCAGCAGTGTAGCCTTACGGCTTTGTGCCGGGAACCCTACTGCGCATGCGCGAGGCCACGCTCCTCTCTCCTACTGGCCCAACGACAGGGAGAGGAGGAGGGAGGAGTAGGGAGCCTCGCGGTGATGTCGCGGGCCGCGGTCTGGACTCCTGGAAGTGGGAACAGGGTACCTGTAAAAGACAGGTATCCTGTCCCCCCTCCCCCCCACCGGTGCCAATTGTGGCACCGGAGGGGGAGAGGAGACAAATGAGCGGAAGTTCCACTTTTGGGTGGAACTCCCCTTTAATGACACATGGTCATTCTGGAAATGACTGGAATAGAGTGTTGTTTTTTTCCCCCAATAGACTGTAGACTCATGGGTATATTTAATAATCTCATCCTTAAAGAATTTCTGAGCTGTTAACCACAGTGGCCATCTACAGTATTTTGTTTTCTAGTGTATAAAGGGAAGTAAAAATGTAGCGCTAGTGATTAGGACAGTACTAATATACTGTAAATAATATAAATAACAGGTGCTCATAACAAATACAGTACAGAGATGACCAACAACCTAAATAAACAGGCTGAATATAGACATAAGTCCGTGAAGGCAAATGTGAAAAGGTCAGTCCCAATGATCGGTGAGTCTATCATAAACACAATGGTTCATAATAAGAAACGAAGGACAATTGGATGGACATCTGAAGATAGCGACATCAAATAAATGTGTTGAAGGTGGATACTCTTACAAGAGCCAATGGACCTGCGTGTCAAAGACACCAGGTCAAATGAGCATAAAGAGATGGAACCACGATCATGCAGGAACAATGCGACAGGTCATAGGTGATCTTTCGATCGATGTGGAACGATCCGCGGTGTCCTTAGGGAATCCAATCCTCTCTCGATGGAATCCAGAAAGTGGAAAAGTGGCCACCAAACAATATATCATCCAAAGGGTATCAAACAGGCTCATAGAGCAGGTGATATGTAAAACAAAAGGAACAAAAAAGGTTGGCTATTTATTTACATAAAAATGAGCATACAAAATAAATAAAATAGCGATCATGGTATTTAAAAGCAATATGGGGAACTGAGAAACCAAGGCCTGGTTTCTCAGTTCCCCATATTGCTTTTAAATACCATGATCGCTATTTTATTCATTTTGTATGCTGGTTTTTATGTAAATAAATAGCCAACCTTTTTTGTTTTACATATCACCTGCTCTATGAGCCTGTTTGATACCCTTTGGATGATATATTGTTTGGTGGCCACTTTTCCACTTTCTGGATTCCATCGAGAGAGGATTGGATTCCCTGAGGACACTGCGGATCGTTCCACATCGATCGAAGGATCACCTATGACCTGTCGCATTGTTCCTGCATGATCGTGGTTCCATCTCTTTATGCTCGTTTTACCTGGTGTCTGACACGCAGGTCCATTGGCCCTGGTAAGAGTATCCATCTTTAACACATTTATTTGATGTCACTATCTTTAGATGTCCATCCAATTGTCCTTTGTTTCTTATTATGAACCATTGTGTTTATGATAGACTCACCGATCATTGGGACTGACCTTTTCACATTTGCCTTCACGGACTTATGTCTATATTCAGCCTGTTTATTTAGGTTGTTGGTCATCTCTGTACTGTATTTGTTATGAGCACCTGTTATTTATATTATTTACAGTATATTAGTACTGTCCTAATCACTAGCGCTACATTTTTACTTCCCTTTATGCATGAATTTTGTCACATTCGTATGTAGCAGCTTTTTTCTGTATTTTCACAGGTTAGCGCAATATTTTTTACACTTTACATGTTTTCTAGTGTAGACCGACTAACCATGGGTTATGGCATGTTGTACTATTTCCTGTTTTTGATTTAAACAAAATATCACACAATCTTCAGTTACTCACAGAAACCAGAATATATTTAATTCTTCTGACTACATGAAGAATGAAGGCTTTTCTGTGATTGTTTGCTGAGGGTTATTGCATTTCATTGCTTATAATATAGAACATTACAGGTATGCGTGGTGTATACAATTTTTGTCTGCATTCTGATATCAGTCTTTTTTTAACCTTTCAGTGAAAAGAGACTGAAGTATGACCACTATTTAATCCCATTTACTTACTACGAATTGGGGCTATTATACAAGCAACAAGGAGACCGAGATAAAGCCATACGTTTTATTGAAACTGCAAAGTGAGTACCTTTCTGTATTTTGTAATATCCCACTGTTGTATGCAAAGGGTGTGTGATAAATGTTGGAAGTGTATTGAAATGCATGTCCTCTTTTTTGGGCTCGCCTTGTAGAATACAAACATCCCCTAGTTCAGTATTGCTATAAGAGTTTTGGATAGAGCTCTTAATTTGCACAAGCTTGTTCTTTTCGTGAGTCTTTGAATCCCAAGTAGTGAAGGAAGGCTAAGATCTAAGATGCATGGGCTATTTTAAACTCTTGGCTAAGAGATTTAACCAGCAGTTGGCTGCCATCTAAATATAAAACAAAGGATAAATCCACACTATTTCTATAGGCAGCCAGTTAAGCTTGAGCCCCTGATGATGGCTGTTTGGCTGAACCACATTGGGTGGAGCTAGCAGCAGTGACCTTCCTTGCCATTCAAAGTTTATTTTTATTTTTTTAAAGTGTTTTTTTACTTTCCTGCATTCAATGCATGAAAGTGAAAAAACTTTGTGTGCAGCAGCCCCTCCCAATACTCACCAGAGCTCCTTCTCGAGCCAGCGATGTGCACAGTAGCTGAGCTTTTTCTGGGTCTCTCATTCCTCATTGGCTGAGACTGCAGCGAGAGCCATTGGCTCCCGCTACTGTCAATTACAGCCAGTAAGCCAATGAGGAGAGAGTGGGGGTGGGGCAGAGCCGCAACTCTGCGTCTTATGGATACATAGAGCGGGGCTATGGCGCAAGCACACAGAGGTGCCCCCAGACCAAACTGGTTGCTGTTGGGGGTAATGGCTAAAGGGGAGGAGCCAGGAAAGCCGGCGTGGGGCCCAAAAAGAGGAGGATCGGAGCTGCTCTGTGCAAAACGCCTGCACAAAGCAGGTAACTAGGACATGTTTGTTATAAAAATATAAACTGAGCTTTTATTGTCACATTTGAATTCAATGATTGACAATTGAATTGTTTTGTTCTCATTTCACCTGTGTTGTAAGCAATCTATTCCAGGAGTTTCCCCACCTGAGATGGACAGTCAAAGTTGATTGGGAGGCCCTGAGACCCTTGGTTGATTTAATTAAACAAACAAAAAGTTTTCCTAACCATTGATGTTGCTACACCTGATAAACCATATTGTGGATATCTATGGTGGAAGTTAACATTTTGTGGTGAAACAGATTTTTTATTTGTGGGTAGAGGTCACCTGGTGCAAAAAGATCTTTATATCATTATTATATGTGTGGCCTTATATTGCTTATGAGGACACCACTGCACAGAGGCATATACCTACATGCTAAGTTTATCTTTAGTAATGTGTTACACATTACACTTGTATGTAGGGTGGATCATATTACTATGCAGCAGTCCCCCTCACCCCATGATTCTCCCCTTGACAGCGGGCAAAGGTTCCTCTCCCTGCCCCTACTGTCATTGTCAAATTTTAGAAACAGTGCAGCTGTGTGGGGTTCCACCCACACAGCCATGTCATTCATCCACACAGATTTGTGAATGAATAAACTACAAGTCATGTCTTCCACCACGGCAGACAGACTTGTAGTTTCAATGGACTGCAAGTGTGCTGATCAGCACGCCTGTAGTCCATTAACTCTTCCTGCAGCTCTGAAACTGACAGCCTGTACAGAGGCACAGGCTCAGAGCTGTATGAAGAGTCTGCAGGAGCCTGACATTGCACCTGCGCTCCACAGATTCCTGAGGAAAAAATAAATAATAAATGCACGCGTTGTACTTGTAACTTATCCTTTAATTACTAAGTGTAGCAAAAGATTGTAAAGAGGAAAGGTGTGTCGCTACTCCCAACAGCCCAGTGTATAAACAATGAATAGCATCCTCAGTCCACATGTCTGCATCACCCCACATACCCTGATGCATTTTGCCTTGCCCTCCAGGGCCTAATCATAGAGATCCTGTGATCCTTTCCTCATTACATTTACTAATCCCCTGGATTGGTATCAGGACAAGCCTGCACCCCATTTTCTGGGACACAGATATGCATTCACCTGTACTTTGAGCAGCACCATAAGCAATCAAACAGGTTGTGGCAACAAAAATTGCTCAACAAATGGCTTCCTATGGAGTAGCAATTAATATAATATATTCATATGCGATTGATAGTGCAACTGATGGCTGCCAAACCTGCGCATTAAAAATCTCATTACCATATTTATTTTACAACAGGTTCCATTTAATTTGTGAAATCGTACTCCAACATTGTTATTTCTTGCCTATTTCTGTTTGATGAAATGTCTGTCATCTGACTGCCAATCAATGCATCTTTCATTTACAGAAACAATTACAAAGATTACTCCATGGAATCGCGGCTTCATTTCCGAATCCATGCAGCACTCAGCAGTCTTAAAGGCACCCCTCCATCCACTCCACCATGACCAAGTGACACTGGGCTCCTTTTGTACACGGGTATCTCAGCTGCTGGGACAAAGTACTAGAATCATACCTTTAGCAAAGGTGGCAAATATATTTGCTCAATCTAAACCCAATGACTGTTATCCTGTGTGATTTACTGTTGTCCAATATAGCTGTTCTTTTCTATGGTAAATGTACTATAAATATATAAATATGCATACATTATATACTTCAGAATATATGACAAGAAAGTTGATATATATTTTGTTTCATGAAAGAAATAATTTATGGCCATACTGACTTGAATGAAATAATTATTTTCCAGATAATTACTGATGTAGTAAAGTCTGATACAAAGAAAACCATTTCATCTTGTGGTGCTTTTGTCCTGTTTCCATGTGTTTGGTCATCTGTGGCTTGTACAAAAACGTATGTGTTGCTCATAACTCATTAGCTCCTTGCATTTATGTACCAGTGGGTTCTGCAAAAATAGCTGATGGGGATGTGACAGTCTGCTAGTAGCAACACAGACATTGTGTTTTTCCCAGACAATTATTCTCTTGTTAATACAAGATATGATTTTCTTAATAGAAAGTACTGCATATAGTACTTCTGACTTGCAGCACTAGGATCCTCAGTTTGACTCCCAACCAGAACACTATCTGCACAGAGTTTTCATGTTCTCCAAGCCAGTATACCAGTTTCCTCCCACACTCCAAATACACACTGGTAGGGTAATTGGCTCAGTTGAGTGTGCCCAAGATAGCTTCACCAACTAAGCACTTTGAGTCCCCAGGGAAAAAAACGATATAGAAATACTAATTAAAATATCTCCAGTTATTGTGCTTTCACACATTGAGTACTTTTCTTCTTTTATTTTATTTTTTACTGAGCTAAAATACAGCCCATTAATTGTAATGTGCCTAGGCACACAGACACGTAAACAAGCACCGTGTATTCTTCAGTAAAAAAATTAAATATAGAAAAATCTGCATTTTTGGTCAGTAATTTATGCCTCATGCGCACATTTGCGCGCAATTGCCCATTAACATATTGTGATCGTGAGAAAATGTGCAAAATTGCGTGAACACATAAGCGCAAATGCATACAAAAAAAAAAGGCTGAAAAAATAGATGCTCAAACAGGAGTATCGTATGCTAGAGGCCTAAAACCTTTTGCATGCAGCTTCTTTAACCCTTCCTGCCCAGTCCTACATCCCCTTTTTAACTGGGCTTTTGTGTCCAGAGGGCAGCAAGGTCTGCCCGATCACATGACCACTGTGATTTGCTGTCACAGGGTTGGTTGCTGTTCTTCATGCTTGAGTGACAGCAGTAGTGAGATTAGCATTCATTCTTACGCTGAGCTGAGGCTGCCAAACAGAGGAGAGGCACGCAGGGCTTTTCTTTTCCGAAACAAACTACATGTACTAATGCCAATTTAACAATGTTCTGAATTACTAGGGGTTGAGTCCAACAAGGTGCATGCCACCTCGTGAACTAATTTCTTTCATTTACAATTTACATTTTCATTTTTATGGAGAGCCAAGAGCATAGCTATAGCTTCTTTTCCAGCGCTCCCAACACTAGACCTTCTGGTCTCATTTCTAGCAGCTGCAATGTTGCATGCCTTTCCTTCAGCCCTATCACAGAGCACAGAGAACTCATTCACTAAATACAGAGGCTCATGTAAATGGGCAGCAGAGTGGAGGGGGGGGGCTGTGATGCAGTGTGTGCGAAAAGACAGCATCTGTCAGAGCTTGCGGAGTGTAGCAATAGCTGTACTCTTGAAGGTCCATAAAACTGTCAGATGTAAATTGAAGGTTTAAGTGCAGGAGGTGACATACACCTGGTAGGACTAAAAGTGGTACTAAAGTCACTTCTTTGAACTTTACCTATAGGTAAGCCTATAATAAGGCTCATCTGTAGGTATAGTAAATATTTTCTAAATGTGCACTGTTTAGGAGATATTTACTCTGGCAGCAGCTAGTGACATCACCGATGCATGTGTACTGGGCTCTGAATGGACACAGCCATCCATTCAGAACTTTGTGTCGCGGCCGTAACTCATGCATGCAAGAGAGCGACATTACCACAGCTCGACCATTCATACGGCCGAAGCCTGTGAACCGGGACGGAGGAACGAGCGCAGATGGAAGCGCCTACAGAGGTGACAGTGCATTGCTGGATGGCTTTGTTTTCAGGTAGGTCGGTCTAGGGAGAAAGCTGCCAGTTACTAAGTATTGTTGATGTATACATGTGTTTTTCCTGCCTTCCCACTGCAGTACACTTAACAATCTGTGGAAAGCCCCTGGTGGTCCTACTGATTTGGAAGATGTTGAGGAAATTAGCAACAGAATGCAGATCACCTTCATCACAGGTTCAACAATGGTTACAGTAATGTGTGCATTGTCAATTAAGTCAAGAACACGCAAACATTAAATGGTACCACTCTGTGCACAATACTACTGCTGAGCATTTCCTGATGCCCACTACAGCATATTGAACCTACATGTGTGACCTTACCCTCAAGCCTACTCTGTTCTAAAACACAGATGTGACTTCAAACACTAGTTACCTATCATGTTGATGAAGTGGCTGCAATAATTCAATCACTGACTTATAACAAGTATGTAGATTAAGTGTTCTGACTTTCCCCAGACGTCATTGATCGTGAAAACATTAGTCCAAGGAGTTGGCATGATAGCCAAGTAACTAGTATTTTCAGAAGGTCAGCAGAAAAGCAGTTCTCTCTAGGCAAGTTCTACAAAGATGTTTTTTACAGAGGCAGCTAAGTCGCCTGACAAGTCGTCCCAGTGTGTACCGGCTCTTAAGGTAATCCAGTAACTCCCTGGGTCGATATTTCATAATGTTGAAATAATGTTGGCTTTTGTATTCTGTGCTTTTAGAAACCTATTCCACCTTCAGGAACAAGTTTGAGAGATGTCCTAGAGCAAGGAACAAAGTCAGGGGAAGTTTACATTTTTACAGTTGTCACCAAGCCAAGAATCGATGGGAACTTTCCCTAAGACCCCTTTTACACTGGGGCATTTTTCAGGCGCTTTTGGGCTAAAAATAGCACCTGTAAAGCACCTGGAAAACGCCTCCCCTGCAGCCCCAGTGTGAGAGCCGAGGACTTTCACACTGGAGCGGTGCGCTTGCAGGACGTTAGAAAGTCCTGCAAGCAGCATCTTTCGGAAGGTGTGGGAGCAGAGAATACACTGCTCCTCCACCGCTCCAGCCATTGGAATCAATGGGCACCGCTGCCGAAGCTCTTCAGCAGCGGCGCTTTGCAGGTGCTATTAACCTTTTATTCGGCCACTAGCGGGGGCTAAAAGTGCCCCGCTAGCAGCCGAAAAGCGCCACTATTACAGAGGCACCTTACCGCTAAAAACATACATCCCACGGGAGCTGAGGCCGCAATTCCATGGACACACTGGGGCCCAAGGATGTTGTATGAGAAACATCAGTAATGGTGTAGTCCCCTTTCAATGATTAAGTATTGATGCAGAATGTGTGGCAATTCCAGTGGATATACTGTAAAGAAAACATTATGTAAGTATATTTATGTGTAAAGCTGCCCTTGGGCAGATTAAAGACTACCACCCAAGGGGCATATAATAGTGTCAAATAGCTGGGTGAAAAATTATCTTGCGGGATAATCTGAAATATTACTCATATTTCCAGAAAATGGCACGCCAATTT
Source organism: Lithobates sylvaticus (assembly GCA_028564925.1). NCBI lineage: Eukaryota > Metazoa > Chordata > Amphibia > Anura > Ranidae > Lithobates > Lithobates sylvaticus. The sequence goes on along the minus strand of CM053026.1, from coordinate 329,949,608 downwards.
GCAGGAACTTGGCCCTGGAAAACTTACCCATTTCTCTCGATTGCCTTGTAACACTCCTAATTGTAACATCGATGTCACTGGACTCCTCCCCCCTTCCCCAAGTGCCTCCGTCTGCTAACAAAGGGAAGGGGGGAGGAGTCCGGTGAAGTCAATGTCTGTGACGTCACCGGACAGCCTGGACAGTGATGGTAAATATGGATGTGGTTAACTGGGATCATTCAGTGAGCTAAGTGTGGGCAAATTTGATAACCTCAGTTTTAAACATTGTCCTTAGTGGCTGATAAGCTGTGATATTTTTGCCGTGTGGATCGGCTTCTGCTGTTGCCATGGCGGCGCTTGCTTTTGATTGACGTGTGACGTCCTAGCCATGCATAGCCATAGTGTATACCACATTTACCACAGACTAATGCAGAGTTGCAATGCAAGGAGATCAGCTAAAAGTAGTTGGATCTGTATGTGCGTTATAATTAATCTAAATTAGTCGATTAAAAAAAAATCACGAACACGAAAATTTTAATCAGTAACAGCCCTAAAAAAAATGAATGAATTAATTAAATCACATGACAGATTATAGATCTTAAGCCCTTAAGGGAGTAGTAAAGAGGTGTCAAAGCGGTGGTAGGAAATGTTCAATCCATGGTGTCCACAGGGCTTCGAATTTAGATATATTATCAAGATATATAGCTTCCGTTTTAGCATGGATTAGGGATTGGGTAACTCTGTTTGACTAATGATATATTAAGTGAATCTGTTTTCCAAGCTTTCGCTATGACCTGTTTTGCTGCTGCTGTTACAAAGCGCATGAGTTTAAATTGGCGGTTTGACAAGGCATGTGGTTTACTATTCAGGAGTGCAATAGGTGCGTCAGGCAGTAATATAACTTTGAACATTGTGGAAAGAATATTAAATACTTCTGACCGAAAGGATCTGACAATATTACATTCCCACCAGATATGTACCTGAGTACCTAGAGTAGAGCAACCACAAAAGAAATGGGAAGGATATTGTGGAGAGAATTAAAAAAAAACTAAGTACCATTTTGTGAGTACCTTATAATTGGTTTTGAGAGCCTCTACATTCGGAGAGGCAGACTTTGTTGTTTGCCAGATTTGAGATCAATTTATGTCTACAGATTGTAATTGTAATCTTTTCCCCATTTGGTAGTATAGGTTGGGGGCGTAGAGGTAATGTGTGATAGTAAACGGGTTTAAAGGTTGGAAATGAGACCACGTTTATGTGGATCAGATTTACAGGCTTGTTTGAATATAGTGAAGCTTGGTGATTTCGTATCAGAGGGTGCATTGTTGTGAAAAAAGTTTTTGAAGATATCTGAAGGTTTATGTATGTGGGAGATCATAGTTTTCATTAAGAGTAGGAAATGGTGTGATTAGAGAAGATTTATAGAAATGTTGAGCGCAGGTGAAACCAGCTCTTGACCATGCCAAGAATGAGTTTGGGGAGGACCAAGCCGATTATGCTAGATTGTAGGCCAAATCGTGTTTTTAACCACTTCAATACAGGGCACTTAAACACCTTCCTGCCCAGACCAATTTTGACCAAATATGTTTATTAGCTTTCATATAAAAGGTGTTCTTGGATTTATAAAGTTTTTTTCTGCTGATTCCATCAGAAAGAGGTCAAGTTTTAGGTGTGCTTTGTCATATATAAGTTTATTTGGCTGTGTAGGTTTGGTCTGAAAGTCTACCGAAGCTTTGTAAAATGTGTCTTCAAGTTTTTTATAAAGCTGTTTTTGTTCTTTACGGTAGAAAGAGGTGTGGCAAATACAAACCCCTCTAATATAAGGTTTGAGAGCTTCCCAACGTGTCAGGGGATCTGTGTCAGTGGAATTGTTGGTGATGAGATAATGTTTTATGGCACTTTCCAATCTCTGCTGGAATGAGGAATTTGCAAGTAAACTATCATTAATATACCAAGAACGATGATTGGATCGTGGAACTAGAGATGAGAAAGTTGTCATTACAGCATTATGATCCGACCATGCACATGGTATAATATGTGAGTCTATAATGAGTGCTGAAGTTGAAACCATAACAAAAAGGTGGTCAGTATGGGAGAATTGTTTGTGGGGATGGGAATAGTGAGTGTATTGTCGTTTTGTAGGATTATGTTCTCGCCAAGTGTCTAAAAGAGAATATTGATGCAGGAGTCGTTGACATGAAGGTTTAGGGATATTGGTTACGACCGGGGATTTGTCGAGGAATGGCTATATTATTTGGTTGGAATCCCCACCATTAATAAGGGTACCTTGTTTATGTGTTTCAACCACCGAGAGCAAGTGTGAGAGAAATGCCAATGGGTTCTTGTTAGGTGCATAGTAAGAAACGATCGTAACATCATTATCTAGTAATGTACCTGATAAGATCAGGTATCTACCTTCCGGGTCTTTTAAGGTCCTTTTTAATAGTTAATGGTGTTGTGCAGTGGAAATCAATCAGTACTCAGAGATATTGCGGCCAAATTTGGAGATATCTGCGGCCAAAATGTTTTGGTGTGGATTGTTGAACAAAGTGGGTCTCTTGCAAACAAACTACATGAGCTAATAGTTTGGAAAAGAAGGTAAAGGCTTTAGTTCTTTTCGAAGGAGAGTTGAGACGTGTACATTTAGTGTTAAAACGTTTAAGGAAGACAGTATAGATTATTGATAAGGATCAATAAAGGGCTGCCTAATATTATTAAAAAGTTACTTCACTGGAGAAAAGAATACTAATGAGGAATGGGAAATTCAGCAAGGTAGGAGCAGTAGAAGCGTATCAATGTAGATTGTATACCTTATATTATCACAGAGGAAAAATTGAAGTGAAACTTCAAAAAAGGAAATAAGTTGTAAAAAGGAAAGGGCTCCCTATTGGAGCGAATATCCAGTGGGTGGTGAATAATGGCCAACCAGTGGATATGAAGTGGTCCAAGGAGCGTCCAAATCTAAGTTGGCACTCGAGGAATGAGTGGAGGTGCAGTGAGCTGTCTCTGGGACTACGACATCCTGCGTGTTTAACCACTTTAAGACCAGCCTCGTTTTGGATTTTAGGTGTTTACATGTTTAAAACAGTTTTCTTTGCTAGAAAAAAACTTAGAACCCCCAAACATTATATATTATTTTTTTTTTTCTAACACCCTAGAGAATAAAATGGCGGTTGTTGCAATACTTTTTTTCACACCGTATTTGCGCAGCGGTCTTGCAAGCGCACTTTTTTTGGAAAAAATTCACTTTTTTGAATAAAAAAATAAGACAACAGTAAAGTTAGTCCAATTTTTTTATATATTGTGAAAGATAATGTTACGCCGAGTAAATTGATACCTAACATGTCACGCTTCAAAATTGTGCCCGCTCGTGGAATGGCATCAAACTTTTACCCTCAAAAATCTGCATAGGCGACGTTTAAAAAATTCTACAGCTTGCATATTTTGCGTTACAGAGGAGGTCTACGGCTATAATTATTGCTCTCGCTCTACCGATCGCGGCGATACCTCACATGTGTGGTTTGACCACCGTTTTCATATGCGGGCGCTACTCACGTATGTGTTCGCTCCTGCGCACGAGCTCGTCGGGACGGGGCGCTTTAAAAACATTTTTTTTTTGTTTTTCTTATTTATTTTTCTTGATTTTATTTATTTTTACACTGTTTTTTTTTAAAAATTGAATTGGCTCACTTTTATTCCTATTACAAGGAATGTAAACATTCCTTGTAATAGAAAAAAGCATGACAGGTCCTCTTAAATATGAGATCTGGGGTCAAAAAGTCCTCAGATCTCATATTTGAAAAAAAAAAAATGTCATTTAAAAAAATGACATTTGAAAATTCCTCTTTAAGAGGTATGGGCAGAAGTGACGTTTTTGACGTCGCTTCCGCCCTCCTATGGTATAGAGATGAGTGGCGGCCATCTTAGCGTCACTCATCTCTAGGCACAGTAGAGGAAAGGACCCGATCGCGGAAGGCCCGGGAGAGCGGCGGGAGGGGGGGCACCTCTCCCGTCGCCGATAACGTTGATCTCGCGGCGAATCCGCCGCGATGACCACCATTATCGGACAGCCGACCGGCGCATGAAGAGATGGATATCTCGGTTGTGGCAGCAGCTGCTGCCGTTACCGAGATATCCCTCTTCAAAAAAGGGACGTACATCGTCGCGCGCCGGTCGGAAAGTGGTTAAGTAAAATTATTGGCAAAACGAGTCATAAGTATAATGTTAGTTTAACATAACTGTAAAAATAATGCATACTATAATGCAAGGTAGTAGAATTCATGTTAAGCTCAAAATATATTGAAGTTGAGGATAATTGAAACTGAAAATAAAAAAAAAAAAAACCTCCAAGATAATTCTAATGTTAGAATGAAAATCTTATAATAACGCTAGTATAGAAAATATACCATTAAATCCTCACAGAAAGGGGTAATAATTAGATCATGTGAGGTAAAAGAAGTAGAATATGTATACCGTATATACTCGAGTATAAGCCGAGTTTTTCAGCACATTTTTTTGTGCTGAAAGTGCCCCCCTCGGCTTATACTGGAGTCAAGCACTTTTCTGCAGCAAAAAAAAATAATTTCCGACCCGACTTTGGGGCCCCTTATCTCGGGGCCACTTGGGTCTAGGAATCCCAAATTGGTGTGCCAACCTAGTGGATCTAGCACTATAACATATCCAAATATGGGGTTCCTAGCACTAAGTGGCCCCGAGATACGGGGCCCCAAAGTCGGTTCGGAAAATGTCATTCTCTGCTGCAGAAAAGTGCTTGACATTTTCTGACCCGAATTTGGGGCCCCATATCTCGGGGACACTTGGAGCTAGGAACCCCAAATTTGGCATTCAAACCCAGTTGAACTAGCACTACAACATATCCAAAGATGGGGTTCCTAGCACTAAGTGGCCCCGAGATACAGGGCCCCATAGTGGGTTCAGAAAATCTCATTCTCTGCTGCAGAAAAGTGCTTGAGATTTTCTGACCCGAATTTGGGGGCCCCATATCTTGGGGACACTTGGTGCTAGGAACCCCAAATGTTGTATTCCAACCCAGTGGAATTGGCACTACAACATATCCAAAGATGGGGTTCCTAGCACTAAGTGACCCCAAGATACAGGGCCCCCAATCGGTCAACTGTGTCCATCTGCATGGGCACAGTGAGGCTGCAAATGGGCATCGTTGACCCTATTTTCCACTTACAGTAGCTGCGCATTTCTCACCCTAGGCTTATACTCGAGTCAATACGTTTTCCCAGTTGTTTGTGGTAAAATTAGATGCCTCGGCTTATATTCGGGTCGGCCTATACTCGAGTATATACGGTAATATGTAAAACCGAGTCAGTCAAAAAAAAGGGGGGGGGGGGATATAAGATTGAACTCTTAAATATCAACCATATGGTGTGTATATCTATCTATCTATCTGCAATGTTATCTTCCTCAGGCGGTGGTGAAGCAAAGCGACCCCTTTTATGAGGACTAAGTGGGGCTTGAGTTATTTGAGGTGCTTGGGAGTCTTGAATATCTTGGGTCTGTGAGAGGGATGTTGAATTAATTTGTCGTTTGGGACCATCCGTTGTTGTGGAAGATGTTGACAGGTGAAGATCACTAAGTGTAGAAAGAAGATCATTTGCTGATTTACATATAAAGGAACTTCATATACAAGTAAAGCGAAGGGAGAAAGTAAAACCCCAGCAATAATTTATTCAATGATATTTAAGGACTTGCAAATGTGGTTTCATTTCTTTGCGTTTAAATAGTTAGTTGAGAACTCTTGAAAGACTTGATATTTATGGCCCTAAAAAATTCTTTGTTTCTTGCAGCTGCCATTATTTGTTCTTTTGTGTGAAAATAATGCATTTTTATAATTATATCTCTAGGGCGCCCATTTTCTTTATGTGCAGATAAAGCTCTGTGTATTTTGATCTGTTTTTAATCTTTCTAATGGGATGGATGGAGCAAGTTCTTGAAAAAGTGTTGTAACAGTTGATTGTAGATCCATTTCTTCAGGAATGCCACGGATGCGTAGGTTCTCTAGCCCTGTTCTCAAAATCTTCCAGTCGGGTTTGAAGTGTAGAATAGACAAATTCCTCTGAATGAGCTGTGATAGAGATGTCAATCTTATCTACTCTCTGCTGGAATATAGATGTGCGTCTGCCTACCTCACGGATCTCTCGTGTTTAGTTTATCAGTAATAGCATCTGAGGTATTATGTAATGCTTTATGTAATACCCGTTCAAATTGGGAAAGCAGGTCTGAACCTATTTGATTATTATGTAAAGTAATAGGAGACAAATTCAAGTCATATTCAGTCTCACCACAGTGCGCTGAAGAGGGAGACATGTAATTCTGCTGTGTAACTGTGAGGAGAGATGTGATGGTGCCGCCGCCATTTTAAATATCTCCTTTACAGCTTCGCATTTCTCCCGCTGTACATGTCACCAAAATGTGCCCACAAGTTTCAGGGATTATTGCGGTGATCTGGGGAGGTTATGGTCCGGTGTGACTCTGCTTAAACGGCTATCGGGTCATGGTCGGTGCGGAGCTCTAAGCAGACATGTCCTGCTTAGCGGGCTTCGCACATGTGCCTCCGCCGGTCTTTATTTCACATATTTTACTGAAAAACTGTATCATCTGAGTCTGAAAGGAATGGGAAGCATTACTTCAGCCCCTATAGTCTCCGGTAATTGCGCACCAATCCTAACAAAGGGGATTTAAAGACCTGTGTTATACACATCATTTTTTCTCAACAAGTTAACACCGAAGGCATGCTGAATCAAAGCTAGACTGAGCTAATCTCCATGCAGGGATTGGCAGACAGCAGCCACATCCATGAAGGAAATAGAGAATGACATGCAATTGGCATTTTAACAACATATCCAAACAATATATTGGTGTCATAAGAAACATTCCCAACAAGGAGTCAAACAACTAAGTAACAATTAAAGTATAGCAATCTTAGCGGTTGCTAGGTGCCCCACCCCAGCCATAGCTCGGGGCAAATTCTGGGTAGATAGTCAACAGGAAACATTCAAAGTAAAGAAGGATATCAGGGGGGGGGGATCCTTGGGGTGTCCCAGTTGGTGTCGCCACTTTCAGACATAAGGCTTGAGTGATACCAGGGCTCCAACAGGGTTGTGGCAAAAACATATCGGTCCAGTGCTGTCGAATCTTTAGGTGTGGGCAAATTCTCTTGCATGGTGGTTACAGTCTTGACATGTATCATTGCTTGCATGACTCTGTTTTGTAGCCAATATGCAAAGGACTGGTGATTTCCAGGACCTTGCAATATTTTGCTTGGCTGCCATTGTATTGTGGAGCAAAAGCTTAAACTGGACTTTGGTCAGGCCTGGGAAGCTGAGTCATTAAAGCAACCAAAGGGTCGGGTTGTAGAGCTGTATCATACAAAACATTTTTTGTAATTTTGCATACAGCCAGGAAGAGGTAAAAGAACTCTCATCTTTAATTATGGTTTATGTCGATCCACAGTTGGCTCTGATTAGGCCCCAGCAGTGGGTGAATTGTGTCAGAGGGTGAGAGCAGGGTGGAGTGTCTGCCTCTCTGTTTGAATAAAGTTTTGTACAAAACAAAAGGTAAGCGTTGTGTGGCCCAACGTTATGGAACTTCTCCTCGATTGGGGGGTGATAAAAGCTGAAGTTGGACCGGCACCTGGGGCTGTGAAGAGGCAGTGGAGCGGAGAAAGACTGGTGTAACCAGTTGGGAAGACTGTTTAATTTTCAGACTGCAGAAATGAGAGATACAATTTTATATTTGTTGTTATGGCCTTATGGCTGAAGTTTATTTTCATACGGGATTTATATAGCACCAAGAGATTACAACATAAGGGCAGACAGTACAATTATAATATAATTTAATACAGTAGGACTCAGAGGGCCCTTCTCATTAGAGTTTACAATCTAAGAGGATTAAAATGGTTTAAATGATCGTATCATCTCTGAGCCAGAATCACTGTAGCACATGTAGATGCCCGATAATTACTTAACAAAGATTGTTGGGTCTGAGTAAGTAGCACACAATACAAAGCTTTTATCCTATATGTTGGCGAGCTCAGTTAATAGGCCATGGTAAGTTTGTTGTTAATAGAGTTACTTTAGATTTAGGACAGTAGTTTAATTGTAAAATGTTCTGACTGCTAGATTATATTTTATGTGACAGTTGGATAGGTGCATGTTTATATCCTGTACACACCACAAACCTGCTGTCCAAAAGATCCATTGCAGCTGAAGCCTATTCCTACAAGAAATCTCTGGCATGCACATATAATGGGTTATGTGTAAATGTTTTCATACTGTATAGTGACTGTCATCTAGTACTGCAACTTCTGGATTTTGAAGGATTAGGAATCTGCCCACCTTTGATTTCACTGAGTGGTTCAGCAAATCTGCTTGAAATTCCATAAACCCCAAACTTAGTGGTGAATCACATCTGAAGTTTATGAAGGTTGGGGAAAATAAGAAAACAAAAATACTATACAGGGTCCTAGTCGTGGGACTTTGAGGGTGACATGAGATCTACACAAATTCTTTAAATTACAGGTTTGAGAGATAGCTTAAAGTGTTACTAAACCCACAATGGTAAAATCTGTCTGTATGTGCAGTAAAGCATGCTTGTTATACTCACTGTGGAACCGAAGCGGTTTATCCTCTGCATTTTGTGAAAAGGCTGTTTGATCCTGTCTACTCTGATCCTCTCTTTCTTCCACTGTCCCCAAACCATCTGCTGGTAAAACAGAGCCTTTGGAGTCACTCTGCGCATGCTCAGTTTGGTGTGTATTGCTAGATAGTGTTTTAATATTCATTACCTACTGGGTTATATGCCATCTCTAGGTGAATGGACACTGGTAGACAAAGTCTTAGACAGCAAGTGATCCCCTATATAACCCTTCCATACAGGAAGTACATCAGTTTTTTTTTTACCAGTGTCTGCAAGGTGGATGGGCAAGTTTGTTTGTGCTCCAGGTCTCTAGTCCCACAAATAGTTCTTAAATGAATCAAGGGATTGACCGATCGGATCCATTTGACACAGGCTTAGATAAATGGTACCCGAGCCTTGCAAAGAAGATGCAAGATCCTGTGAGGTTTTGCCTGTAATGTGACCTCTGAGCGCTGGACCCTGCGTAGTGGAATCTTGGACACCACAGCGCTAACGCATTCCTGCAGGGTGCTGTACAGGTCGAAGGGAGTGGACCCTAAACATGAAAAGGGTACCCACAAGTCTAAGGCTGGGTTCACACTGCAGCACAGAGCCGCTCACAGCTGGGTTTCCGGTGCATCCCGTCACCATTTCAGGTCGGATTTCAGCACAATTTTTTGGCGGAATTCGGGCCTAAAATTGACCAGAAGATGCATGGGGCTCCTGTGCAATTCTCTGTATCTACACCAGCCTCTCTGTGCTGTATCTACACCAGCCTCGCTGTATACCCAGCCTCTCTGTATAGAAAAACAAGAGGCAGAAAATTTGAGGCAACTGTGGACTCTCATGGTACGGCAAGGACTCGCATACACAATTGTATAAAAAAAGTATAAACTTATCTAAGACAAAAGCATGATTAAAAATGTCCTATAAAGAGAGGATATACAATACAATGGATCTCTGAAGAGGAACTGAACAATTAGACATGTATCCATCCATGAAGGAGGACTCAAGGTCTCGTCCTAGGTCAGTTCAGCATCAAAAGGTTTCACGGTACGACCGCTTCTTCAGGAGTATGCTTCAGAAAATAATATGTGTAGATATCTCTACAAGGAACAGAAGACTATATAATCTAACTTCAAAAACAAACAAAAAACATATATATAATAGTGATGGCATGGATTTGAACATACAAGGACTCAAATCTGCCATAGAGGTGAGCCAGTTCAAAATCCAGCAATCAATTAAGATAATATATATAATTCACCATGCATATGTATTCCTGTGTAGAATGAACATAAGGAGCTTACCAATATTGGACCGAACCAAACCAAAAGGACATCTATAGGCCCCTAGGGGCAAATTCCTGGGCGAGTGTGGGAGCCAGGTCACAATGCAAAGATTGAACAATAACGGTCAGGGATAGATAAGGAAAGAAAAAAAATACATAAAGGACACAGCAAGAAAATGCTGGTACGGTATACCTACAAATCGCATACTAACTATGCCAGGTAGGTCATATTGAGATAGGGTATATATAATATATACACATATATATATCGCAGGTAATATGTACCTGTTAGATGCCTATTATACAGTGTATGGCGGTTGGGTTTAGACGGGCGGAGATCTCAAAAGTGGGGCTCGTCAACTTGATAATGAGAAAAAGCTGGGAGAGAAAATATATATGTAAAGCACCTACTGTTCAAAAAACGAAATATTGAATAAGCACCACTGATTCCCATTCAAAGGCATCAGCTTGCACGCAGCTAATATATAGTCACTTATTAAGGTGGTAAGGATGCACAGGGTAATTCATCATTAAGGCCAGGGATCAAAGAGAGCCCATATGAGATGAATGGAAATAGTGTGGGCTTAACCATGGCCACAGCATCCTAGAGAAATGGGCGCTTTGCTGGCGGTTTGGCGTCGCTGCCCATTGATTTCAATGGGCAGGGGTGCTTTAGGAGCGGTGTATACACCGCTCCTACAGCGCTGCAAAGATGCTGCTTGCAGGACTTTTTTTTACCGTCCTGCCAGCGCACTGCCCCAGTGTGAAAGCACTCAGGCTTTCACACTGGAGTGACAGGAGAGGCTCTTTACAAGTGCTATGCAGGTGCTATTTTTAGTGCTGTAGCGCCTGTAAAGCGACTCAGTGTGAAAGCATCCAAAAACATATTTGAGAAGCACACCCTAATGTGTTTAGATTCAAGATGGTGCTGCCATAAGACCAACAAGCAATAGCGAACATATTACAGCGCACACATTCAAGAAATTTCCTGCAGGGCTAGTTAAAAACACCTGAACATATTCAAAAAATACGGGGGTTTGGTCACACTATATGGTTATATAGTGCTAAGCCCACTTACTGCGACAAAGTACCCCGAATTACTGGGTCCTACCCTAGTAATAGAATGAAAGATCCTGTGTCTCAACCATGGGAGCCAAACTCCTCTATGTGGGAGAACTGAAGGGATTCCTCCTATACACTGGTGGCCACTAAATAAGAGGTAATGAAGAGGGGGAGGGGTGCTCTAACACAAAAAAAACCTGGTCAGGGTTTATTACAACATACAAAAACATATTTGAGAAGCACACCCTAATGCGTTTAGATTCAAGATGGTGCTGCCATAAGACCAACATACAATAGCGAACATATTACAGCGCACACATTCAAGAGTGACATTTCCTGCAGGGCTAGTTAAAAACACCTGAACATTCAAAAAATACGGGGGTTTGGTCACACTATATGGTTATATAGTGCTAAGCCCATTTACTGCGACAAAGTACCCCGAATTAGTGGGTAAAAGTCAGTGTGAAAGCAGTCTTAAGGTGGTGAAAAATGCCCCTCTCCATTGAAATGAATGGAAAGCGCTTCAAAAGCGCCTGAAAGGCTCTTCAAATGTGCTCAGTGTTTTACTTGCAGTTTACAAGCGCCTCAGTGTGAAAGGTGCCTTAGAGAACCTTACTGAACAAACAGCATCATGAAGGCCAAGGAACACACCAGACAGGCCAGGGATAAAGTTGTGGAGAAGTTTAACCGCTTGCCGACTGCCTCACGCAGATATACTGCGGCAGAAGGGCACGTACAGGCAAAATCACGTACCTGTACGTTGCCCTTGAAGAGGTGGCCTGCGGGCACGCATGCCTGCGGCAAGCTCCGTGAGTCGGGTCCTGCGGACTCGATCGCCGCGGGGATACCCATGATCGTGTCACGGAGAGGAAGAACGGGGAGATGCTAATGTAAACAAGCATCTCCCCGTTCTGCCTAGTGACACTGTCACTGATCTCTGCTCCCTGTGATCGGAGCAGAGATCAGTGACGTGTCACACACAGCCACGCCCCCCCACAGTTAGAAACACGCCCCAGGACAAACTTAACGTCTACACTGCCACCTAGTAGATAACCCCTTCACTGCCAGTGTCATTTACACAGGAATCAGTGCATTTGTATAGCACTGATTGCTGTATAAATGACAATGGTCCCAAAAATGTGTAAAAAATGTCTGATGTGTCCGCCATAATGTCGCAGTCACGATAAAAATCGCTGATCGCCACCATTACTAGTAAAAAAAAAAATTATTAATAAAAATGCCATAAAACTATCCCCTATTTTGTAAACGCTATAACTTTTGCACAAACCAATCAATAATCCCTTATTGCAATTTTTTTTACCAAAAATATGTAGAAGAATACGTATCGGCCTAAACTGAGGAAAAAAAAAAATATTTTTTTTATATATTTTTGGGAGATATTTATTATAGCAAAATGTAAAAAAAATAATGCGTTTTTTCAAAATTGTCGCTATATTTTTGTTTATAACGCAAAAAATAAAAAACCGCAGAGGTGATCAAATACCACCAAAAGAAAGCTCTATTTGCCGGAAAAAAAGGACGTCAATTTTGTTTGGGAGCCACGTCGCACAACTGCGCATTTGTAAGTTAAAGTGCCGAATCGCAAAAAGTGCTTTGGTCAGGAAGGGGGTAAATTCTTCCAGGGCTGAAGTGGTTAACCACTTGCCGACCAGCCACCATAATTATACTGCGGCAGGTCAGCAGGATCCCGGGAACCGTCGTAACTGTACGTCGGCTCCTTTAAGCGGGATAGCAGGCGCGCGTGCCGCACTGCGGGGGTGCCGATGTGGGGGTGCTGATGCTCGTGACCGGCGGTCGCGATGACCGACGGCCACGAGAGGAAGAACAGGGATGTGTGTGTGTAAACACACAAATCTCTGTTCTGTGAGGAGAGGATATGCAGATCGTGAGTTTCTAATAGCTAGGAAACATGTTCTGTCATCTCCTATAGTCAGTCCCCTCCCCCTACAGTTAGAACACACAGTCAGGGAACACAGTTAACCCCTTGATAGCCCCCTAGTGTTAACCCCTTCCCTGCCAGTGACATTTATACAGTAATCAGTGCATTTTTATAGCACTGATCGCTGTATAATTGTCAATCGTACCAAAAATGTGTCAAAAGTGTCCGATGTGTCCGCCATAATGTCGCAGTCATGATAAAACTTGCAGAATCGGAAAACTAACACTGCACATCACCCTGAACACACCATCCCAACTGAGGAACATGCTGGTGGCAGCCTCTTGTATTGGGGATGCTTTCCTTCAGCAGGGACAGAGAAGCTGGTCAGAGTTGATGGGAAGATGAATGGAACCAAATACAGGGCAATCTTAGAAGAAAACCTGTAGAGTCTGCAAAAGACTTGAGACTGGGGCGGAGGTTCACCTTCCAGCAGGACAACGACTCTAAACATACAGCCAGAGCTACAATGGAATTGTTTAGTTCAAAGCATATTCATGTGTTAGAATGGCCCAGTCAAAGTCCAGACCTAATTCCAATTGAGAATCTGTGGCAAGACTTGAAAATTACTGTTCACAGACACTCTCCATGCAATCTGACAGAACTTGAGCTATTTTTCAAAGAAGAATCGGCAAAAATGTCACCCTCTAGATGTGCAAAGCTGGTAGAGACATACCCAAAAAAACTTGCAGCTGTAATTGCAGTAAAAGGTGGTTCTACAAAGTATTGACTCAGGGAGGCTGAATACAAAGGCATGCCACACTGTTCACATATTTATTTGTTAAAAAATTGGAAAACCATTTATGATTTGCGTTCCACTTCACAATTATGTGCCACTTTGTGTTGGTCTATCACATAAAATCCCAATAAAATGCCTAATCCATTACAGTAAATGAACCGATCTTAATGCCCCGCAACTGCCTGCCAGAGCATTTGCGACCATAGACTTGAATAGGAGGCATTGAAAGGCTTCAAACACCGCCTGACTCAACATGAGGCTTCAATTTAGTAGTGACGCTAACGAATAGTGGGAACAGCACAATATATGCTGGTTTTGCAAAGCAAAACATTGGTCCTAGAGGTGTACAGGGACCATCAAATGGGAGGGGGTAAACCTGCCACAGCTCAATTAACCCTTAGCAACCTCTGGGAGTGAATAGATGATATAATAAAAGGACATACCTAAAGAACCCATTCAGTTTGTATCTAATCACGCAGAACTAAGACAGTTGAAACCACAACATGTGTCTCTGTTAAAAGACTTCCTCTCTATTTTTGTACCAGTGACTACTCAGAAATAGAGATATATACAAAATTAGACAAATAGGAAGAATCACCCCAGTGGGGACACAGCACAACAAATGGGTAGGATTGATAACCTTTCACCACTATATCCAAAAATGAAAACAAAAATAAGCATCTTTGGCTTTAGATACACTTTAAGCTTTAAAGAGAAATTTAATTGAAAGAGTTTTTTTTTTTTTTTTCTGACATTCAGACATTTTTCCTTAACCACTTTCAGACCGGACCATTATGCAGCCTAAAGACCAGAGGACTTTTTACAATTTCGCACTGCACTGGTTTAACTGGTAATTACGCGGTCATGCAATGTTGTACCCAAACAAAATTTGCGTCCTTTTCTTCACAAATAGAGCTTTCTTTTGATGGTATTTGATTGCCTCTGCGATTTTTATTTTTTGCGCTATAAATGGAAAAAGACCGAAAATTTAGAAAAAAAAATGATATTTTCTACTTTTTGTTATAAGAAAAATCCAATAAACTCAATTTTAGTCATACTTTTAAGGCAAAATGTATTCAGCCACATGTCTTTGGTAAAAAATGTTTCAATAAGCGTATATTTATTGGTTTGCGCAAAAGTTATAGCGTCTACAATCTAGGGTACATTTTCTGGAATTTACGCAGCTTTTAGTTTACGACTGCCTATCTCATTTCCTGAGGTGCTAAAATGGCAGGGAAGTACAAAACCCCCCCAAATGACCCCATTTTGGAAAGTAGACACCCTAAGGAAATTGCTAAGAGGCATGTTGAGCCCATTGAATATTTTATTTTTTTGTCCCAAGTGATTGAATAATGAGAAAAAAAAAAATGTTTACAAAAAGTTGTCACTAAGTGATATATTTCTCACACATGCCATGGGCATATGTGGAATTACACCCCAAAATAAATTCTGCTGCTTCTTCTGAGTACGGGGATACCACATGTGTGGGACTTTTTGGGAGCCTATCCGTGTACGGGACCCCGAAATCCAAGCACCGCCTTCAGGATTTCTAAGGGCGTAAATTTTTGATTTCACTCCCCACTACCTATCACTACCTATCACAGTTTTGAAGGCCATAAAATGCCAAGATGGCACAAAACCCCCCCAAATGACCCCATTTTGGAAAGTAGACACCCCAAGCTATTTGCTGAGTGGCATGTTGAGTCCATGGAATATTTTATATTTTGCCCCAAGTAGTGGGAAAAATGACAAACTTTTATTTTTTTTTGCCCAAAGTTGTCACTAAATGATATATTTCTCACACATGCCATGGGCATATGTGGAATTACACCCCAAAATAAATTCTGCTGCTTCTCCTGAGTACGGGGACACCACATGTGTTGGACTTTTTGGGAGCCTATCCGTGTACGGGACCCCGAAATCCAAGCACCGCCTTCAGGATTTCTAAGGGCGTAAATTTTTGATTTCACTCCTCACTACCTATCACTACCTATCACAGTTTTGAAGGCCATAAAATGCCAAGATGGCACAAAACCCCCCCAAATGACCCCATTTTGGAAAGTAGACACCCCAAGCTATTTGCTGAGAGGCATGTTGAGTCCATGGAATATTTTATATTTTGCCACAAGTAGCGGGAAAAATGACAAACTTTTTTTTTTTTTTTTGCCCAAAGTTGTCACTAAATGATATATTTCTCACACATGCCATGGGCATATGTGGAATTACACCCCAAAATAAATTCTGCTGCTTCTCCTGAGTACGGGGACACCACATGTGTTGGACTTTTTGGGAGCCTATCCGTGTACGGGACCCCGAAATCCAAGCACCGCCTTCAGGATTTCTAAGGGCGTAAATTTTTGATTTCACTCCTCACTACCTATCACTACCTATCACAGTTTTGAAGGCCATAAAATGCCAAGATGGCACAAAACCCCCCCAAATGACCCCATTTTGGAAAGTAGACACCCCAAGCTATTTGCTGAGAGGCATGTTGAGTCCATGGAATATTTTATATTTTTCCACAAGTAGCGGGAAAAATTACAAACTTTTTTTTTTTTTTTTTGCCCAAAGTTGTCACTAAATTATATATTGCTCACACATGCCATAGTTATATGTGGAATTACACCCCAAAATATATTCTGCTGCTTCTCCTGAGTATGGGGATACTACATGTGTGGGAATTTTTGGGAGCCTATCCGTGTACGGGACCAGAAAACCAAGCACCGCCTTCAGGATTTCTAATGGCGTAAATTTTTGATTTCACTCCTCACTACCTATCACAGTTTTGAAGGCCATAAAATGCCCAGATGGCACAAAACCCCCCCAAATGACCCCATTTTGGAAAGTAGACACCCCAAGCTATTTTATGAGAGGCATGGTGAGTATTTTGCAGCTCTCATTTTTTTTTGAAAATGAAGAAAGAAAAGAAATTTTTTTTTTTTTTTTTTCAATTTTCAAAACTTTGTGACAAAAAGCGAGATCTGCAAAATACTCACCATACCTCTCAGCAAATAGCTTGGGGTGTCTACTTTCCAAAATGGGGTCATTTGGGGGTATTTTGTGCCATCTGGGCATTCCATGGCCTCTGAAACTGTGATAGGCAGTGAGGAGTGAATTCAAAAATTCACACCCTTAGAAATCCTGAAGGTGGTGCTTGGTTTTTGGGGCCCCGTACGTGGCTAGGCTCCCAAAAAGTCCCACACATGTGGTATCCCCGTACTCAGGAGAAGCAGCAGAATGTATTTTGGGGTGTAATTCCACATATGCCCATGGCATGTTTGAGCAATATATCATTTAGTGACAACTTTGTGCAAAAAAAAAATAATAATTATTATTTTTCCCGCAACTTGTGTCAAAATATAAAATATTCCATGGACTCGACATGCCTCTCAGCAAAAAGCTTGGGGTGTCTACTTTCCAAAATGGGGTCATTTGGGGGGGTTTTGAACTGTCCTGGCATTTTATGCACAACATTTAGACGCTTATGTCACACATCACCCACTCTTCTAACCACTTGAAGACAAAGCCCTTTCTGACACTTTTTGTTTACATGAGAAAATAATTTTTTTTTGCAAGAAAATTACGTTGAACCCCCAAACAATATATATTTTTTAAAGCATAAGCCCTACAGATTAAAATGGTGGGTGTTTCATTTTTTTTTTTCACTCAGTATTTGCGCAGCGATTTTTCAAACGCATTTTTTGGGGAAAAAACACACTTTTTTAAATTTTAATGCACTAAAACACACTATCTTGCCCAAATATTTGATTAAATAAAAAATTAGATCTTAGGCCGAGTACATGGATACCAAACACGACATGCTTTAAAATTGCGCAGAAACGTGCAGCGGTGACAAACTACATACATTTTTAAAAGCATTTAAACACCTTTACAGGTTACCACTTTAGATTTACGGAGGAGGTCTACTGCTAAAATTACTGCCCTCGATCTGACCTTCGCAGTGATACCTCACATGCATGGTGCAATTGCCAGACCGACGCTTGCGTTCGCCTTTGTGCGAGAGCAGGGGGGGACAGGGGTGCTTTTTTTTTTTTTTTATTATTATTGATTTTGCTTTTTTATTTTATTTTTCAACTGTTCCTTTCATTTATATATATTTTTTATCATTTTTATTGCTATCTCAGGGAATGTAAATATCCCCTATGATAGCAATAGGTAGTGACAGGTACTCTTTTTTTAAAAAATTGGGGTCCATTAGACCCTAGATCTGTCCTCTGCCCTCAAAGCATCTGACCACACCAAGATTGGTGTGATAAAATACTTTCCCAATTTCCCAATGGCGCTGTTTATATCCGGCGAAATATAAGTCATGAAATGCTCGTAGCTTCCGGTTTCTTAGGCCATAGAGATGATTGGAGCCATTCTGGTCTCTGATCAGCTCTATGGTCAGCTGGCGGAACCACCGGCTGCATTCTCAGGTTCCCTGTTGGGACAGGAGAGCCAGAGAAAAACATGGAAGACGGTGGGGGGGGGGGGGGGGCCGCATTCCCTCCCACTGCTTGTAAAAGCAGTCTAGAGACTAATTAGCCACTAGGATTGCTTTTACATGAAAGCCGACCGCTGGCTGAAAAGAATGATACCAAGATAATGCCTAATCCTGCCGGCATCATTCTGGTATAACCACTCAAAGTCCAGCAACATACCAGTACGTTGCTGGCCCTTGTTTGGCATATATTGTAATCTTTTTTTCATGCAGCCTGTGGGCTGAACGAAAAAAAAAGATTGATCGGTGGGTATGCCCACCATTAGAATACCTCCCTTCATCCACCCACTTCTAATGATGGGCATACATGCACCATTTTGTTTTTAACTGTGGTGGTGAAATCACCTCCAACAGCGCTGGAGTCACGGATTTATGTATCGTGGGAGCAATCGCTGTTGCTGTCAAGATAAATAAATCCGCGCTGCAGCTGAATGGCGTACCTGCTAAGCAAATTATGGTTAACAATAAAACAAAGTAACATTACAGTATAACAGTAAGATTTACCATACCTGCAAAGCAAATACCAAAAAAAACATAGTAAAAAATAAAAATTTTTTTAACGCAACCTGTGCCTAAAATATATATATGCCGAAGCATGGGGGCATCCTCCCGCAAAAAAGTTATGCCGCGTACACACGGTCGGAATTTTCCATGGGCAAGCCTCCGTCGGAATTTCAACCGTATGTAGGCGGCATTAGGAGCAAATCGCTCCTCCGCCCTCTGCTGCCCCCATGCTTCGGCATATATGCTCTTTTTTTTTTTAACTGTGGTGGTGAAATCACCTCCTACAGCGTTGGAGTCACGGCTTTATGTATCGTGGGAGCAAACGCTGTTGCTGTCAAGATAGATAAATCCGCGCTGCAACTGAATGGCGTACCTGAAAACAAAAAAAATGGTTAACAATAAAACATTGCAGAATAGAATACAGTAAAAAAGAGAACAATAGAGAGAGAATAGAGAGAAAGAGAACAATAAAACAACAACTATTTTTGTTTTTTTTATTTTATATTTTTTTTGTTTTTTTATTTTTTACTTTTTTTTTTTAAACTTTTGTTTGTAACTGTAACAGTTCTAACGGAACTATTGTAACGGTTCCAGCGGTTTTGGTCTCAAAATGCGATGGCATTCTTGAGAACGTGTGCCTAGTCTGCGCAATGCTGTACCCTACGCTAATACTCAACTAGTGTATGGTAGCGTTCAAAACATTCACCGATGCAAAGACCAGGATTGTCAGGACAGCGGGGACACTAATAGCGGGTGTCACGCCTAAATCCGCGCTTTCTGCAGACACAACATTTTCTTTGGGGGGCTCGTTGGGTAGGGGTACTCGGGAGGACATGAATAAAATGCCGCTCATGCAGCCGGCTAACTGCATTTGGTTGGGGAATGTGAGGTGGAGCACCGTCTGGAAACAGAAGGGCTCCGATGATCTTTTCCTGGAATTTAAGGAAGGATCCAGTACGTCCTGAAGCTCCGTATAGCACATGAGCGTTCAGCAAAGCTAATTGGAAAAGGTAAATACACTTTTTTGTACCAGCGTCTAGCCTTACGGGCAACTAGGTACGGCGCCAACAACTGGTCGTTGAGGTCCACCCCTCCAATGTTTTGGTTGTACTCGTGGACACAGAGGGGTTTCGTCACAACACCAGCCGCCGTAGTAATTTGGACCGTCGTGTCTGCATGAAGGAAGGTAAGAACGAAAACATTCTTATTATCCCTCCACTTCATAGCGAGCAAGTTATTACACTTCAAGCAGGCTCTCTCCCCCAGCCTAAGACGGGACTCTACAAGCCGCTGGGGAAAGCCCCGGCGATTAGGTCGCACGGTGCCACATGCTCCAATCTGATGATCAAACAAATGACTAAACAGTGGCAGGCACGTGTAATAATTGTCCACGTACAAGTGGTACCCCTTTCCGAATAAGGGTGACACCAAGTCCCACACAATCTTGCCAGCGCTCCCTATGTAGTCAGGGCAGTTTGTCGGCTCTATGTGGCTATCTTTGCCCTCATAAACCATAAATTTACATGTATAGCCTGTGGCCCTGTCACAGAGCTTATACATCTTGACCCCATATCTGGCACGCTTGCTGGGAAGGTATTGTTTGAATGACAAGCGGCCAGTAAACTTAATCAGGGACTCGTCAACGCAGACAACTTGATGGGGAGTAAACAAGTCTGCAAAACGTTGGTTGAAATGGTTTATGAGGGGCCGAATTTTATAGAGCCGATCGTATGCAGGGTCTCCACGAGGACGACAGAGTTCATTGTCATTGAAATGCATGAACCGCAAAATCTGTTCGTATCGTGCCCTGGACATGGAGGCAGAGAACACGGGCATATGGTACATTGGCTCAGTGGACCAATATGAACGCAACGTACCCATTTTAACTACGCCCATGATGAGGGAAAGGCCCAGAAAGATCTTAAATTTGGGGACCGTAATTGGTCTCCAATCTCTGGCAAGGGTGGACTTGGGGATTAGCGGCGATGTGTTGACCAGCGTACAAATTGGTTTGGTCCACAATAGATCTATAGAGATCTTCGGTGAAAAACAGCGAAAAAAAATCAAGTGACGTAAAATCAGCTGTTTCCACCTGAATACCGGGTTGGCCAGTGAATGGGGGAAGTACGGGTTCTGCAGAAGTGTTGAGCACCCAATCAGGATTGGCGAATTCTGCAGGAAGGGCACTATGGGCACGACGGGCCTGTCTTTGTCGTCTTCTTGGTGGCAGCGGGACACTACTTGTGCTTGCCACCTCGCCAGCTGGAACTGCACTTATGGGACTTGCCACGTCACCACGTGATACTGCAGTGCTGGTTTGACTACGTCCAGGGTGTACTAGGCCGCTGGTGCTTGCCTGTTCACCAGAAGGAATAGCGGCTCTAGTACGTCTCTGCCTCCTACGAGCGACCTGCGGTTCCTGCACCTCAACAACAGAAGGAGTTTGGGGTCTGGTACGCCTGACCTTAGCAGGGACCACAACTCCGCCGTCAGAGCTATCTGTCATGGAGCCGCTGTCGTCTACTGGGTCGTATTCTGAGCTTGATTCTGACAGATGAGTGACCTCCTCTTCACTATCTGTCATACTCAGAAACAAGTAGGCCTGTTCACTAGTGTACGTTTGACTTGCCATTTTGGGCAAATTTAGTAGTACACTAGTGAGACTCACAGGAAAAAAAAAGCTCCTGACTGTTAGCGACTGAATCAAAACGCTACCAAAAAACTGTTAGCGATCGCAGGGATCAGGCCTGACTCTGCGAACGCTGCAGTTATGTGTGCTTAGTGTTTTGTAAGTGACAGTGATCGATCGATACTGCACTTGGGTGGGCTGGGCGGAGGGGGAAAACGCAGGTGCTAGCAGGTATCTGGGCTGATCCCGCTAACAATGCGTTTTTGGGAACCCTAAACAGCTGGGGACGCTAGTATAGATCTGATCAGATCAGATATCGATCTGTTCAGATTCTATACCACTAAGGGTGGTGTATGCTGCGTGCGTGGGTGTTAGCGGTACTGGCACTAACCCGACGCTGCCTGGGGCGACGCAGACCCTATTTGACTCTAAAACCTTACTTATATCACCCGCCGGGCGATCAGGGGGTTACACCTTTATTAGGTAATAAACGGCGGGTGCCCTGAAACTATGAAAAATAAACTAACTGACCAGCGTCACCCGTAACAGTTATATGGTGATCACTGGTGAAAGGGTTAACTAGGGGGCAATCAGGGGGTTAAAACCTTTAGTAGGTAGTATATGGGGGGGTCCCTGACCCTATAAAACGCTGCGGCAAACCTAAATACCTACCTCCCTAACTAGCGTCAACTGTGACACTAATACAGCGATCAAAAAAACGATCGCTTAGTGACACTGGTGACGGGGGGTGATCACGGGGTTATTAGGGGGGGGTTCCTAGACCTAAAGGGGGCTAAATCTAACTGCCCTAACAGTTATTAGGGTCACAATGCACCAATGCAGTTAACAGTAAAAAAAAAAAAAAAAAACTGCGTTGGTGTCACTGTGACAGGGGATGCAGGGGGGCAATCAGGGGGGGGGGGGGGGGGGGGGGGCGGGGGTGTGAAAAGTGTGCCTAAAGTGTTCTACTGTCAGTGTAGTGTAGTGTGTGTGTTGTGCAACTCACGTGTCTTCTCTCCTCGGCGTCGGTTCGAAAAGACCGCCACAAGGAGAGATGACCTCACTTCCTCTAGCTCTGTACACAATTCAGAGCCAGGGGAAGCATCGCGAGGGGGGGGGGGGACAAATGAGTGCCCCCCCCTCATCTCCGATCCCTCCCCCAATGTCCCGGACAATTTACAGGCACGGGGGCGGGCCCGATCGGCCCCCCACCCGCGTCTGTTAGGGATGACATCATTTCCTCTAGCCCTGTTTACATGACGGGGCTAGAGGAAGTGCTTGATTGGCTGGGAGCGATCGCGAGGGGGGGGGGCCACGAATGAGTGGCCTCCCCCTCATCTCCGATCGCTCCCCCAACGATGCCGACCGCCGCAGGCACCGGGGGGGGGGCCTGATGAGGCCCCCCACCCGCAGGCAGGTAGGGACTTATATATACGCCCTCCTGCCTGTACGTGCCATTCTGTCGACGTATATCGTCGTGCGGCGGTCGGCAAGTGGTTAAGGGCTAGTTTACACTTGCTTCAAAACAAGGCTTCGGACAGACTTTGTTAAAGCTCACTGAACGCCAGTCAAAGCTCCTGTCACTAAATAAAATGGTTAGCTTACAGTCCTGTTTACCCTGGCTTTTGCTTGGTGCTTCTATGAGGCTTCGATAAGGCTTTGGTGGAGCCTCGATGGCGCTTCAGTGGGGCTTTGGTGGGGCTTTAGTGGAGCTTCGATGGTGCTTCAGTGGGGCTTTGGTGGAGCCTCGATGGCGCTTCAGTGGGGCTTTAGTGGAGCTTCGATGGTGCTTCAGTGGGGCTTTGGTGGGGCTTCGAGGGGGCTTTGGTGGGGCTTCAAGCAAGCTTTACCATAGACTTCTATGGAGGCTTTAAAGACGCTTTGAAGCATCACTGAAGCTACATGGGTATAATTTTTGAAGCAAAGCAAAAGCAAGATGTAAACAGGACTGTAAGCTTACCATTTTATTTAGTGACAGGAGCTTTGACTGGGGTTCAGAGAGCTTTAACAAAGTCTGTTCGAAGCCTTGTCGAAGCCAAAGCAAGTGTAAGCTGCATTCATGGAAAAATAAATATTTCTTTTAACTTGCTTATAAAACATTGACCACTAGATGTCAGGCGTAGCATGCAAATGGGATAATGTGAAGCTGATTTAACACAGAAGGCTTATTCTTTTTGTCAGAAGTGTTGCCTGATATAGGAGGAATATGTCATGGGAATGGAATCATCTCCAGCACAGAGTGGTATATCTCAGCTGTTGTGTGAGCATTAGGGGAAATTCCTGAAAGGAAAAAGTCACACCACCAAAAAAAAATGAGACTTTCTGCTTTTGTTATCTATGTTTTGTGCTCAGTGTTTAACCACATGATGTCACCTACATTATGCAAAGTCCTATTGGAAGCAGCAGTTCATTTCCAGGCCTAAGACATTCATATAACATTTTCCACTCAATTAAGAAAGGAGGAAGCTGAACTATATATGTTCTCTGATGTTGGGAATGTAAGCAATAATATGTTGTTATATTCTGGAATGAATCACTGATTAAAGCCACCTGTCAAAGGGTACGGCTAGCGGGATCTGTACAATATATAAATGACGGCACGCAGCTGTTGAGAATTGCATATACTTAAGAGATGTTAACATTTTATACATGATGTCTTGTAACATGCTTTTTAAAAATGATTGCATACTATTTTTGATGTTTGATATTTTCTTTGGGGTTGCAGAAAACCTGCAATATGCAATTTTATTCCAAGTTCACATAAAAGGAGTTTGACCTACCTGTATAGGGTAAGTGTATTTTACTGTATGAACTGTGAAAAGTTGGATTTAGATTTTCACAGGAAGTGGTTCTAGCTAACTCATTAGCTACAGAAAATGCTGTATGCATTTCTAAATGCACAGAATATAAATAGCCACTCTCATTTGTATGAAATAACATTATAGAACAGCTTTTCACAACTGTTTTTTTTTTTAAGGTTCTTATGGGTTCCTTGAACAGCCAACATTGGTCTCAGTATCAGTGGTTACTTAACTGTCTTTTAATGGAGCATTCTTCCCACCAAACACCAGGGGGCATTCCAATTTAAGGGCACTGTACAATGTTCACCAGTGCAAGTGGCATACATTCCACTGACCACCAGTGTAAGAGAGCCCTTCTCCCACTGAACAGCAATCTAATGGGTTCATTCTCTCTTTGACCACCAATCCAAGGCGGCACCTCTCCCTACTCATCTAAGCAGGCATAATCTTTTACTAACCACCAATGTAAAAGGTTGCTACACCCAGTGACCACCAGTCTAAACTGCCACTGGTCTAAGAGCCCTTTCCCACTGAGGCAGTTTTTAGGCTTTTTAGTGCTAGAAATAGCGCATGTAAAGCACCTGAAAACTGCCTCCCATGCTGCCAGAATGTGAAACCCTGAGTGCTTTCACACTGGGGTGGTGCACTTGCGGGACGTTAGAAAAAGTCCTGCAAGCAGCATCTTTGGGGCAGTTTGGGAGCGCTGTATACAGTGCTCCCAAAACGCCCCTACCCATTGCAATGAATGGGCAGAGCTTCCGAAGACCCTGAAAAGTGATTCCGAAGCGCTGCAACACAGGCCTTTTTAACCCCTTCTTTGCCGCTAGCCGGGGGGTTAAAAGTGCCCCGCTAGCTTCCGAAAAGCGCCGCTTAAACAGCGGTAAAGCGCTGCTAAAACAAACGTCACTTTACCGCTAATGCACAGGTGGCCCCAGTGTGAAAGGGCTCTTAGTGGGAATTTTTCCACTCTTCACCAATGTAAAGGGGAACTTTTCTACAGGTCACCAATGTAAAGCCCCATACACACGCTCGGATTATCCGAGGACCAGGTCCGTCGGATCATGTCCGTCGTACTTTGTCCGATGTTGGTTTTGCGTACACACAAAGTTGTCGGAAAATCCGATCATTCTGAACGTGGTGACGTTTGTTGCCTACGACGGGACTACGTAGAGGCTAGTAGCCAATAGCTTTGGTCTTGTAATGTGATCTGAGCATGCGTAGCACTTTGTCCGTCGGAATTCGCTACACACGATTGGATTTGGTGTGATTGGACTTTGTTGTCAAAAAATCTATCCAGCAGGAGATAGGACTTTGTCCGTCGGACAATCCGATGGAAACTGTCCAATGGTGCCTACACACGGTCGGAATTTCCGACAACATTGTCTGATAGGACAGAATCCATCGGAAAATCCGACCGTGTGTATGGGGCTTAAGAGAGAAGGAGCTTTCTCGACACACATTTACATAATGCTTCACTTAAGATGCTGCTTCTGCCATGGGTCTCCCTATTATATGGCATGGTGCCGTAGATCAGGAGCAGAAACAGGCACCATGGCAATTCTGAGTGGGACAAAGGTCTTATAGGTTTTGGCTCTACTAATATAGAACTTGAATCTAAGGAAATAGCCAATCATAAAGAAGAAATTGGGCTTGGCCACATGCTGGTCAGTTAACAATAACATTATTTTGGTATAAGGTAAAGCCATGCTTATATCCTTATATGGCCTCCTTACCCACGATTTGGAGGCTTAAAATTCATTAGTGAGCCACAAGATTAATAAGGAAAAATGTCATATGCAATTTCCCCATCCATGTTAGATATAGGCCTCATTCACACAGGGTGAATAATACTGTATGCTTGTGCAGGGTCGTGTTTTTCCACACTGAGATGCACAGGTGCATACCATGTGATTAGTCCCATTGATTATTATTGTGACACAGCGGCTGCAAGGGCGCAGCCGCTGTGTCCCAGTATGACATTTATGTGGGTGCATGGACTGTGGCTGTGTCCCTGCAGTCGCTGTGTGCCAATATAACTCAATGGGATTTCCTGCATTGGGATGCACAGAACACCTATGCATCGTCCATGTGGGAAACAGCCCTGCACGACATACGGTATTGTACGCCCTGTGTGAACGAGGTCTAAAAAGGCCACATTCTTCATTCTTTTATTAATCATCGTATATACAGTGCCTTGAAAAAGCATTCATACCCCTTGAAATTTTCCACATTTTGTCAAAAACTTAAAAGTATTTTATTGGGATTTTATGTTATAGACCAACACAAAGTGGCACATAATTGTGAAGTGGAAGGAAAATGATAAATGGTTTTACAAATAAATATCTGAAAAGTGTGCATGCATTTGTATTCAGCCGCCTTTACTCTGATACCCCTAACTAAAATCTAGTGGAATCAATTGCCTTCAGAAGTCACCTACTTAGTAAATAGAGTCCACCTGCATATCATTTAATCTCAGTATGAATAAAGCTGTTCTGTGAAGCCCTCAAAGGTTTGTTAGAGAACCTTAGTGAACAAACAGCATCATGAAGGCCAAGGAACACACCAGACAGGTCAGGGATAAAGTTGTAGAGAAGTTTAAAGCAGGGTTAGGTTATTTATAAATATCCCAAGCTTGAAACATCTCATGGAGCACTGTTCAATCCATCATCCAAAAATGGAAAGAGTATGGCACAACTGCAAACTTACCAAGACATGGCCGTCCACCTAAACTGACATCCGGGCAAGGAAAGCATTAATCAGAGAAGCAGCCAAGAGGCCCATGGTAACTCTGGAGGAGCTGCAGAGATCCACAGCTCAGGTGGGAGAATCTGTCCACAGGACAACTATTAGTCGTCTCCACAAATCTAGTCTTTATGGAAGAGTGGCAAGAAGAAAGCCATTGTCGAAAGAAAGCCATAATAAGTCCCATTTGCAGTTTGCGAGAAGCCATGTGAGGAACACAGCAAACGTGGAAGAAGGTGCTCTGGTCAGATGAGACCCAAATTGAACTTTTTGGCCTAAAAGCAAAACACTTTGTGTGGCGGAAAACTAACACTGCACATCATCCTGAACACATGATCCCAACTGTGGAACATGCTGGTGGTAGCATCATATTGTGGGAATGCTTTCCTACTGCAGGGACAGAGAAGCTGGTCAGAGTTGATGGGAAGATGAATGGAACCAAATACAGGGCAATCTTAGAAGAAAAACTGTAGAGTATGCAAAAGACTTGAGACTGGGGCAGAGGTTCACCTTCCAGCAGGACAATGACCCTAAACATACAGCCAGAGCTACAATGGAATGGTTTAGATCAAAGCATATTCATGTGTTAGAATGGCCCAGTCAAAGTCCAGACCTAATTCCAATTGAGAATCTGTGGCAAGACTTGAAAATTGCTGTTCACAGACCCTCTCCATCCAATCTGACAGAGCTTGAGCTATTTTGCAAAGAAAAATGGGCAAAAATGTCACTCTCTAGATGTGCAAAGCTGGTACAGACATCCCCAAAAAGACTTGCAGCTGTAATTGCAGTGAAAGGTGGTTCTACAAAATATTGACTCGGGGGGCTGAATACAAATGCACGCCACACTTTTCACATATTTATTTGTAACAAATTGGAAAACTATTTATCATTTTCCTTCCACTTCACAATTATGTGCCACTTTGTGTTGGTCTATCACATAAAATCCCAATAAAATACATTTAGGTTTCTGGTTGTAACGTGACAAAATGTGGGAAATTTCAAGGGGTATGAATACCTTTTCAAGGCACTGTACAGCTTAGGGATCATGCTACCATACTTTAAGCTGTAAATATAACTTTTTTTTTGCAGGGGTCCCTATAAATTTGTTTAAAGGTTCATCAGGAATGCAGTACAGTGTTCAAAGGATTTTCAGAGCTTCCTTAATTTACATGCAGTGAACACCAAAAAAGGCCCTTAGGTCCCTTTCACACTTATACGACTTGTCCCACGATTTGGGACTGCAAAGTAGCAGGACAAGTCATTCCCCATGATTTCTAATGACAGCCATTCATATTAGTACGACTTCAAGTCCTTCTGACTTCAAAGTAGTCCCTGCACTACTTTGGTCTGATTTTGATGCGACCTACACAGGCATTCCTTGAAATTGCGGCGAAATCGCTGCAAAAATTGCGGTACAATCGCGCAACTTTGAAGTCGCACAAGTGTTAAAGGGGCCTTAAAGGTAGTAACCAGGGGTCACATAAATACATGTATAAAGGAGCTTATTCACAGAAATTAAGGATTTTCCCATTTTTCTATGTTAATTTTATTAGTATTTATATTGGCCATTCATAGTGCACATGAGCCTGTGGCACCCTTCGATTGATTGCCAGCCTACTAAAAGTAAAGGCATGTGGTATAATAATGTCAGCCAACGTGCCCAGACACATGCACACTTTGGATTGGTTAGGGTCCACGGATGAAGGCAACACATCTCAGGGGATGGTTTTCAAGCAGTGAGATCCTTGATAACCAGCCTGACTACAAAACTGAATTTAAAGGAATGTGCTAAATAGTCCTCAGGCATTAGGTAAGAGCCAATCCATTTTTCAATTATCAACATATTTGATTTAAAAGAATAATCTTTTTAAGCCCTGGCTTTTAACAGGCTATATCTTAAACCTTGGTTTAAAGTATACGTAATTAACAGTGGTTTATCCCGTTAACTGACTTCCTCCCAGAATTAAATTCATTAAGGGTGTTTATGAACTTTTTATTACATTTTTTAGCACTGCAATTTTACACATTATATACAGATAAACACTAGGGAGAGATTTTTAATGTCTGTCTATGGGCCCATTCACATTCTTGTGTTGTAGAAACATATCACACTGTAACACATTTTAAATGGCACCCAACGCATTAGTACAGCAGCAGGCAAAGCATCTATACTACAGTGCAGAATAACATACAGCATGTGCATTTCAGCGCGCTGTATGGGAAAAAATCGTGCATGTACATTTTTGCCTGCCTTGTGATGCATTGGCAACCCATTCAAAATGAATGGTCTGCCCTATCATAACACGCGTTACAATGTGCAATCGGTAATGTTCTTCAATACAGTGCAAAATGGTCCCTGAAATATCTCCTTGAAAATATGACACAGAAAACAAGTAAAACTGTGCAAGATGTAAAATAAAATATTTTCAGGCTAACCACCACTATAATAACTCTGGGGGTTATTTACGAAAAGCAAATCCATTTTGCACTACAAGTGCAAACTACAAGTGCAAAGTGCACTTGAAATTGCACTGAAAGTGCACTTGGAAGTGCACTTGGAAGTGCAGTCGCTGAAGATCCGAGGGGGACATGCAAGGAAAATAAAAAACAGCATTTTAGCTTGCACATGATTGGATAATAAAATCAGCAGAGCTTCCCCTCATTTCAGATCTACCCCTCAAATCTACAGCGACTGCACTTCCAAGTGCACTTTAAGTGCAATTTCCAGTGCACTTTGTACTTGAAGTGCAAAGCGGAGTTGCCTTTCATAAATAACCCCCTATGTGTACTTATTGAAAATACATCATAGCTTTTTTTAACTTGATGATTTCAAATTCTTTATACATCAGTATTTCCTAGACCCATTTAGTGCACGTTTTAAATTCATGTAGTGTATGGTAGAATAAATTCAGGTGTTTCCTCTATTGTTGTACCTAAGGTTCTCTTATCACATATTTAACCACTTCACCCCCGGAAGACTTTACCCCCTTCCTGACCAGAGCACTTTTTGCAATATGGCACTGTGTCGCTTTAACTGACAATTGCGCGGCCGTCCCACAAATAGAGCTTTCTTTTGGTGGTATTTGATCACCTCTGCGGTTTTTATTTTTTGTGCTATAAACAAAAAAAGCAACAATTTTGAAAAAAAAAAGCAATATTTTTTACTTCTTGCTATAATAAATATCCTCAAAAAATATATATAAAAAACAAATTTCTCTCCTCACTTTAGACCGATATGTATTCTTCTACATATTCTTGGTAAAAAAAAATACGCAATAAGCGTATATTGATTGGTTTGCGCAAAAGTTATAGTGTCTACAAACTAGGGGATAGATTTATGGCATTTTTATTATTATTATTTGTTTATTAGTAATGGGGGCGATCTGCGATTTTTAGCGTGACTGCGACATTATGGCGGACACTTCGGACACTTTTGACACTATTTTGGGACCATTTTCATTTACACAGCGATCAGTGCTATAAAAATGCACTGATTACTGTATAAATGACACTGGCTGGGAAGGAGTTAAACACTAGGGGGCGATCAAGGGGTTAAGTGTGTCCTAGGGAGTGATTCTACCTGTGGGGGGGTGGACTACCTAAGACATGACAGCGATCACTGCTCCCGATGACAGGGAGCAGCAGATCTCTGTCATGTCACTAGGCAGAATGGGGAAATGCCTTGTTTACATAGGCATCTCCCTGTTCTGCCGCTCTGTGACACGATTGCGGGACACCGGCAGACAACGAGTCCGCGGGTCCCGTGGGCACGGTCACGAAGGGCGCCCGCACGCCCACAATGCTGCTTCTTAAATGGGACGTACATATACGCCCATTTGCGCAGCCGTGCCAATGTGCCGACGTATATCGTTGTGCGCTGGTCGGCAAGCGGTTAATCTTTCATCTGTACTTGTGTTTCTTTGTAAGCTCCCTGCTGACTTACCCTGCTTGCTTATAAAGACAGCTTCTGTGCTTAATGGCATGTAAATACATGTAAACATAATGCAAATAAACACAGTTACAAGACAGATGTTCATTTACCACCTACTTAGGAAACAAAACCACATTTTAGAAATGCCTATGTGCATGAACTTGTATTAGGTAGTGATTTGTTCTCCAGCAGTTCATGGCAGTACACGCTTTACATGATGAGGTGTAATCTGCAGAATGACAGCTGGTGATGGCAAGTAAGAAAAGACAGCATACTATGCATATTCTATCAGGTAGAGTAACGTTTGCATTACAAACAAATGACCACTGCCCTCTATATGGGTTTTTATTTACTTGAAATTGCCTGGATTTACATTTGATTCATTTTTAAATTATTTTTTATAGTTATTAGCGCTGCACCTTTATTTTTTCACTTACACCATTTGCAACTGTTATTTGCGGTGCTAGCAGCTGTTTTTTGACCGCGGTATTTATCAATTTTTTTCAAACAAATGACCACTGCCCTCACCTATAACTGGCCTGTGCGGTAAGGAGCACATAGAAGGGCAACGCATGCAAAACAAAACCAAAGGAATTCT
Organism: Lithobates sylvaticus; assembly: GCA_028564925.1. Classification (NCBI taxonomy): domain Eukaryota; kingdom Metazoa; phylum Chordata; class Amphibia; order Anura; family Ranidae; genus Lithobates; species Lithobates sylvaticus. Next base: position 329,918,222 of record CM053026.1, on the reverse strand, counting down.
TGGCTCAACTTGCCGACCAGCTTGCTAACCAACCGAATTGTCCTGTCAAACAGTATTGCTGCAAAGGCCAGTTATAGGCGAGGACAGTGGCCATCTGTTTGTAGTGTTGAAATATTGGTAAGGTGATGTACTGGACACCTTTTCTGCCATGGTGCTATGTGCTGGGTGTCAAGTGTGCCCCTGTACCTTTAGGAAGGGGTGGACTCCCTCCAGGCTCACCTGCCCTCTCAAAATTTAGAGTCAGGACTCCAGATACCGGAGTGCCTTGACAGAGCTCTGTAGCTTACGCATGTATTTGCAAATGTGTGCAAACTAAACCCCTGTTTTTAACGCAAACTGTTATGCCCCGTACACACGGTCGGATTTTCCGATGGAAAATGTCCTATCGGACCATGTTGTCGGAAATTCCAACCGTGTGTGGGCTCCATCTGACTTTTTCCGTCAAAAAGTTTGATATCCTGCTCTCAAATTTTCCGACAACAAATCCTATCGGACTTTTTCCGATCGTGTGTAGCGAATTCTGATGGACAAAGTGCCACGCATGCTCATATCACATTACAAGACCAAAGCTATTGGCTACTAGCCTCTACATAGTCCCGTTGTATGCAACGAACGTCACCACGTTCAGGATGATCGGATTTTCCGACAACTTTGTCCGACTGTGTGTATGCAACACTAGTGTCGGACAAAATCCGTCGGAAAAAATCAGACGGATTTTGTGGTCGGAATTTCCGACCGTGTGTACGGGGCATTAGACAGGACGATGTGGTTGGGTAGAATTTCTTTGGTTTTTGCCAAGTGTGTCCACACCAGTCTCCATTATCTCTTACCTTTTCAGCCTTTTCCATTCTCTCTCTTATGTTAGGACTTCATATCAATTCACATACATACCTTACAGCTCCATCTCTGTCATAAGTTTAATCACATTTTGGGTATCTAGATATAGAATTCCTTCCCATAATAGCAGTTTTGTACTCTTGAGCTTTAGAGATAATAATATTTGTCTACATTTTATCATTTATAGACACAGATCTATTTTGTTCTTTTTGGTGAGCATCCCATACATCACCAGATGTTACAAGTAGTGTTTTATGTCCATGCTTTATTATTTTACATTATATGTTTCCTTTCTGTACACAATAATATATGTACAGCCATGTATATGCCATTATGTTCTGTAACACATAAGTTCCATATATTGATTCTGATTGGATGTTACTCCATGTTTGTAATATCTGTATACTTGTTTTATGCTCAATAAAAACTTTTGAAAAGAATTTCTTTGGTTTTGTTTTGTAATGTTTGCATTCCTAGAACTTAATAAGCTCTTTCTTATGATATATTGTTTGTTTGATACATTTTTTGTTTCTTACTGAGACAGACACATTTTACATTTGTTTAGTGCTCAGTTGGCCAGGTAAGTTTTTCTTTTAAATGAACATTCTTTTACAGAGTCTTAAAACAAAGACCGTTATAAGTTGAGTTGACATGTAGACATATTATGGATATGAAAAGTCAATTACTGATTGATAATAACTAGGGCTGTTACTGATTAAAATTTTTGTGTTCGATTAATCAATTTTTTTTTAAACTCGATTAATCAACCAATTTCGATTAGTTATAGCGCACATATTATCCATATTACTACTTTTAGCTGAACTCCTTGCATTGCAGCTCTGCATTAGTCAGTGGTAAATGTGGTATACACTATATACAATCACCAGACACTAGTTAGTTTCCACAATCCATGACTTAACTTCACAGTTTACACAAATAAGTTTAAATACAAACTGTAGCACTGACCTAAGTAATTTTTTTTCCACAGTAGTGTGACAATCCCTCCACCTCCGGTCTAACTAATCACTCTCACCTTATGGCATGGACCCCTGTGCAAACAGGTGGTCATGCAAGCGGGTATCAAAAGGGTTAACACGGACTATAAACTTCTCTCCGGTCTCCTTAGATCTCAGCAAGGATGCCAGGTCATGGGTAGAAAGAAAAGATCTAAGTGCTCACCGCTTAAGTATAAGATTTAATTTTTGTGTTAAAACACAAACCACTCACAGAAAGATGATAAAAACAGCATGTAAAGCCGACAATCGTGCTAGTTCCGTAGGGCAGCAGCGGGTGACGTCATGCGCAGCTCCTCCCCCGTACGCGTTACGTTCAATCAGAACTTCAACATCACCAGACTCCTCCCCCTTCCCTTCCTTAGCAGATGGAGGCACTTGGGGAAGGAGGGAGGAGTCTGGTGACGTCGATGTCCATGACATCACCGGAACTCCCTGAAGACCCGGAAGCCGACGGAGAGGTGAGTACCGATCAAAAGAATTTTGATCGATCAAAAGAATTAACGATTAATGGAGGAATTAATCTTTAATTTCCACAGCCCTAATAATAACATATGGTGGCATCAGCATGCCAATAAAAGCAACCAGAGGTGTCCACAATACTTAATCACCAAGACTAACAAACACTTTCAAATCTTTGGCATTCCATGCAAATAATGCCCTCTCCTACCTTCATGTCTCATTATTGGCTTATTGATTTTAAGGGCAACCATGCTGACCAATGGAGAGGTGGATTAGATAAGATCTCACTGTAGAGATTTATCCATCTCAATTCATGACCTTGCCAGCCCGCAATGGTATCTGTATCATGTTATCTGTATCTATTGCAGTCTCTATAATGCAAAGCAATCAACACATCATATTGGCCTTTGGATCTTGCTGCTGTATCTACCTTAAGGTATCCTAAACTATCATCTTTAAGGGCCTTGCATTTTCAGATATTAGGAAGAATATTTTGTAGAATTTTCATTAAGGCCCCTTTCACACCGGGGCGTTTTTCATGCGGTACAGCGCTAAAAATAGCGCCTGTTCACCGCATGAAAAAATCCCGCCCCTTTAACTCCAGTGTGAAAGCCGGCAGGCTTTCATACTGGAGCGGTGCGCTAGCAGGATGACAAAAAAAGTCCTGCTAGCAGCATCTTTGGAGCGGGATAGGAGCGGTGTGTTCACCGCTCCTATACCGCTCCTTCCCATTGATTTGAATGGGAAACCGCGGTAAAACAGCGGCAATACCCCTGCAAAGCGCCGCTACGGCGGCGCTCTGCGGGGGTGTTTTAACCCTTTTCCGGCCGCTCGCGGGGGGTAAAACCGCACCGCGAGCGGCCGAATACCGCGGTTAAAACGACGGTAAAGCAGCGCTAAATATAGCGCTGCTTTACCGTCACCGCGGCTCCCCGCCCCAGTGTGAAAGGGGCCTAAATGAAAATTTCTTCTTTTCACAAGAAATTGTCAAGACACACTAATTTAAAGGAATCCCATCATGAGAACAAATGAAGGCTGCCGCTTCTGACCTCTCCTTCTTAAAATGATAGTTGTTTGGCTGCCTTGCTTTGGTATTATCATATGAATAGTACGTATTATTACATGGCTGGGTTTATTATATCTATAAAGATGCCTGACTTTCTGGATCTACATACTTGTTCTGAGTACTTCAAAAAGTTTTAAAGCTAGTGGGATGTTATGACAGCCAGGTCAATAGCATTTTCAGAAAGAGGTCAAGCCTCCCATTACATGTTTATTTTAACAGAAACGCCTGAGACCTGGAAGCCAGCTGTATTTATAATACAACTCCTTATAAAGATTGTGGCTTTTACGTGGTTTTCCTGCAAACACTAATGACAATGTCCTAGTCTGTGAATCAGTCTGATTATTTTAATGCTTCCCGTGGGCAACTTCATGTCTACACTTTAAGGTAGTTATTCCAAAATGTGTATTATTCTTCTGTTTGGTCTATAAAGTAACTGTGGAGATTATCCTTTCTCTTTATTTCTATGCTATGTTTTTCTTCAGCGTCCTCCCACATCCAGTCTAAATATTTGCGTGACAGCTTCCTTTGATTTAAACTATATGTTGTAACCTGGTACCAGATTTGTTATTTAAAAGGCATCCAAACAAATGTGTGCTTTTTAATTACTGGTTAAAAAGGACATGTGGTTTATGTTTATGGTTATGCTAAATGCCTCAATTTGGATGGAAGTTAAAAGCAGCACAAGTACTGGGAAAGATGCCTGATTAAAATGATTGCAGAAATGCGGACTTGGCCAATAAGCCCTTTGCTCCGTAATCACTTATTTTTATTATATTTATGAGCCATAATTTTAAATGCTTATACTATTATACTTGAATTTTGATGTGTGGCTGTAGGAGCATAATTACTAGTTAGATTGATGACTACTAATCAGCAACAGTGGCAAAAATTCAGTTTAAAAATTAATTTAAATTTGTTTAGGACCCTAGGCAAACCTACATAGCTGAAATGAGCAAGGGTCTAAGTATTTATGGAATTATCTCAATAGAAATCAAGAACATTATACAAGATTGGATCACTTTTGCAAACTTTGGTTATGTGCACAGTAGGGATGTTTTGGTAAAGAGCGGCCATGTTTGGCCTATTCGCCCATCTGAACTACCTCCAGATCCCCACTGGTTGGTGTTTTTGAACAAACAGCCAGGAATTCAGGTGCCTTACAAAGAAGAAAGTTTTTCTTTTTGCATATGTACGTCTCCCATGGCAGTGCCCGGGCTACCTATGCACCATAAAAGCCTGCCTGTGCATTAACCTTGAAAAAAGGAATATTCAACTCTAACAGACTTCAGTATTTGTGAACAGCCTGAATAATTCATTAGAAGGATACCTTGCAAGGGGGACCAGTAAAACCTCCCCCTTTGCAAGGCAACCCCACATCCTGCCCTCCAAAAGGAATGTGGGAGTTTGTGGGGGTCTTATCTGCATTTAGAAGCCCCTTTATAATAATGGGCCCCCAGATATCTCCCCAGGGGACTAAGTACCCCTTATTACTAATTTCCCCAAAAAAGGGTAAAAGTAAATAAAACCCACTTTCACATACACAAGAATGTACATAAACTTAATGGGAGCACTAATGTATGAAAATGATTATTGTGCTACATATTTCCGTGCACGCTGTAGTGGAAGCGATAATTCTAGAGCCATTATTCAACTTCCAATGACCTGTAGGGGCTTTTAAAGCGTTACCTATAGAACATTTTGGGTATCGAAGTTTGTCATCATTTTAGGATGTGCCCAACATTTGACTTGTTTGGTATCTATTTACTCAGCACAACCTCCTCTCAATTATTGACTAAAAAAGCTGTGTAATATATTGCTTGTGTGCGCCCTAAAAAATGGTGTGTTAATATTGTGTAACATAAAAATTTGGAACTACCACAATTTTTTCTCCAGGGTCTTTGCTTTCAGAAAATATATAATCTTTTGGTAGTTTATCTAATCTTTGGGCCTAAAATTATTTTTTAATCATGTGTGCAAAAAATGCAAAAATGGCTCTGGCGGCAAAAGGGTTAAAAGATTGGTGTACTTCTATGTTGCCCTTTGCAGTGATAATAAACCATGAATATGTAGGTTCATTATCTGTTAACACTTGCCTATGTTCCAGTTTGGGCTAGTGACATGATCACTGCTCAAGTTTTCATGCTTCAGGGTGGAATCTTTCTCCAGCAGTGTCCTCTGGATTCACCCTTACAGGGTCTACAGCTGTGCCCCCTACACTGTATGCATCAATAGAAACACGTAGCCTCATAGCCTAGGATGGTAAGGCACTGCCCTGTTCCTCTCCTCCTCCCCTCCCCCTCAAATCTCCAAGTTAACAGACTGATTTGAGATTGCACTGTCCACTGTAAAGTTAAGCTTTTTTAACCCCCCCCCCCCCCCCCCAAAAAAAAAAGATCATGTTCCTTTGAAGCATGTTATACAGCACAGTGCTTGTGCTGTGTAATTTGGCCGCTTCTATCACCTGAAATACCTGGCTGATCCTGCCTGGTTCTGCCCTTGGTATATAATGGCTGCTGAGCCCTGACACTGTGATCAGTTTACGTGCCTCTGTCATCCGCAGCTCTCCTCTGTCCTCCTTTCCCCCTCCTTCCCTGCCTGTCAGCTTGTACCAGTGTCTGCCCCTCCCCTCCCATTCTGCTGAAATAACTGTATTTTCAGGCAATCCCCTGTCTTTCATAATGCTGTGTGCCCCAGTGTGTGTGCTTTATTAAAAAAAAAATCTGTTCTATACTATATTTCAGAGCACCACTCGGCTCTTACGTGACTGGCGGCCTCTCGCCTCCACTTCTCCTCCCGACTAACGCCAGCGGGGGGATTCTCAGCCCCTCCCACTTTGCTGTCAGATAGAGAGAGTAGAGAGGCGGCCGGTCATGTAAGCGCCAAGTGGCGCTATAAAATAAGGTATAGAACAGCATTTTTTCAATAAGGCACATACACTGGGACACACAGCATTATCATCCAGTGGGGTTATAACCACTTCAAGTTCCAGCAAAATTTTACATATATTTACATTTTTCTTTTTTTTTTTTTATATATCTTGCTTTCGATGGCAATACCCATCTGCCTTTTTCCTTTATTTGACAAAGTTGACAAATTAGCCTTGGGCTAAAAAGGGTTGTAAGGGCAGTAAAAAATAACAATATTCAGCTCCCATAGGCCTCAATTGGTTCAGCGCTATGTTCGGGGTTTTGAGAACTTACAACCAGGTTTGTCAAACATCCAACAACTTTGTCAAGTTTGTCAGCCCTAGTGCACAGCAAAAGTACCAGGGTTTGGTAGCACAGAAAAGATTTAGGGTCCATGCACACTGGGCTTAAAAATCACTGCTTCTACACGAGTTTTGCCTGTAGAAGCAGCTCAATGCAATCCTATGTGTCCATGCACATCAGAACATTTACTGGCATATTTTAAGCTCAGTATTTAGAGGCAGAAAGAAAAATCCTTCTAGCTTGTGTTTTTGAGAGGTTTTCTGGCAGAAAAAAATGCTAAATGCGCCTAAACGCGCATAAACGCCAAGGGAACTGACATTTTTTTAAGCCAAGTGTGCATTGACTCGAAAACGACATCTTTGTATATACGGTGAGACTTTAACCCACATTCGGGTCAATTCTGCCGCAGTTATTTTTGAAGCACTCATTTTCTTATGACAATGTTCCTTTCACATACAGTACATACTGTAAATATCACATAGATGTGGAATTGTTATTTTTTCACATTAGCTGTTCTATCTCTGCAAGCTCACATTTCTCATGAGTCGTCATTGTATCTCAATGCTTGTCATCCTAGCTCTACCTCAAATGGTTTCTTTGGCTACTCTCCTGGACAAACATTAATAGAGTTTCAAAGATAACACAAGCAGAACCAAAATGCATGCAGTAATTTTAGTTAGATTACCTTTACATAGAAAATATCACAAAGATGGCTAAAATAAGCATGCAGTAAATTTAGCGTATCCATGCAAGAAATTATTAAAGTCAAACTAAAGGGAAAATGTTTTTTTTTTTTCATTTTGGATAGAGTAAGTAAGAACTGTAGCCCCTGTAAGCTTTATTTTTTCTTTGTCCCATTGGAGAGATTTCTCATCACTTCCTGCTTCATAGCCAAAACAAACTGAGGAAGATTTCCCCTCTATTCCTGTTCTGGTGACAACTCAAAATGTGGGATTTCACTTTCAGTGATTATGGTAAACAGGACAAGTGAATTAAATCTCCCTAAGGCCCCTTTCACACTGGGGCGGTGAGCCGCGGTGACGGTAAAGCAGCGCTATATTTAGCGCTGCTTTACCGTCGTTTTCACCGCAGTTTTCGGCCGCTCGCGGTGCGGTTTTACCCCCCGCGAGCGGCCGAAAAAGGGTTAAACACCCCCCGCAGAGCGCCGCCGTAGCGGCGCCTTGCGGCGGTATTGCCGCGGTTTTACCGCGGTCTCCCATTCTTTTCAATGGGAAGGAGCGGTATAGGAGCGGTGAACACACCGCTCCTATCCCGCTCCAAAGATGCTGCTAGCAGGACTTTTTTTTTCATCCTGCTAGCGCACCGCTCCAGTGTGAAAGCCCGCCGGCTTTCACACTGGAGTTAAAGGGGCAGGATTTTTTCATGCGGTGAACAGGCGCTATTTTTAGCGCTGCACCGCATGAAAAACGCCCCAGTGTGAAAGGGGCCTAATAGAGACATAGACAGCAAAAAAAACCTCCCCACTGTATCTTAACCGCTTCAGCACCGGGCCATTTTACACCCTTCCTTACCAGAGCACTTTTTGCGATTCGGCACTGCGTCGCTTTAACTGACAATTGCTGCGCGGTCGTGCGACATTACACCCAAACAAAATTGACGTCCTTTTTTCCCCACAAATAGAGCTTTCTTTTGGTGGTATTTGATCGCCCCTGCGGTTTTTATTTTTTGCGCTATAAACAAAAGAAGAGCGACAATTTTGAAAAAAAACACAATATTTTTTACTTTTTGCTATAATAAATATCCCATTTTTTTAAAAAAAAACTATTTTTTTTACTCAGTTTAGGCCGATACGTATTCTTCTACATATTTTTGGTAAAAGAAATTGCAATAAGCGGATATTGATCGGTTTGCGCAAAAGTTATAGCGTCTACAAAATAGGGGATAACTTCGGACACTTTTGACACATTTTTGGGACCATTCACATTTACACAGCGATCCTTGCTATAAAATTGCATTGATTACGGTGTAAATGTGACTGGCAGGGATGGGGTTAACACTAGTGGGCGCTGCAGGGGTTAATGTATTCCCTATATGTGTGATTCTAACTGTGGGGGAGGGGACTCAAGGGGAGGAGACCAATCATGTGTTCCTCCGTACTGGGATCACATGATCGGTCTCCTCTCCGTTGACAGCTCCACAGTCCCGCACGGTCCCGTTGTTTTAACGGCCAATCGCGGGTGCCCGGCGGACATCGCGGCCGCTGGGCGCGCGCGCCCCCCAGGCGGCCGGGAATGGGAGGACGTCATATGACGCCCACCCAGGATGGGAGATCCACCTTGTGGGCGTCATATGACTATGGGCGGGTAGGGAAGTGGTTAAAGGGGTTGTAAAGCTTCCCTTTTTTTTTAAATAACAAACATGTCATACTTACCTCCACTGTGCAGCTCGTTTTGCACACAGTGGCCCCGATCCACATCTTTTGGGGTACCTCGGCGGCTCTCGGCTCCTCCCCGCATCAGATAAGACCCTCTGGGAAGCACTCTCCCAGGGGGGTTACCTTGCGGGCAAGCTCCCGAGTCCAATTTTTTTATTGGATATGTTTTATAGCAGAAAGTAAAAAATATTGTTATTTCTTTTTAAAAAATTGTCGGCCTTTTTTTGTTTATAGCACAAAAGATAAAAACCACAGAGGTGATCAAATACCACCAAAAAAAAGCTCTATTTGTAGGAAAAAAAAGGACATACATTTTATTTGGGTATAGCGTTGTTCACAATACACAGCATGTGCTCTGTGATATGGTTCAGTGCTGGTACGCTGCCTGACTCTGTAGCAGTGCATTGGGGTGCCAATTAAAAATTAAATACCTGCAGGATCTCCAGGTATGTCTTTGCAACATAGTCACAGAAAATATTTGCTAGAGAAGTATGGGGTTTGGGTTTTCTTAAAAAAAAAAAAAAAATCATACCTAGCTGGATGCTGCATCTGTCTCCCGCCAGCTCTAAGGCTGGGAACTGAGTGATCAGACACCACCGATCACTTAGTTCTCACAGCTCTTCCCAAGCACCTCTGCTCTTTGCTAGCGGTGTCAGGAGGAGCTGGAACACTACTACATATCTTATGGTCTTGTCCTAAGCTGGGAGTTTCTGGGAAGAGATCTGTAATGCGGCGTACACACGACCGGACTTTTCGGTAGACTAGGTCCGACGGAATTAGTCCGTCGGACAATCCGATCGCGTGTGGGCTAATTTTTCGTTATAAAAATCCGATGGACCTAGAAATAGGACTCAATTCCTATCGGGAAAACCGTTTGCCTGTATGCTGGTCCAACGGACCAAATACGACGCAAGGGAAGCTACTGGCTACTGGCTATTGAACTTCCTTTTTTAGTCCTGTTTACATCATCACGTTCAAAAGGAACAAACTTTCGAACGGACTTAGTCCGTTTGTGTGTGGCCAAGTGAGTTCATTCGGAAAGTCTATCGAAACTCTGCCGAAAGTCCTTCGGGAAAACCGTTGGATCTAGTCTGCCGGAAAGTCCAGTCACGTGTACGCGGCATTAGATTATCCAAAAGTTTGCTGACTACAAGGTCCCAGAGGATCCAGCATTTTTCTTGTTGCACGCTTCCATAATCCCCACCAGGGTCAAATCCATTCTCTGCCACCTTCTGAATGCGGCTAAGTCTTGCATTCCCCTCACCTGGAAACAGACATGGCCTCTAATAATTGGACTGTGGTTAAGGAGGGTTGAGCAGTTGAACGGATGGAGGATCTGGTTTTGACTGCCCGGCAGAAACGAGAGGCTTGCATGCACACCTGGACATTATAGAACATGTTTTTCTATTCTGAGGAAGAGGAGGCTCCTACTGGTTGATGATGCCCTTGCATCTCAAAGCAGACTGTCTGACTCTTATGCCGCGTACACGCGATCGGACCTTGCGGCAGACTTGGTCGCGTGGACAATCCGCCGGACTTTGCAGCGGAGGTCTTTCCAAATAAACGGACTTGCCCACACACGGACTAAAGTCCGTTCATTTTGAACGTGACTCCAGGTACGACGGGACTAGAGAAGGAAGTCAATCTCGCCGCTTTAATCGGCGAGATTGACACCTTGCGAGCCCCGTCACCTGGTATGGATTTTAAGGGTAACCCCTTATGCCAAAAAAACAGAGTGGGGGTCCCCCCAAAATCCATACCAGACCCTTATGCGAGCATGCAGCCCAGCCAGTCAGCACATTGCCTAGTGAAAACAACCCTGGCCGTTGGTTGTCGGGGTCTGCGGGCGGGGGGCTTATAGGAATCCGGGAGCCCCCTTTAATAAGGGGCCCCCCAGATCCTGGCCCCCCACCCAATGTGAATGAGTATGGGGTAAATCGTACCCCTACCCATTCACCTGGGGAAAAAGTGTCAATAAAAAAACACACTAGACAGGATTTTTAAAGTAATTTATTAGTCAGCTCCGGGGTCTTCTTCCGACTTCTGGGGTCTCTTCCGACTTCTCCCGCTCTCTGGTATCTTCTCCCGGTCTCCGGTTCTTCTCCGCGCTCTCCGGTATCTTCTCCCGCTCTCCGGTTCTTCTGCCGGGCTCCTCTGCTATCTTCTTCCAGTTCTTTTACTAGGGTTGGCCTGGTCTTCTTGTTCGTCATCGCCGTCGTCGCCTTCTTCTTCCTTCTTCTCTTCTTCTGATGTTGACACAACACTCTCTCCCGCTGTAATGTTGTGGACATGCTGCATATCGACTTATATAGGCATAAGGGGCATGCTGGGACTGTGACACCATATGGGACGATGTCACCCGGTGACCCTGCCCCTTATGTCTATATAAGTCGATACGCAGCCTGTCCACAGCATTACAGCGGGAGAGAGCGTAGTGTCAACATCGGAAGAAGAGAAGAAGGAAGAAGAAGGCGACGACAGTGACGGCGAACGAGAAGACCGGGCCAACGCTAGTAAAATAGTTGGAAGAAGATAGCGGAGGAGCCCGGCAGAAGAACCGGAGAGCGGGAGAAGATACCTGAGAGCGCAGAGAAGTTGGAAGAGACCCCAGAAGTCGGAAGAAGACCCCCGGAGCTGACTAAATTACTTTAAAATCCTGTCTAGTGTGTTTTTTTATTGACACTTTTCCCCCAGGTGAATGGGTAGGGGTACCATGTACCCCATACTCATTCACATAGGGTGGGGGGTCGGGATCTGGGGGCCCCCTTATTAAAGGGGGCTCCTGGATTCCGATAAGCCCCCGCCCGCAGACCCCGACAACCAACGGCCAGGGTTGTCGGAAGAGGCCCTTGTCCTTATCAACATGGGGACAAGGTGCTTTGGGGTGGGAGGGGCCACCCCCCTTCCCCAAAGCACCCACCCCCCATGTTGAGGGCATGCGGCCTGGTACGGTTCAGGAGGGGGGGCTCTTGCTCATCTCCACCCCCTTTCCTGACCGGCCGGGCTGCGTGCTTGGATAAGGGTCTGGTATGGACTTTGGGGGGACCCCCACGCCGTTTTTTTGGGCGTAGGGGATTACCCTTAAAATCCATACCAGACCTAAGGGACATAAATGTGTTTTTCCTATTGCAGCAAGCGCGACATGTACAGTATCCTGCAGCCAAGAACCAGTGTGATAGGATCGCACTGGAAACATTCTCGCGGGCAGGTGCTGTAGTTGCCGTTGCATCGTAGTTGGTCCATCGGACCAGCATACAGATGAGCGGACTTCCTGACAGGAACTGGGATGTTTTATTTCTAGGTCCGTCTGACTTTTGGGAAGAAAAAATCAGCTGGAGCCCACACACGATCGGAATGTCTGCCGGACCAAGTCTGCCTGGAAAGTCCGATTGTGTGTACGGAGCAATAGACTACCTTTCCCCCCCCCCTTTTTTTTGGCTCTCTTTCTTCCCCTACTTCTGTTTTCTACTCTCTATCTTTCCACTTTTTTGAAAAAACTGGGCAGTTTTCTACTATATATTGTGCTCTCCAGGATGTAACCCTATTTTTGGATTACCTTAAAAATACATTCCAATAGGCCGGATTGCTACTTGGAGTCAGGATAGTTAAAACAGTTCTGACAAATTGAACTAATGTTAAAAAAATGTTAAAAAGTTCACAGCAAAGTTCCCGTCTTTCACTATAACATAGGGCAGCTGCGGTGCATGTTGTCTTTCCTTGGGCAGGACACCAGCAAAGAAAAGCTCCAGCATAAGTCCAGGTCTTTCCATCCTGATTTTGAGTGCCTGAAGAGAGGGTAACGTAGTCCCTAAAGTTAGGAAATTCTTGGCTTCACTTCACTCAATTACGCCACCGCTTATAATTGTAGCACCCTCCCAGATAGGTGCAGGTACTAGGATTAGTTAGATTTAGTGCTAGCTCACTGTGTTTAGTGGAGATGGTTGTGTGTTAATAGGTAAACGTAGCTTGTCTCACTGTAACCAGTGTAGCAGTCATTTTGATGTTAGGCAAATGTAGTTCTGCTGACTGTAGCCAATGCAGCTGATTAATTAATTCAGTGTTCTCAGCTGTTGCCGGTCTGATAGCCCCCTCTGCTGTCCAGCTGTGAGAATTATCTGGAATATAGGTGTGGAGCTATGCAGATGGCACTATGAATATTTATGCAGCCCTGTCTAATCCCAGGGAGCAGGGCCCTGAGTTCATGCTGGGAGTCTCTATACATTCTACTGAGCTCTAGGTCTTTTCCTGGAGAGTACAGACTACTGTTATCGATATTTTGGCTACTGTCACCCCTCTTGCGCAAGAAGGTCAGCTGTGTGTTTGCTAAAGGGGACATTGGCTGGTGTTCTGAAGAGCTTAGTCTATCTAGTTCTCAGTGAAGGGACTCTACACTTAGTGCTCTACAGAAAGAAGTCTGCTATTACCTGCTTCTATTACAAGCCAAATCCACAGTTTGCTATATGCAATGAGTTCTGCTTCAGCTTTACATTTAAAGTGGTTGTAACCCTTAAAAAAAACAAAAAAAAACGAAGCTCCTGTTTCTTTAAGGCATGCTCTATAGCAAAGTCCTTATGCTGTGTAATTTTTCTCTTCCTATCTTGTAATATACCTGGTTGATCCTGCCAGTTCCTGTGTCCCCGGTCTGGGCTGACCACGGTAATCATGGCAGCTGATCCATAATTATCGTGGTCAGTTTACTTGCCTCAGTCATCCCGCTGGTCTGCTGTGACAGTCTCTTCCCTCTCCCCCTCCCTCCCTGTTAGCTCTCCTCTCTTCCCGCCTCTATTCAGCTGCATAATGAAGCAAACGTACCCCCTTCCAGTTTATGCTGCAATTAACAATAGTATATATGTTTTTTTTAAATGAAAATATATTTTTCCCACACATCTGCTGTGCGTTCACACGAGCCCTCTGTGCTGGCCGGCTGACGTCACAGGGGTTTCTCGGCCCCTCACGCTTCTCTCTATAGATCAGGGCAGTCGAGTGGAGGGGGGATCATGTGACTGAATAGCTGTGGTGTGGGAAAGGGTATTTAGCCTTTTCATTTAAAAAAAAAAACTTACATTATTGATATTGGCAGCATGCTCCGAAGGGTATACATGTAAAATTGCATAGTGAATTTACAAACACTTTAACGATTACCACTACAAAGCCAAGTTCACAGTTTGCTATAAGCACAGACTTCTGCTTCTTCAATCTGTACATATCCCACTCAATTCCCTCAACCCTATCCAAGTTCTCCAAAAAAAAAAAAAAACAACAACAAAAACAACACCCCTAGACTGTTTATTGAGGAAAAGTGTGGCTGAGATCATGTGCCTGGCTGCGGGGCAATCCACTGGGGGAGAACCTGGGCAAATTTCCATGGGCTCCTACGGGAGTAAGCGCTACATATTTAACCACTTAAGGACTGCCTCCTGCACATTTAAGTTGGCAGAATGGCACGGCTGGGCACATCAACATACGGGTACGTTGTCCTTTAAGAGCCCAGCCGTGGGTCATGCGTGCGCTCGCGACCCGGTCCTGAGCTCCGTGACCGTGGCCGCGGGACCCGCGGACCCGATCGCCGCTGGTGTCCCGTGATCGGGTCACAGAGCTGAAGAACGGGGAGAGGTAAGTGTAAACAAACCTCTCCCCATGCTTCCTAGTGAGACTGACACTAATCGTCTGTTTCCTGTAGTAAAACAGTAAAAAAACACACACACGTCACACTTAGCCCTTCCCCGCCCCCTAGTGGTTAACTCCTTCACTGCCAGTGTCATTTACACAGTAATCAGTGCATTTAAATAGCACTGATTGCTGTATAAATGACAATGGTCCCAAAAATGTGTGAAAATTGTCTAATGTGTCCGCCATAATGTCGCAGTCACAATAAAAATCCCTGATCGCTGCCATTACTAGTAAAAAAAAAAAATGAATATAAATGCTATAAAACTATCCCCTATTTTGTAAACGCTATAACTTTTGCGCAAACCAATCAATAATCGCTAATTGCGATTTTTTTTACCAAAAATATGTAGAAGAATACGTATCGGCCCAAACTGAGGAAAAAAATGTTTTTTTATATATTTTTTGGGATATTTATTATAGCAAAAAGTAAAAAATATTGCATTTTTTTCAAAATTGTCGCTCTATTTTTGTTTATAGCGCAAAAAATAAAAAACGCAGAGGTGATCAAATACCACTAAAAGAAAGCTCTATTTGTGGGAAAAAAGGACGACAATTTTGTTTGGGAGCCACGTCGCATGACCGCGCAATTTTCAGTTAAAGTGACGCAGTGCCGAATCGCAAAAAGGGGCCTGGTCCCTTGGCTGCAAATTGGTCTGGGGCTTAAGTGGTTAAAGCTCCCCACCCAACAGAGAACATGAAGCCACACCCACAAAAGGAAGTGCACCACAGCAGAAAACTGTTAACCTCTTCTACCCCTATCTACAAATTTTAAAGCGCATTTACACCTCTGTGCATATTTTTAATATTTTTATGCAGCTTAAGAGCATAGAAGGTTCCATTGCATCATATTCAATAGTGGTTAAAAACCACTTGCCTCCAAATCACATACCTGTATGTCATTTTACTTCAAGTGGTTGTACTGGGGTGACATCTTTGTACCGTTTTTTTTAGAGCCGACAGTCGGCTCTCTTGTAATAACAACCAATGTGGCTAAGCAGCCAATCGATTGTTACCACAAGAAGCGGGAGAGGACATCCCCCCTTCCCGCCAATGCAACAGTGTAAAAATAAAAAAATAATATAAATGAAAAAAATAAAAAAAGCGCCCCCGTCCCCCCCGTGCTAGTGCGCAAAGGGGAATGTGTGCATCAGTCCTGAATGCACGCAAACCGTGATTGTTCCACACATGTGATGTATCACCGCAAACATCAGATCATGGGCAGTAATTCTAGGACTAGACCTACTCTGTACATCTAAAGTGGTAACCTGTAAACGCTTTTAAAGCATTGCCCATGGATAGTAAAATTGACGTTTGTCACCGTTGTGTGGGCGTGCACAATTTTAAAGCATGACATGTTTGGTATCTATTTAATCGGTGTGACATTAGCTTTTTTATTTTACAAAGGTGTTTTTTTAACCTTTTTTTCCAAAAAACTGCGTTTGAAAAAAAATACGCAAATACCGTGTGACATAAAAAATCAGGGCAGTGGGGCCCAAACTTTTGAGGAGCGAGGGCCACTTTAGCAACTTGCTAACCAGTCACAAATCACAATGAGCGAAGCGGGCAGATGACAGGTCTATGTCCACTCTGCATATGCAGAGCAAACAAATACACAGCTCCCTCTACTCTATGGACCCTCCAGTCCTATCCGCCCAAACGGAAGGGGACGATCCCCTTCTGTTTTTTTTAGGCAGATTGGATTGGAGATAGGCGGATGTAAAAGGACACAAATCAGTCTACATCTGCCGCAATATAGAGTGAATGGTGGGTATGATTGGGTCTGCCCAAAAACGGACAGATGGACCCGATCGGACCGATCATGTGAAGGGGGCCTAAGATGCATTGAGGTTTACCTGCACCTCAACTGACCTCAATTGTCATTTCTGCCTCAGTATTCCTGCAGGTATCCGTGGCTGCTGCTGTCCCCCAGGTGTGTATGGTTGGCTGCTATCCCCCAGGTAGGTATGGCTGGGCGGCTGCTGTTGTGCCTAGGGCAGGTATGGCTGATGGCTGCTGCTGGCTGCTCTCCAGGGCTGGTACTGCTGGTGGTGTCTGCTGGCTGGTACTGCTGGTGGGTACTGCTGGCTGGTACTGCTGCTGATCCTGCTGGTGGGTACTGCTGCGGGTCCTGCTGGTTGGTAGTGCTGGCTGGTACTGCTGGTGGATACTGCTGGCTGGTCCTGCTGCAGGTCCTGCTGCAGGTTCTGCTGCGGGTCCTGCTGTGGGCCCTGCTGGTGGGTACTGCTGGCTGGTACTGATGTGGGCCCTGCTGGCGGGTCCTGCCTGGTGGATGATACGGCTGGTGGGTATCCCTGGTGAGTAGTGCTGGCACTGCTGGTAGGTATCCCCGGTGGATGGTACGGCTGGTGGGTATCCGTGGTGGATGGTACGTCTGGTGGATAGTACTGATGGTGGGTATCCCTTGCCGACCCGCCTTCCCAGAGCAAAAGATGGCGGGGCATATTAAAGGGCAGCACAGATCATGCTCTCTTTGTGTTAAGACCACCTGTGTTATGTGTTTCAGTGGTTGTCATTAGGATGAAAAGGGCACTTGGCACCATCTAGTGAATATTCAGGCTCCCTACATACTTTACACAAGCTATTTTCAAGTAAGTCATGTTCCTCAATGATGCCTGGATATTTTTTTTGAAAAAGATTGTATTGAATCTTAGGTATCCCTACTATTTTATACCTTGTGTAATTACATATCTTTCTTTGGCACTTGTGGGCAATTGTGGGCAACTTTCATTTGTGATTGGATAGGCATGTGGAGCCGTCACTTACAGACTCAATACCTCCAATTCGCTGCGACTTGGCCCCACTTCATCAGACTGAGGTAGTAATTGCAACCCAGGGGAACCCTTGTCCAAATAGGGGGGTGCATCTAAAATGCTAGATTATTTCAATAAAGTGGTGTTCCAGCCGTAAATCCCTCACTAAGGGAAACAGGCAGTGGAGCCTTGCGGCTTCACTGCCCATTTCCTACTGCGCATGCGCAAGTCCCCCGGCGATTTGTGAATGGGCGGCTGTCTTCTGTGACACACACAGGTCCCGGGAAAGACACTGCACCCAAATTTCCCAGAAAACAACGCGAGGAGAAAACTGAAGATCACCGCGGGTATAGGAAGTGGCAGATTAGGACGATCTGCCTAGCAACAGGCATTTCTGGTAAGTACATTTTTTTTTCTTTTCAAATGTTTTTTAATGTATTTAAAGGAGCGTTTTTATGTATTTTTTTTTTTTTTTTTTTAGGGTGGACATCCGCTTTAAAGATATAGTTGTACTTTATGTGTATGTACTGAGGATTATTCTTTGCACAAGATATTTTCTGTAAAAAGTTTTTAACATGTGTTCCTTTATCTATTCAGTAATCATGACACCACACCATTTCCTGAAGAAGCCATCTGGCGAAACATGTTGACATAAAGGCGTGGAAACAGTAATGTTACACTAAAACTATTGCTCCTTGTGCTTTGGACATCAATATTTTGCATACAATGCTTTTATCCTGTTTTTTACTTATGTGTATAAATAAAAATAGATTTTTCTAATAATTGTTCTTGTTCCATGAATATGTACAGATTGCACCTATAAAGTCCCATATCTCTTCCCTCTCCCTACTATACTGATTTAAACTTGTAAACAAAAAATACCAGAAAAAGCTGTTGGTAAGAAAAACTACAGTTTTACAGGCTTACTATGGTATAGTACCAGTAAAACAGTAAGCAATGTGCAAAATCTAACCTATAGCAACTAATATCGTATTGCTCTGATTACAATGAAAAGCTGAAATTCAGACTGATTACCATTCATAAATAAAAATCTTGGTTCATTTTCATATCCTTGATACAAAGTGTCTACAAAGCACTCTGGCTTTTAGGGCTAATGACACAATATTTATTTTCATTTTGTACTTTTAAAATGTAAGAAATGTGCTATGAATGTAACTGAAGTTTTAGATTTCTTATCACATTTTTCTTGACAGTACAAAGGTCCACAATGCACTCTGAACAATTAGTGCTCCAAAACTTTTTCTTTCAAGCTGTGGAATTCATTTTAGCTCAGTTTAGAAAGTACAAAGCCATTTTATAGAGAACAGCTGTAATTAAAAATGGGGGATCTGGTATGTAATTAGCAAGCAAGCAACACACGAAGGTTCCTAGGCAACCATTAACACGATTACTGCTGATGCATCAAAATTCACCCAGAGCAAGCAAAAACAATCTACTATAACCATTTTAGTGTGACCTGGAGTTTTTTTCATATAATAGATAATTTTCATTGGAACAGTTAAGGAGTTACCCGCAGTGAAAAGCATTTTTGAAAATCCCAAACAACGCTTTTCTTGTGTTTTTGTTTCTCTGCCAATATCCTTCTTTTAGAAATGATACCGTATTTTAATCACTGGAAAATAGAATAGTGTTTTAACTGATGAGACACTGAATGGTTTTAGAAAATGTATTCTTTATTTATTTTTTCTGCCAACTATACTATTAACCACTTAAGCCCCGGATCATTTTGCTGTCCAAAGACCAGAGCACTTTTTGCGATTCAGCACTGCGTCGCTTTAACTCACAATTGCGCGGTCGTGCGACGTGGCTCCCAAACAAAATTTACGTCTTTTTTTCCCCCACAATAGAGCTTTTTTTTTTTGGTATTTGATCACCTCTGTGGTTTTTATTTTTTCGCTATAAACAAAAAAAGAGCGACAGTTTTGGAAAAAACACATTATTTTTTGCTATAATAAATATCCCCCAAAAATATATAAAACATTTTTTTTCCTCAGTTTAGGACGATACGTATTCTTCTACATATTTTTAGTAAAGAAAATCACAATAAGCATTTATTAAATTGTTTGCGCAAAAGTTATAGTGTCTACAAAATAGGGGATAGTTTTATGGCATTTTTATAAATATTTTTTTTTATTAGTAATGGCGGCGATTAGCAGTTTTTATCATGACTGCGACATTATGGCGGACACGTCGGGCAATTTTGGCATGATTTTAGGACCATTCACATTTATACAGCGATCAGTGTGATTAAAATTGCATTGATTACTGTGTAATCGTGACTGTCAGTGAAGGGGTTAACACTAGGTGGCACTGTAGGGGTTAGGTGTGTCCTGGGGAGTGTTTCTAACTGTAGGGGCGATGGGCTAGCTGTGACACATCACTGATCAGTGCTCTCGATCACAGGGAGAGCTGATCAGTGACACTGTCACTAGGCAGAACGGGGACATGCTTGTTTACATTAGCATCTCCCCGTTCTTCCTTTGCACGCAATGGCACGGCCATTCTGCCGACGTACATCGTCGTGCGCCGGTCGGGAACCGGTTAAAGATTAAAACCATCCACAATTTACAGTTTAGTAATATACAGATGCATAGTGCATCTGCGCCCATGTATGGATTCACAAGCCAACACCAGCCCTGCACAGGGGATGAAATAAGTCTATCAATGATACCTTTGTAGCCAGGTGCTGGCTAACTTGCCTGCATCATTGTGGGACATTCTGTAACAACAGCTGCAGTGAGCTTGTTTCCCTCTAATGTTCAGCGTGGACATTGTGTCATCATTAAATGCATCTGAATGCAGAGAGAGAGAGACCACTACTGAAAGCAGGAGATCCTGGGATATGTGGTCCAGAGAGGCAGGAATTGCATTAGAGCCAGTGTTACTGCAGACTACAAGTTCCAGTCGGCTGGAAGAGAGAGGGATGCTGGGTGAGGACATAAATAGCCTAGTCTGGGGAGGAGTTCTTCCTCTTGGGACCCCAGCCTTCAGCTGAGAGCATGGACCATGCCACTTCAGGAAATGTGAGCAGGCGCCCCGGCTTGGACAGCGTGGGGAATCTCCAGCAAATGAGCGTTAAACCTGTAGGCAGGTCCACTACTGTCTGCTGAGTGACTGTCAGGGGTCACTCTCATCATTACATATAAAGATCCAGCTGTATTCCAGCAATGCATGGTTCACAGCCAGGCACCTTTCACTGGTTGCCGATTCTTCAAAAGCCTGTTGTGGGCCATCCCATTCCCTTGAGCCTTGCTATCATCAGGGCTGGTGAGCGGGCCAAAGCCCACCCTGTGTACACACGACAAAGACACTGCAAGCACAAGCTTCCAAAGGAAACACTTTGCATATGTTATTCTTTATTGCTAGTCACCATTGCACAGCAATCCCCCTGGGCCCTTGTTGAGCTAGCTGAAGACTCATGATATCTACACCACAAGGACTCTTCCACTCTTCTTCTCCCCCCTTACTTAAAGGATTCATAGAGTGCATAATATCTGCGCACATTAAGGGGAACTCTACTTAGATATTGATTATTGCATTTATTACAAATTCTTGTGTTATAATTGTGCCACCCATTTTCTGGGTCAGTGGTACCAGCATTTTAAGGGAGCAGGCTGACACAGAAAAAGGTCATCCTCTTCCCTTTTATACCTGGGGGTCATAAGTTCTTTCAGGACCTACTGGTTACTACCGTTTGACTTACTGTGATTTTCTTTTGCATTGCATATCCTTTGCATACTTACTAAGACTAACGTTTATTACTAAAAGATACCTGCCTTAGCCATTCTTGTTCTTATATGCCTTAAAGAAGTAAAATACTCATTTACTTTGCTACAATCTAGTGTCTGTGAACTTGCATTATCACTTTGAAACATGTCTGAACCCAGGGTGTCAGAGGTGTCGGTGGCTTGCAAGGTCAGGAAAATCTTTGGGGACAGTCATCTTCCAGCATCCCTCACAAGGGTGGCGCTATTAGCTGAATTAGTTCCACTATCCACATAAGTTACATCTTGTACTTTCATCTAGCAACCGACTGGAAACCATTATAGCTGGTTGCTGCATTCTCAGCAGAGCTCCTAGCTGCACAGGGCACAGATAATGCGGCATGGCTATGGACATTCATACTTTTATTTATTCCTAAAATGTATTAAATGTGCTTTAAACAAGTCCTCTGTAGCTGCAGGCACTGTGGTGAAATTTGTCCTCAGATGTCACTATTCCTGTGCTATGCCTTGTATCTAATAAAAAAGCTCATACCTGTTTTTGAAGGGTCTTTCTCTCTACCCTCCCTTAGGGGAAATGTGCTGAGGCTATGGTGTGTATGTGAGCCACTCAAGCTGCAAGGAAGTGTAGTCTTGTGCCTGCTGCTGTGAGTGCTGGCCGGGAAGGAGCACGTCCACACTCCAGACAATGGTAGATAAGAGCTAAAGGTCCCAGGAGCCGCACATCAGAACAAGACCCGCTGTGTGTGAACAAGGGGCAGTCTCAGCCCGGACCCCCACCAGGCCATGCCCCCAGAGCATTTAGTTTCATTCACTGGAGCTTACTCATGAATATGCTCTAGTCTAGCTCTAGCTCTAGTCCTCTTATCCAGAGACTTTAGCATATTTCCCCTGTGTATGCAGGCTGCATGCAGTTGATTCTGTGTGATGCTCCTTGATGCTGAGATACCCCCAGTGTCTGCTAGATAAGGAGCTGAAGTAACCTCTGAAAAAATTTTTTTGGAGTGCCCCACTATCTCCAGTCCTACCTGCCTACCAGCTTGTAAAAAAAAGTTTGTAACTGCATTCCAGAGTAAACCTGCATTTCTTTGCAAGAGTATACCTGAGGATGAAGTATTCCTAAGAGGAAGTCCCACTTGCCAGCTCAAAGTCCTTTTAAGTGGAGGCACTTAATATTTAGGAATTCAAAAAAGTCTCTGTAACTCCCACTTAGGTGAGGCTCGGGATCCTTTGTACAACTGGATAATTAGGAATTTGAAAAGAGAATATGGTGTCAAAATAAGTACCATATCCCAAATATCCCTAGATTACAAAAAAAATTCCCAATAGGGGAAATATATTCGGGAATTTTTTGTAATCTGGATAATTAGGACGGAATCTATTGAGGTCTCAAAAACTTGCATTGGTAATACCTTAAAGAAGAACTCTCACTTCCATTTTTATTTGTGTGTTCAATTCCACAAGGGACAAAGTACTATATGTACTTTGTACCATCTTCCTATCAGCTGTCAAAGGCTAACTGTGAGGTTGAACAGGGAACCGCTCCTCTTTCCATGGCTGTCCAAAAACGCAGCACGCAAAAAGATGACTGCTTTAACAGGCAGCACTTTTTTCCATCTCCAAGCACTTTCCTGCCTGCCTGCAATATTTTAGCTGACAACACTCCTCCCGCCTCAGAGACACTTGTCTAAGGCAGTAGCTTGGGATGGAGAAAAGTGCTGACTGTCAAAGTAGCCATCCCATTGCTAGCTGTCTTGTAAAGTGGGTATGGAGGAAGGAGGGGTGCCCTATCTGACCTCACAGCTAGCCTAAAGCTGCTATAGATGGATAATTTTACTGATCAGCCAGCCAGCTGATCAAAAAAATAAAATCCACACATGTGAGGAATCCTGCCCCGCTGAGCTGTTGTATCAGACAGCGGGACTCCTCTGCTGTCAGAATAAACAAATCAGCGCTGCAACCAATTGGCTGCAAGTGCCGATCGACTAAAAATATACCAGTAGTCCCGTTCAAGAGGGAGTCTTTCATTAAATCGACTCCTCTTAAATGGAAAGAGCCTATCCCTATTAAACCAGACTCATTTTGATCCATCCACAGCTAGTTTTAGACAGCAAATAGGAAGATGGGTCAAAGTACTACATGTACATTAAAAGAAATTGAAGTATAGGGTACCGGAGATTTTTTCAGAAATTGGAGAGTATTAACGAAATAATTCTATGCTTGCTATGTACTTACGTTATGTTTTTGTTTCTTTGCTTTTTGTTATGTTATGTTTTTAACTGATCATCACATGTATGTGTGATCAACTTGTATATGTATAAATAAATGTTTTTTATTCTGTATTAGTGGTGTTGTTGCCTTTAAAGTCCCAAGCAAGGGGTGTTTCCTTTTTTCCTAAGAAATTGAAGCGCAAATTCTTTTTTAAGTTAGCCAATAAAGGTTATCACTTAAGGCTGAACTCCAAGAAAAAATGATATTGAAAGTTAGATTATTAGTTATTATCAATCAACTGTGTTTACATACCCCAGTTCTTAATCCTGTGTATTGCCCCCTTTAACATCAATGACAGCTTGAACTCTTTTGTGGTCTTTGTGGATGAGGCTCTTTATCTTCTCAGATGGTAAAGCTGCCCATTCCTCTTGGCAAAGCCTCCAGTTCCTGTAAATTCTTGGGCTGTCTTGCAAGAACTGCAAATGTTTGAGATCTCCTCAGAGTGGCTCAATGATATTAAGGTCAGGAGACTGAGATGGCAACTCCAGAACCTTCCCTTTATTCTGCTGTAGCCAATGACAGGTCAACTTGGCCTTGTGTTTTGGATCATTGTCATGTTGGAATGTTCAAGTACGTCCCATGCGCAGCTTCCTGGCTGATGAATGCAAATGTACCTCCAGTATTTTTTGATAACATACTGCATTCATCTTGCCGTCAATTTTGACCTAATTTTCTGTGCTTTTGTAGCTCACACATCCCCAAAACATCAGCGATCCACCTCTGTACCTTTCATCATAGGCCTTTTTGACTCCCCTCCAAATGTAGCGTTTATGGTTGTGGCCAAAAAGCTCAATTTTGGTCTCATCGCTCCAAATAACTTTGTGCCAGAATGTTTGAGGCTTGTCTCTGTGCTGTTTGGCGTATTTTTAACCGAGATACTTTGTGGCATTTGTGTAGAAATGGCTTTCTTCTGGCGACTCGACCATACAGCCCATCTTTCTTCGAGTGTCTCCTTATTGCGCATCTTGAAACAGCCACACCACATGTATTCAGAGAGTCCTGTATTTCACCTGAAGTTATTTGGGGGGTTCTCTTTGCATCCCAAACAATTTTCCTGGCAGTTGTGGCTGAAATTTTAGTTGGTCTACCTGACTGTGGTTTGGTTTCAACAGGTCCCCTCATTTTCCACTTCTTGATTAGAGTTTTAACACTGCTGACTCAATTCCTTGGAAATCTTTTTATATCCCTTTCTTGTTTTATACAGTTCAACTACCTTTTCCCGCAGATCATTTGACAATTCTTTTGCTTTTCCCATGACCCAAAATGTAAGTGCAGCACTGGATGAAAAATGCAAGGGTCTGTCAGGAGTCCATAAACTCATTGACCTTTTATGCCTTGTACACATGGTCACACATTCCGACCACATAATCTGTCGGATTTTTTTTGACGGATTTTGTCCGAAACTTGTCTTGCATACACACGGTCGCACAGTTGTCGGAAAATTCGATCATTCGGAAAGAGGTGATGAATAAAATGTACGACGGGACTACGTAGAGGCCAGTAGCCAATAGCTTTCGTCTCCAAATTTTTTCTGAGCATGCGTGGCACTTTGTGCGTCGGAATTCTCGACACATGATCGGAAAAGGTCAGATCGGATTTTGTTGTCGGAAAATTTTAGATCCAGCTCTCAAACTTTTTCCGTCGGAAATTCCGATGGAAAAAGTCCGATAGAGCCCACACGATCGGATTTTCCGACAACAAAATCCGATCAGACTTTTTCTGTTGGAAATTCCGACTGTGTATACGGGGCCTTATACACACACTAATTACAAGCAAATAGATCACAGGTGAAGATGGTTACCTTTAATAGCCATTCAAAACCCTTTGTGTCAGCTTGTGTCAGGAAAAAAAAAAAAAAACGTCTCAACTGTGATTAAAGGTGTCTACATTGTCATAAATGTCTCTTATTGAAAGTATACCTGTCCACAAAAATTATCACCCTCTACACAACCTCTGCATCTCTCATTGCCACCCATGTTCTTCAAAAGATGTCAGCAATTTTGTAATCATTCCATTACACTGTGTTTTCTTAAACTTCGTATTAACTACACCACTGCATTCCAGTCATAAGTCTCATTTCCTCCCAGATTATCTCTTGAAATCTGCAATTAATCTTTACATTTGCACACTACAAATCATCTATGCCTGTGGTTCTGCTCATATGCTATGTTGTTTTTTTTATTCCCAATTACATTATGTCACCTTTTACTCATCTCTTTGTTGTTTTAAGGAAGCATCAGAAGTAATTTTAAGACATGTCGGAACAGTGTGTCACCACTTAGCCTATGGTCATTGTATTAACATGTTGTAATCTGTAATTTGTACAGTCTGAAGCACCTCTATATGTATAGCACTACCCCTGTAGGAGCTGCTAATTAGGATGGATCCTCTGTTCTTTGCCTCAACCTCTACCAAACACCTCAGCCACCCTAACACACCAGGCTGAGTGTACAAACATGCATTATCACAGGAAATCACTGAAAGTAATACTTAGCACCCAGTAGTAGCACTTTATCAAAGGAAACAGGGACTTAACCAGGTAGTAAAGCAGTGTCAGCTGGTGGTATATTTTTTTTTTGGGGGGGGGGGGGGTCAGCAAACAGCCCATCCTGTTCCCCAACTCTGCGCCTCAAGCTCACCCTTTTTTTAAGCCAATTGGAGCCTCAGGCTCTAATCGCATGCTTCTAAAAAAAATAAAAAAACATTCAAATCCATGCATCTGCCGACCTGCATGTAAATTAGGGGCCGGGCACATGGATTATGGGGGCGGTGCACCATATAAATGGGCCGCCACTGTAGTAAAGGCAAACCTAATATCTTATCACCCAATATGGTTGGTAACTAGGCAAGCATGAATTTGATGTAGAATGGTAATAACACAATTTAGCTTACAAAGTGATTAAAAAGTAAGGACTAGGCATAAGATGACATTTGGAGTCCAGACCAGTATAACCACTTGCTGACCAGGCCTTTTCTGGAACTTTTTGTTTACAAGTTTAAACTAGTATTTTTTGCTCGAAAATTACTTAGAACCCCCAAACATTATATATATTTTTTTAGCAGAGACCCTAGAGAATAAAATGGCATTCATTGCAATATTTTATGTCACACTGTATTTGCGCAGCAGTCTTTCAAACGCAATTTTTTTGGAAAAAATACACTTTAATAAATAAAAAAAAAAAATACGAAAGTAAGCCCATTTTTTATAGAATGTGAGAGAGGATCTTACGCGGAGTAGCTAGATACCTAACATGTCATGCTAGGTAATAGGGCCGGGTCCTGCTGTCTGTGTCAATAAATGCAGCAGCAGGACACTGAAGCACGCCCGCACGCCCCCCCCCCCCCCCCCCCCCCCCCCCCCCCCCCCCCCCCCCCCCCCCCCCCCCCCCCCCCCCCCCCCCCCCCCCCCCCCCCCCCCCCCCCCCCCCCCCCCCCCCCCCCCCCCCCCCCCCCCCCCCCCCCCCCCCCCCCCCCCCCCCCCCCCCCCCCCCCCCCCCCCCCCCCCCCCCCCCCCCCCCCCCCCCCCCCCCCCCCCCCCCCCCCCCCCCCCCCCCCCCCCCCCCCCCCCCCCCCCCCCCCCCCCCCCCCCCCCCCCCCCCCCCCCCCCCCCCCCCCCCCCCCCCCCCCCCCCCCCCCCCCCCCCCCCCCCCCCCCCCCCCCCCCCCCCCCCCCCCCCCCCCCCCCCCCCCCCCCCCCCCCCCCCCCCCCCCCCCCCCCCCCCCCCCCCCCCCCCCCCCCCCCCCCCCCCCCCCCCCCCCCCCCCCCCCCCCCCCCCCCCCCCCCCCCCCCCCCCCCCCCCCCCCCCCCCCCCCCCCCCCCCCCCCCCCCCCCCCCCCCCCCCCCCCCCCCCCCCCCCCCCCCCCCCCCCCCCCCCCCCCCCCCCCCCCCCCCCCCCAGCCCCCCCCCCCCCCCCCCCCCCCCCCCCCCCCCCCCCCCCCCCCCCCCCCCCCCCCCCCCCCCCCCCCCCCCCCCCCCCCCCCCCCCCCCCCCCCCCCCCCCCCCCCCCCCCCCCCCCCCCCCCCCCCCCCCCCCCCCCCCCCCCCCCCCCCCCCCCCCCCCCCCCCCCCCCCCCCCCCCCCCCCCCCCCCCCCCCCCCCCCCCCCCCCCCCCCCCCCCCCCCCCCCCCCCCCCCCCCCCCCCCCCCCCCCCCCCCCCCCCCCCCCCCCCCCCCCCCCCCCCCCCCCCCCCCCCCCCCCCCCCCCCCCCCCCCCCCCCCCCCCCCCCCCCCCCCCCCCCCCCCCCCCCCCCCCCCCCCCCCCCCCCCCCCCCCCCCCCCCCCCCCCCCCCCCCCCCCCCCCCCCCCCCCCCCCCCCCCCCCCCCCCCCCCCCCCCCCCCCCCCCCCCCCCCCCCCCCCCCCCCCCCCCCCCCCCCCCCCCCCCCCCCCCCCCCCCCCCCCCCCCCCCCCCCCCCCCCCCCCCCCCCCCCCCCCCCCCCCCCCCCCCCCCCCCCCCCCCCCCCCCCCCCCCCCCCCCCCCCCCCCCCCCCCCCCCCCCCCCCCCCCCCCCCCCCCCCCCCCCCCCCCCCCCCCCCCCCCCCCCCCCCCCCCCCCCCCCCCCCCCCCCCCCCCCCCCCCCCCCCCCCCCCCCCCCCCCCCCCCCCCCCCCCCCCCCCCCCCCCCCCCCCCCCCCCCCCCCCCCCCCCCCCCCCCCCCCCCCCCCCCCCCCCCCCCCCCCCCCCCCCCCCCCCCCCCCCCCCCCCCCCCCCCCCCCCCCCCCCCCCCCCCCCCCCCCCCCCCCCCCCCCCCCCCCCCCCCCCCCCCCCCCCCCCCCCCCCCCCCCCCCCCCCCCCCCCCCCCCCCCCCCCCCCCCCCCCCCCCCCCCCCCCCCCCCCCCCCCCCCCCCCCCCCCCCCCCCCCCCCCCCCCCCCCCCCCCCCCCCCCCCCCCCCCCCCCCCCCCCCCCCCCCCCCCCCCCCCCCCCCCCCCCCCCCCCCCCCCCCCCCCCCCCCCCCCCCCCCCCCCCCCCCCCCCCCCCCCCCCCCCCCCCCCCCCCCCCCCCCCCCCCCCCCCCCCCCCCCCCCCCCCCCCCCCCCCCCCCCCCCCCCCCCCCCCCCCCCCCCCCCCCCCCCCCCCCCCCCCCCCCCCCCCCCCCCCCCCCCCCCCCCCCCCCCCCCCCCCCCCCCCCCCCCCCCCCCCCCCCCCCCCCCCCCCCCCCCCCCCCCCCCCCCCCCCCCCCCCCCCCCCCCCCCCCCCCCCCCCCCCCCCCCCCCCCCCCCCCCCCCCCCCCCCCCCCCCCCCCCCCCCCCCCCCCCCCCCCCCCCCCCCCCCCCCCCCCCCCCCCCCCCCCCCCCCCCCCCCCCCCCCCCCCCCCCCCCCCCCCCCCACGCCCGCACGAGTTCCCCCTGGGAAAAACGCTTCTCCATCGGGGAGGGACCCCAGAAGAGGAGGCTCTGGGCCTCTCTGTGCAAAACCCTTGCACAGAGGAGGTAAGTATGACATGTTTGTTATTTTTTTTTTTTTTTAAAGAGACTTTACAACCCCTTTAATATCTCAATAGAGGGAGAAAGGAGTAAAAGGCAATGTCTCTTTCTTATTATTGCTGTAGCCCAGCACCTATATACACATGGATCAATTTTTATTTATCCATCTTGATATTAGGTAGTTTGCCCTGATTGTTTTCTGTTACCTGGTAAATGGATGATATTTTTTGAGTTATGTTCGCATCAGATTTCTGATTACAGGAACAGTGCTAAGTAGAAAGTGTATGCAGTTTCTTTGTAATATTGGTTGCAGCCAGGCATTCAGCCAACATGTAAAGCCTTTGGGAAAAGGGAGATTAGATCACATTTAAGACCCATCATAAGATCAGAGAAGTCTCACAATATTTCCCAGTCTGTGGAGCATAATGTGTCTTAATATTGTTTTCAAAGCATTGTATTTTATTTAATGTTGTGTTGCACATTGCTAAAATATTCCTAGCACAATCTGCTATCTTTTCCTAAATTAACTAACTGAGAACACAACACTGGCAACAGCTCTCCTAGTTTTATCGCTTGTAGACAAATGTTCTAAACAAAATCAGGCTTTTTTTTTTTACTTGACTTGACTTTTTTCCTTTTCTGTTCTTATATCTAAGAGTTTTTGGATTACTAAATGTATTAACATTAAACTAATATCAGCAATGTGAGATTGCAGGGATTTTTTTTTAGCAAACCCGAATCCTTGCATGTGGAAGCACTCCTAAAGAGAGAAATTATTAAAGCTGTAACCTTTGAACCATATATACAAATGTGACTTGAGTGTCTATGTCTGCATATAAAAGCATGTGCTGAAGTGGAACAAGAGTAGTTGGCTAATGAAATTACAGTAGGGTGCTATAAGAAACTGGTGTGAGGGCAGATATATTGTTCAACAAATTAGTGGCTCAAAAGATGAGTGGATCCACCCCTAAAGAGCAAGCCACATCTCACGAAACGCGTTGGGGTGCTATAGATGTCATGCTTTATTACTTTAAATGCAATGCAATCTCTAACCATATACAATATTGTATCGGCTTTGCCTTTTGTTTAAGTTACTTTCTCATGTGTGACTATTTCTGTAATAAATATTTTACTGCATTTACATTTGTCAATTTTATCGGCCAACTGTGCACACCTCATTTAAAGTCCCAAAGACGACATCCATGTTTCAATTGTGTTACTAGTGACACCAGATCTTTCTTTTATTTAAAAGATGAGTGGGATCAGTGTATATATGTTTTACTGGCTGTAAGTTGTTACTGGTCCTAATACAGTGTAGATAGATTATTCATGTGAGAACTGACCTATAACAACTAAAGTGTTTGTGAAATTGGGTTTTTCACTGGGTCCTATGTGCTCCCTTTTCACTCAGGGTGAAGAGTATGGGTCTTCAGGCCTACCCTGAAGTCTAGGGGAAGAATATGTGGCCATTATGTTCCTTCCTCCTCTGCCTTGGTTGTCCCTCTTCAGTAGAACATCCCACCTAGTACTTAGTGGTAGGCCTCAGCTGATCATATAGATAGTGGTCCCCTTGGCCTTTTGACTAGGTGGACCTGAGTGTGCCTTACACCAATCAGGAGCTTAACACCCCAGGAGGTCAGGGAGGGGTTCTTCCTCTTTGGAAGGGGACCAATAACACACCCTAAGTGCGCTTTTTGTGCTTTTTCGGTTTACTTATTGATGTTCTGTTTTTGAGCACCACACCACGGGCTAAAAAAAAAAAAATAGGTCCTTCCAGCAACTAAATTCTTAAGCAAGTTTTTGTATATACAGTGGGAAAAAGTGAAGGACAGGTTTGTAACCAGCATTGAGATAGCAACATGGCAAAGGGTTAGGCGGAAAGATAAATTAATTAGTGTCTGACATCTGTAAGAATGTACTATCTGAGAGGATTCTTACCATGCATGTAAAGTGTGGAAAGGAGCTCATTGCAAATTATGCCATACATGTTTATGTTTAAGTAGAGGTTTACACAAGCATGGCAGGTGATAGATAAGTATTTAGATTAAACAGGAGCATGGAAGTAG
Organism: Lithobates sylvaticus; assembly: GCA_028564925.1. Lineage (NCBI taxonomy): Eukaryota > Metazoa > Chordata > Amphibia > Anura > Ranidae > Lithobates > Lithobates sylvaticus. The sequence continues at coordinate 329,887,301 of CM053026.1, read as the reverse complement.
GAGTAGTGGGAATAGGAATGTAGACAGGATTTACCAGTTTTAATTCAAATACACCCTGTTTTTGTTTAATTTTCCCTTTTTTTTTGCCTTCATTCCTCGCCTGTTGGTTATTTCAAGGGTTTACTGGTGCTGCCACAGCAGTGGTGCATTGGGCAACTTGGCTTCTATTGGTGGTTCTGTGAACCAGCACTAGACAAAAGTTTAGATTAGAAGCAATGGAAAGGGCAAGTAGATGAGCATGCAATCCTGGTAGGTCACGGGTCTCTTGAAAAAAGGACACGTATCTATGTTATTGTGGGTGTTTGTGGCTTAGTTCTGCTGTGGGGCCATTGTTTCAATGCTAGCATTTAGTTTGTTCAACAGTCCAGGTCTTGAGCAGGTGAGCATACGGCTGGATTCTAAACAGGGACCCACTTAGTGAAGAATGTGGTCACACAAATCTGTTTAAAATATTTGCTCTGTTATTATTCTAGTAAAAAACTGCTGTAGGTGCCCTTTTGCAATTATTTAGGAACTGTATTGTAACTTGTAATCACTTGTAATCATTATGTGTCTTTGCCTGTGGTTTCATGCTCCACTAAAAGTTAACAAAAAAATATTTAACTCATATTTAAAAGTGGTTAAAAAGCTAAATATTGTATACCTTGCATTCCTTGCAGTAAGGTAAAAAATGTTTAGGCATCAGTAATCCCCCTCATTTTACTTACCTGAGCCCTCATTCGATCCAGCACTGTGCCTTTCTGCAGCTCCTCTCTCACTTCCTGGTCTCCAGTACTTTGCCGAGGCAGTGATGAGGGAGTACTCTGCCCTGCCACAGTGTAAAAAGAGTTTATGACCCAGGATTCTCATCCAGGCAGGTTGAGGGGCTCCAGGGGGCTTTTGTCATTCAGAGGAAACTGGCTTTTCAGTTTCCTCATTGTTTAGTAAAATTGGGATCTGGAGCCCAGAGGTTTGGTAGTGATCTGCAGGGGAGGGCTGGGCAGGGGGGCAGAGATGCAATTGCCCCCTGGGCTGCTCTCATATCCTCTACAAAGGCTGCTGTGTCACCAGCTCAGAATGCACAGTTTTTGAGCAGGCCGAGTGCTGCATCTCCATCCAGTACTGTGAGATAGGGATGTCTCAGGGCCGACAGTCTGTGTTACAGAGCACAGCACAGCCCCGCCCAGCACCTCCCTCCTCCACACGAATGGCTGGCAGAGGCTGGACCTGCTCTCTATTTCCCCGCCCACACTCCGGGCAGCCTGTGTGTTGTCTGTGAAGAGGATGTGTGGGGCGGGAAAGTTAAATCTGAGCAGTCGGCTTGAATACAGTGAGGCTCCTGGGAGGCTGGGAAACACCAAGTAAGTGAACTTCTCTCTCCTCCCCCCGGCCCCCCCTCTGCAGCTAAAGAGTTTTTTTTCCTAGCAGCCTGTGGCACTGCCTTGCTTGCCCTCCTAGGTGTTGATGTGGGCTCACACTGGCATGCTGCGATTTGTCTGTAGTGCTGGTGTACTGGCAGTCTTCCTGCATGTTTTACCCCTGGTCCCATAGAGGTTGCACATTTTGCTGCATGTTCTGAAAGTGCACAAAACGTCCTGCATGCTGCGTCTTTGGTGCACTTCAAGAAAATGCAGCAAAAATGTGCAACCTAAAAGAAGACTGAGGGACTATGGCTATGGAAGGCTTGTATTCACTTACAGCAGGCACCCACTCCACTGAAAAGTGACAGACAGAGAAGGTGATATTACATTTCCTCCCTGCCTGTTTTAACCCCCTAAATGCCAGTGTCCAGCGCTCTCTCTCTCTGTGCAGGCAGTGTTAAGCAGTCTCTCCCTCTGTGCAGGCAATGCGAAGTGGCCCCTCTCTCTGTGCAGGCAGTGCCAAGTGGCCTCTCTCTCTGTGCAGGCTGTGCCAAGTGGCCTTTCTCTCTGTGCAGGCTGTGCCAAGTGGCCTCTCTCTTTCTCTGCAGGCAGTGCCAAGTGGCCTCTCTCTCTCTCTGCAGGCAGTGTCAAATGGCCTCTCTCTCTGTGCAGGCAGTGCCAAGTGGCCCCTCTCTGTGTGCAGGCAGTGCCAAGTGGCCTCTCTCTCTCTGTGCAGGCAGTGACAAGTGGCCTCTCTCTCTCTGTGCAGGCAGTGACAAGTGGCCTCTCTCTCTCTGTGCAGGCAGTGACAAGTGGCCTCTCTCTCACTGTGCAGGCTGTGCCAAGTGGCCTCTCTCTTTCTCTGCAGGCAGTCCAAGTGGCCTCTCTCTCTCTCTGTGCAGGCAGTGCCAAGTGGCCTCTCTGTCTGTGCAGGCAGTGCCAAGTGGCATCTCTCTCTGTGCAGGCAGTGCCAAGTGGCATCTCTCTTTGTGCAGGCAGTGCCAAGTGGCCTCTCTCTCTGTGCAGGCTGTGCCAAGTGGCCTTTCTCTCTGTGCAGGCTGTGCCAAGTGGCCTCTCTCTTTCTCTGCAGGCAGTGCCAAGTGGCCTCTCTCTCTCTCTGCAGGCAGTGCCAAATGGCCTCTCTCTCTGTGCAGGCAGTGCCAAATGGCATCTCTCTCTCTCTGTGCAGGCAGTGCCAAGTGGCCCCTCTCTCTGTGCAGGCAGTGCCAAGTGGCCTCTCTCTCTCTGTGCAGGTTGTGCCAAGTGGCCTTTCTCTCTGTGCAGGTTGTGCCAAGTGGCCTCTCTCTTTCTCTGCAGGCAGGACCAAGTGGCCCCTCTCTCTCTCTCTCTCTGCAGGCAGTGCCAAGTGGCCTCTCTCTCTGTGCAGGCAGTGCCAAGTGACATCTCTCTCTGTGCAGGCAGTGCCAAGTGGCCCCTCTCTCTGTGCAGACAGTGCCAAGTGGCCTCTCTCTCTCTGTGCAGGCTGTGCCAAGTGACCTTTCTCTCTGTGCAGGCTGTGCCAAGTGGCCTCTCTCTTTCTCTGCAGGCAGTGCCAAGTGGCCTCTCTCTATCTCTCTCTCTCTGCAGGCAGTGCCAAGTGGCCTCTCTCTCTGTGCAGGCAGTGCCAAGTGGCATCTCTCTCTGTGCAGGCAGTGCCAAGTGGCATCTCTCTCTGTGCAGGCAGTGCCAAGTGGCATCTCTCTCTGTGCAGGCAGTGACAAGTGGCCTCTCTCTCTCTGTGCAGGCAGTGACAAGTGGCCTCTCTCTCTCTGTGCAGGCAGTGCCAAGTGGCCTCTCTCTCTCTGTGCAGGCTGTGCCAAGTGGCCTCTCTCTTTCTCTGCAGGCAGTCCAAGTGGCCTCTCTCTCTCTCTCTGTGCAGGCAGTGGCAAGTGGCCTCTCTGTCTGTGCAGGCAGTGCCAAGTGGCATCTCTCTCTGTGCAGGCAGTGCCAAGTGGCATCTCTCTTTGTGCAGGCAGTGCCAAGTGGCATCTCTCTCTGTGCAGGCAGTGCCAAGTGGCCTCTCTCTCTTTGTGCAGGCAGTGCCAAGTGGCCTCTCTCTCTCTGTGCAGGCAGTGTCAAGCGTTCTCTCTCTCTGTGCAGGCAGTGTTAAATGGTCTCTCTCTCTCTCTGGGCAGGCAGTGCCAAGTGGCCTCTCTCTCTCTGGGGAAATATGGAGCAGTCTCCTCTCTCTCTCTCTCTCTCTGTGAAGGGAATGTGGTGTAGATGGATGGTGACCTGATTCAGTGGTTCAATGGGCCACTTGACTGGACTTGCCCCCCAGGCCTAAGGCTGCCAGCCCTCCCCTGGTGATCTGGGAGGGATAACATTTCCAATCCTGGGTCTGTGTTTTGTGAATAACCAGCACACTGATTGTGCAGGCATGTGCTGTTTTTTCTCAAGTCAGGACTAGGGTTTCATACCTCCCAACCATCTCTACGGTCCCATAGATCTGAGCTGAAGTCCCGGAAACCACTCTGTGGTGTATGCAGTGAGGATTTCTGCATTCCTGCACTTTCTGCTTCTCCCCCTATCCTTCGTTCAGTCATTGGTTGCCAGGATCGCCGGCATCCTAGCAACCGATGACATGCTTTGCAGGTAGTGGTGTAGCGCTGGGTGGGGGAAGCCGGGGTCAGAAAATAGTCCCATGCTCTCCGAAGCTGCATGTCCTGATAGATGACTCCTCCTTGAAGAGGCTCTGTTGTTCACCCATTCCTCTGAGTGCATCTTTAATCAGCTGCTGTGGCTGACTGCTTCAATCAGCTCTCCCTGTCGGTCCCCTGGTCCTCGGAACACCATCCCTGCTGAAGTCTAGCACAGTTTCATCCATCCTGGCTGTCTCCTTCCTCTGTGGCTCTGGGAGCGGCTCAGTGATATCCTTCCAGTGGGTTCTCTCCTCACTGCTGACACTCCCGGCTTCTTCTGACCCTCTGGCCAGGGGTGCAGGCGGCAACATCCAGCCACATGTTTTACATGCTTCTGCCGGGCAAACAAACTTTAAAGATACAGTTGCAGCCCTATGAGAGCCGGCCCGGCTCCCTGGAGGACACCACAGGCTTGTCTGCCAGCCCCCTCCTCCCCTGCCATACACACATGACAGATCTCCCTCTGATATATGCTGATCGCCCATCTCTCCTGGGGACAGGGACCCCATCTACCCTGGGCACAGAGCCCCCTTCTCACCTGGGGACAGGGGCCCCTTTTCACCTGGGGACAGGGGCCCCTTTTCACCTGGGGACAGGGACCCCATCTCAACTGGGGACAGGTACCCCATCTATCCTGGGGACAGGGCCCCCTATCTCTCCTGGGGACAGGGCCCCCTATCTCTCCTGGGGACAGGTACCCCTTCTCTCCTGGGGACAGGTTCCCCCTTCTCGCCTGGGGACAGGTGCACCATCTCTCCTGGGTACAGGGACCCCATCTACCCTGGACACAGAGCCCCCTTCTCTCCTGGGGTCAGGGACCCCATCTTCCCTAAGGACAGGGACCCCATATCTCCTTGGGACAGAGGCCCCATCTCCCCTAGGGACAAGGCCCCCCATCTTCCCATATATCTGCATATGTTCTCTCCCTTTCCAAAACACCCTTTCCAGGACATATCTAACCACCCACCCCCCCTGAAAAGCTCCTACTATAGTGTCATGGATAAAATGGTCCTACCTCTGGCACTGGCCTATGGTGGATCACCCAGCAAGTGTCTCTTAATCCTTTGTAGTGTGGCAATAGACTCTTTCCTATTCTGAGAGTGGTGCATCTGTGGGAGCTTGTTTGATCCCAAAACAGGTGAAGAGTTGACAGTTGTCACCTATGGGTATTGATCACTACATAAATTGAAACCAACTTGTTTGATCAATAACTTTTCCTGGCCATAGTCATAGGTGTAGGTGCTGCTCTCTGGCTGCTGCTACCCACAATATTGAGTATTGTCATTTCACAATCGTTTCGTGTTATTTAGAATTTTATGTCCTTTATGCTGTGTAAGTGCTGTGTCCTTTATGCTGTGTAGAAAGTATGCCTGCTAACTAGAAATTAACAAAACTGTATGTAAACTCTTTAATAATAAACTTCTTTTATTTGCTCCTTTTTGGTCCCTTAAATATACCATTAAATGTGTTTTATTATATCCGTTCAACAGACAGAAATCTTGGGAGCTGATAACATTCCAGAGTAGTAAGCATAGGAAGTTATCAATTAGCATTGTTCCCTGCTAACTCTGTGGAATACAAAACACCTTCCCCTGTTATGTAGAAAAGAGGGAGTTGTTATATAGTCCATGTAGCACCCTCTAGTTGTGTGCTACTAGAAGAGTAGTGTAGGTAAAAGCATTTGGTTGGTTCTAGGATATGAATCTGGTTTAGGGTTACTAGATGACTCAACCTGGTAGCTCTCTGGTGCCTCCCCCTGGTATCTGTAATATTGGAGAATGTAGAAACTAGAGGGCAGAGGTGAGGAGGAGCTGCCATTAATTTTTATGGGACCTCAGCCAATCCCCAGTAGTGGGCAGGCTGGGAACTGAGAAAATCCCATAAATAGACATGCGCCATGCCAGTAGGGGGCGTCGGTGGAAGATGGAGACGGAGTGCTGGTGAGAGGCTGTCGGTGGCCCTTGAGGGACCCCTGCTGGGAGGGGTTTTACCTCGGGTTGGAGCTCGGGATAGCTGGCCTGGAAGGATCCCACCATAGGAGGCAACTGGAGGCATTCATGCCGGAAGAGGCAGCGGGAAAGAGCAAGCAGAGAGTAATATCAGCACAGTGCAGGGACAATACAAGGGCAGAGACTGCCAGCTGTAACAGTGCTCTCTGAAGACAGCCATGTGCTTAAGTCTTTATCCTTGCCCTGGGGAATCTTCATAGAAGTGTGCCAGTCAGTAAGGACTGGGGAAGTGTGTGCCAGTCTGGAGGACTGAGGAAACAATCAGCCAAATGGGCTGGTATTTTGTGCAGCAGTAGAACTGAACTCAGGGTTTACAGAAAGGCAGAAGGAGATGATGTTCTCAGCTTGTAATGGGCAATTGCTGAATTAACACTTAGGCCCCTTTCACACTGGGGCGTTTTTCAGGCGGTACAGCGCTATAAATAGCGCCTGTATACCGCCTGAAAAAATCCGGCCCCATTCACTCCAGTGTGAAAGCCGGCGGGCGCTAGCAGGACGGCAAAAAAAGTCCTGCTAGCAGCATCTTTGGAGCGGTATAAGAGCGGTGTGTTCACCGCTCCTATAGCGCTCCTTCCCATTGATTTGAATGGGACACCGCGGTAAAACCGCGGCAATAACGCCGCAAAGCGCCGCTACGCCGGCGCTCTGCAGGGGTCTTTAACCCTTTTTCGGCCGCTCGCGGGGGGTAAAACCGCACCGCAAGCGGCCGAATATCGCGGCTAAAACGACGGTAAAGCAGCGCTAAATATATCGCTGCTTTACCGTCACCGCGGCTCCCCGCCCCAGTGTGAAAGGGGCCTAAAGACTGTTAGTTCCCCTGGAGTAATCAGCAGAAGCTGCAGATGTGAACCAAGTCTGTGTAGGGGGAAGGAAGGAGAGGATTTTTCAGTGTAGATAGGGAGGGACGTGTGCCCTTTGTTGATAATTCTGGAGATTTTTAAAGTTGGGCATCTCATAATTCCCTACCCCATCCAAGTTGTCAACCCCTAGTAAAACAAAAAAAACAAGTCAAGGACTACTGTAAAAGTTATCATAAACATGAAAATAAACATAAATCTTTTTTTTGTGATAACATATGTAATCTGCAACATTCCTGAAAAAATTGCAAGACAGAGTTTAAAGTTAAACAAAAAATAGATATTAGCCAGCTGTATTTGATGGTACCACTCAATAACAAGATGATATTTCTAGCCATATTGCTGCCTGAACTATATACCATAACAGCCTTTCTCAACCTTTTCAGAACAGAGGAACCCTTGAAATAACTTTCCAGGCTCAGGGAACCCCTGCTAAAAATGACTATACCTACAATGATATATTAGTAATAATATCTCATGATATATTAGTGTGGTGGTCTTTGGGAAGAATGCTCCTTATACTTGCGGTCATTTTAAAGAAATAGCCCATTACAGAAAGCTAAAAATAACAATGGTGTGAGTGGGAACTTATCTGAGAGGCAGAAGTTGCTCATTGATCAAGGTACCCCTAGAAACCTCTGGAGGAACCCTGCTTGAAAAACCCTGTACTATAATATCTCCCCTACAACTTATTTCAATATGCAGAGCAAAGAATGACTACTAAGGTTTCATCACAAATTGTCAATTCAATGGAGGGCAATAGTTATTACACTTTGGGGGTTATTTACTAAAGGCAACGCCACTTTGCACAAGTGCAAACTACAAGTGCAAAGTGCACTTGAAATTACACTGAAAGTGCACTTGGAAGTGCAGTCGCTGTAGATCCGAGGGGGGACATGCAAGGAAAATAAAAAAAAAAATGTATTTTAGCTTGCACATGATTGGATGATAAAATCAGCAGAGCATCCCATCGTTTCAGATCTACCCCTAATGCCCCGTACACACGGTCGGATTTTCCGACGGAAAATGTCCTATCGGACCATGTTGTCGGAAATTCCGACCGTGTGTGGGCTCCATCGGACTTTTTCCGCTCTCAAATTTTCCGACAACAAAGTCCTATCGGACTTTTTCCGATCGTGTGTAGCGAATTCCGACGGACAAAGTGTCACGCATGCTCAGATCACATTACAAGACCAAAGCTATTGGCTACTAGCCTTTACGTAGTCCCGCATATGCAACAAACGTCACCACGTTCAGGATGATCGGATTTTCCGACAACTTTGTCCGACCGTGTGTATGCAACACCAGTGTCGGACAAAAATCCGTCGGAAAAAATCCGACGGATTTTGTGGTCGGAATTTCCAACCGTGTGTACGGGGCATTAGATTTACAACGACTGCACTTTTGAAGTCATGCTTTGGAGTTAACACATTGGTCAGTTTAGAAGAGAAACTATTTTGAAGTGTGGACTCAGCACTGTGTATGGATGGAGCAACACTTCTGTCTCTTATTGTTTGAATTGGACAATATGAAGCACTGAAAATATGTATTTTGTTTATATTTTATTAATCACTGGATATATTTATTGACATTTAATGTAGTATGTTTCATCCCTTTTTATGTATAGTGCTACACAGTTTGGTTGATAATTTTCCTGATACATTTATTCTTTTTTTTTGGTTTACTGCAACAAAAGAAAAAAATATCAGATAAACAAGTACAAACAAGTACAAACAAGTACAAGTTTGCTAAGTATACAATGTCTTCATTAAAACAGTTTTATGTTATGTACTTAGAATAGATTAAATAATGAAAAGACAGACCTTTTATCTTTAGGATACTGGGAAGCTATTTCCTGTATAGTCACTGTCAGCACATAATTACCTGATGTCAGTAAGATCATTTTATCTTGTCAGAGAAGCAAAACAAGCCACCATCTCAAAGACCTTTCTTGTCTATTATACTTGCCCCTGAACACTGTCCTTCTTTTCAGGTATGCATTGTATTTAGCCAGTTTCCAAGAATGAAGGAAGATATGCAACACCCCCCCCCTGCCCTCACCACTTTGTAACGTTAACTCTTTATATCTAATATGTTCTTCAGGTACACTATATTACCAAAAGTATTAAGACGCCTGCCTTTACATGCACATGAACTTTAATGGCATCTCAGTCTTAAGCCTCGTACACACGATACGATTGTTGGCTAACCGAGCGTCTGATTTTTGTCAAAAGGGCATGTGCCAGGATCTTGTCTTGCATACTAACGGTACACAGTTGTCGTTCCACAAACACGAACATAGTGAGGTACTACGAGGAATTTCAGCTCTTGAGCGCCACCCTTTGGGCCCCTTCTGCTAATTTCGTGTTTGGTGAGCATTGATTCCGAGCATGCGTGTTTGTACTTTTGACTTTTGTGTGACGGATTTGTGAACTGACCATACAAATATCTGACGTCAAACCATTGTTCCCCGAAAATTTACTAGCCTGTCATCCAACATTTGTTGGCGGTAAATTGGACAACAATTGTCAAAAGTAGCGTACTAATGGTAAGATTTTAGGACAACAGTCTTTCAACAGACAATCCCCTGCCAACAATGGTGCCGTGTGTACGAGGCTTTAGTCCATAGGGTTGAATATTGAGTTGGCCCACCCTTTGCAGCTATAACAGCTTCAACTCTTTTGGGAAGGCTGTCCACAAAGCTTAGGAGTGTGTCTATGAGAATGTTTGACCATTCTTCCAGAAACGCAGGCACTGATGTGAACAAAAAGGTCTGGCTCTCAGTCTCCGCTCTAATTCATCCCAAAGGTGTTCTATTGAGTTGAGGTCAGGACTGTGTGCAGGTCAGTCAAGTTCCTCCACCCCAAACTCACTCATCCATGTTTTTATGGACCTTGCTTTGTGCACTGGTCCAAATCATTTGGTGGAGGAGGGATTATGGTGTGGGGTTGTTTTTTTTCAGGGGTTGGGAATGGCCCCTTAGTTCCAGTGAAGGAAACTCTTAAGGCATCTGCATACCAAGACATTTTGGACAATTTCATGCTCCCAACTTTGTGGGAACAGTTTGGGGATGGCCCCTTCCTGTTTCAACATGACTGTGCACCAGTGCACAAAGCAAGGTCCATAAAGACATGGATGAGTGAGATTGTGGTGGAGTAACTTGACTGGCCTGCCCGCAACCCGATAGAACACCTTTGGGATGAATTAGAGCGGAGACTGCTAGCCAGGCCTTCTTGTCCAACATCAGTGCCTGACCTCACAAATGCACTTCTGGAAGAATGTTCAAACATTCCCATAGACACACTCCTAAACCTTGTGTACAGCCTTCCCAGAGGAGTTGAAGCTGTTATATTATATATATTTGATTCAAAATTAAACCTCTACAAAAAAATATATTAAAATGGGCTGCAGGAGCTATGAATTTTAAAGCTAATGAAAGTAACTGTAAAAAGGTATGCTCATCTAACTACTCAAAAAATGTAAATATTTAACAGCTTCCCGACCGGCGCACACACATTTACGTCGGCAGAATGGCACGGACAGGCATAAGGGCGTACAGGTACATCCCTTTGAATATGCTGCCATGCGGCGCGCGCCGGTCGGGACCTCCGTGAGTCCGGTCGAGTCCGCGGGGATACCTGTGATCGTCTAACGGGGAGGACAAACGGGGAGATGTGGAAATAAACAGCATCTCCCCGTTCTGCCTAGCAACAAGTGACATTGATCTCTGCTCCCTGTGATTGGAGCAGAGATCAGTGACTGTCACAGCCACGCCCCCCACAGTTAGCAACACGCCCCTAGGACACACTTAACCCCTACACTGCCACCCCTGGTTAACCCCTTTACTGCCAGTGTCATTTACACAGGAATCAGTGCATTTGTATAGCACTGATTGCTGTATAAATGACAATGGTCCAAAAATGTGTCAAAAATGTCCGATGTGTCCGCCATAATGTCGCAGTCACAATAAAAATCTCTGATCGCCGCCTTTACTAGTAAAAAAAAAAAATTATTAATAAAAATGCTATAAAACTATCCCCTATTTTGTAAACGCTATAACTTTTGCACAAACCAATCAATAATCGCTTATCGTGATTTCTTTTACCAAAAATATGTAGAAGAATACGTATCGGCCTAAACTGAGGAAAAAAAGTAATTTTTTATATATTTTTGGGGGATATTTATTATAGCAAAAAGTAAAAAATAATGTGTTTTTTTCAAAATTGTCGCTCTTTTTTTATTTATAGCGCAAAAAATAAAAATCGCAGAGGTGATCAAATACCACCAAAAGAAATCTCTATTTGTGGGTAAAAAAGGACGTCAATTTTGTTTCAGAGCCACGTCGCACGACCGCGCAATTGTCAGATAAAGCGACGCAGTGCCGAATCGCAAAAAGTGCTCTGGTCTTAGGGCAGCAAAATGGTTCGGTCTGAAAGTGGTTAAAGTGTTATGCTGCGTACACACGATCAGAATTCTTGTCGGAAAAAACTCTGACGGTTTTTCCGACGGAAGTCCGCTCAAGCTGTGTTGCCTACACACGATCACACCAAATTCCGAAGGTCAATTACACAGCGGCATAAAACACGTTCGACAGCACTATAAAAGGGAAGTTTAATGCTTCCGAGCATGCGTCGAATTGTTTCCGAGCATGCGTCGGAATTTTGCGTGTCGGAATTGCATACACACGATCGGAAAATCCGATAGAAAGGTTTTCCTTCAGAAAAATTGAGAACAGGTTCTCAATTCAAAGTCCGTCGGATATTCCGACAGAAAAAGACTGTTGGGCATACACACGGTCGGAAAATCTGATGAAAAGCTCCCATCGGACTGTTTCCATCGGAAATTCCGACCGTGTGTACGCCGCATTACAAAACCCAGGACCCTACATTCACTATATCTGGTCTCCTGCAGTACACAAAACACAGAAATGCAATTTTTTTTGTAATTATAAACTGCTAAATACATTTTCTCATCAGCAGTTAGAGCAGCCAGGTAACTTTATCAGTGTCTAATTAAAGCTTATAGGAGGAGTTTTCATTCTCCCCTGATTGTCCTATGAGGCTGTAGGACCCCTAACCCTCTGTCTGAATAGTGCTGATTGGTCCTGTGCTGATCACATGCACTCTTCCAAGAAAAAGAAAATCTCTAGCAATACACACTAAACTGTGCATGTGCAGCTTGCCCCCAAGGCTCTGTTCTATGAGCAAATAGATTGGGGACAGTGGACGAAGGGGGATGATCAGAGAAGACAGGATCAAACAGCCTTTTTTATACAATACAGAGGATTAACCCCTTAAGGTTCCACAGTGAGTATAACAAGCATGCTTTACTGCAGTGGATCTCAACCCTGTTCTCAAGTACCCCCAACAGGCCATGTTTTGGGAATTTCTCTCAGATAAAATAGCTGTCCAAAATACAAAGCCGTTGAGTCGGGTTTAAGCACCTGTGCAAGATAAAGGAAAACCTGCAAACATGGCCTGTTAGGACTTGAGGACAGAGTTGAGAACCACTTATTTACTGCAAATACACACTGATTTTACTGTTGTGGATTTAGTAACACTTTAACTCGTGTTTTGGAGTAAACAGCCTGATCCTGTCCCACTGCATGTTGTTGATTACAATTTGGCTGAGATTGAGCTACTAAATCAGCCTACATGTCCTTTTTCTCTGGTCATATGATGTGTGATGTCAGCAATCTTTTCCTTCCTTGGCTTCACACAGAACATTCTCTGTCCAAGGTCTAGCATCTCAAAGTTATGCCACACCCAAATAATATAGATATGTGGAGTAAACAGTGGTGCTAACAACTTTGGTATGGTTATATTATGTTGAATTTGAATATTATTTACTAAGGCCTCTTGCACACTGCAGCTTGAAAATGCTTCGTACAGCTTATACTGAGCTAAAATACAGCCCATTATTGTAATGTACCTATGCACACAGGCGTGTAAACAAGCGTTGTGCATTTAAAGTGAAGGCAGTGCTGCGATACGAACCTAAATACTGTGCTTAATAAAGTGCAAAGGTGCTCAATAAAAGATATGGTTGAAAGAGGCAGTGTTGAAAGGTCAATATATATCCAGTCCTAGGCAGTATAAAAACGTGTAGCATGCCCTGCGATTTCTTCAGATAAAACAATAAAAGTGTATCAATAAGACAATAAAGGTCAAATGAGTCTTGGTAGTGTTTGAGTGTTTGATATACTTTTATTGTCTTATTGATACACTTTTATTGTTTAGGTTCATAGCGCAGCACTACCTTCACTTTATATATTTTCTGGGTTCTGATATTTCCTTCAGTGTTGCAGCATATTGTTAAAAAACGCACACATTTGGTAGCGTGGGAATATCATTTTATTATATATCAAGCGTTGTGTATTCTTCAGTAAAAAAAAAAATAATTGAAAAATCTGCATTTTTGGTCAGTAATTTACACCAAATGCACGCATTCACGCACGTTTGAACGCATTGCACGTTTGTCAATTGACATTGTAATTCCGGGAACAAGGTTCCGCGCATGTGCAAAAATGTGCGAGAATTTGCGCGAAAATACAATAATAAAAGAATGTCTGAAAAGGTAGATGCTCAAACAGGAGTATCGTGTGCAAGAGGCCTAACAGTTTTGTAGCGGTACCCCCGCTGGAGCTGCTGAAAGTTTTGGCCCACCTGTCACCCTGCCCAGCCCGGCATTCACTTCCCAGTCACTTTTGAGACAATGAACAGTCCATGTGCTTGTTTTTGTATTTTTTATTGAGGGATTTGAACATGGATAGGGATAGGAATCTATGGGATGCCCGGTAGAACAAGCAATTGGTTGATTGTATATCAATCTGTTGAGACAACTATATATACTTGGTTACTACAGTCTACTCCAGCACAACGCTTGCTTGCAGACTGTTACTCTTTCTCTTCAGCACAACTCTTACTTCTAAGCCACAGCTAGCACGTTTAGACCTGATACTGACTCAGCCAAGCCTTGGTAACCGCCATTTGCAGGCAGGGACCTTGGGCCCCTTTTAATGTAGCAAAAAAATAGAAATAGGAGGTCTTTAGTGCTAGCTGTCCTAGGTGGACTACTGCTCCCAGTAAGCCCTCTTTAGGCCTTGCCAGCCCTCCTGGCTGAAGCTGCATGTCTTCACTGCCGGTGACATTGCAATCCTCTCTGGCTCCACACCCAGCTCTGTTTCCTCTCAGTCATCTCTGGCATGTCTCTCCGGTCCCCCCGATAACACATGTCACTCACCAGCCCTCCTGGCTGCAAACCGGTGGTTCCCTCTTGAAGTCTTGCCCGGCAGTACTAGCTCCTGCTGTCCTCTTTGACTCCTCTCTGTGCCTCCTGTTCAGATCCTCTATGAGTTCTTGAAGGGATCCATCCTGCACCCGAGTCCCAGGCCAAGGTCACCCCCCCCCCCAGACTGGGGAGCTCCCTCAAAGGCCCGGACAGCCTAGCACTCCATCCTCAGTTCTTCCACCCGACAACTCCTCCCCAGCTGGGCTGACCCTGGGTATTTCAAGGTGGCCTGCCCCCTGCCAATCCTAGTTGGGGATTGGTCAGGGCTCCCTGAGACACACCAGACAGCTCCAGCTCTCTTACCCTACTCTTCTTCTAGAATCCACTAGAAGCAAGAGGGAGGTAACTGTGTATTGATACTGTCTGAGTCACAGCTGCTGCTCTGAGCCACTCCCAGCCCACACAGGTCAAAAGAAACAGGCCTAGCTTCCAGCTAGGCCTGCCTAAATTTACCTGCAATGCAAAAATCCCCAACGCTAGTACTATGTGGAGGGTGCTACAGTTTATTTTACATAATCATAATCCAAGATCATCTTTAAAGTAAAAGAATAATCTTTAAGATTTGTTTATTGGATGAGAATTTTGGTCAGATTCTAAGTATTATACGTATTCTAAAACTATAAATATTACAGCACATTATATAGAGAAGTGGTTAGTGATTAGTAGAATAGGAATATAATAGAATTTGAGCATATTAAAGGGTCTATTTACTCAAAACAAATGTTTCGTTTTAAACCATCCAACCATTTTCGTTTCATCTTTTGTTCACTTTATTGATAAAATTACTGATCTTGAGTTCCTGGGCTTGCATACTTGCTGTGACATTTATGAGGGGTTTCTACTTTGTCAAATGAATTTCGTATTTACATTATATTATGCAAAATATACATGGGAATTACCCAAAACACGGAACACAGCAAGAAATTATGACGGGGAGATCTCTCTGCTGGGTATGTAAGACGCAGCCCACCAGATTTGACCTTTTACTAAAACAGCACTTTTGGGTGGACTGACCCTTTAGCATTTAAAGTGTTGCTAGTCATATATGCTTTGGTTGGTAGTTTCTTGACAGTATTTATACATTGCACGAATGCTGTTCGTCAGACACTGTTTAACCATTACCTCATAAGCTATAAACTACTGGAACACGTTATTTTCTACTATCACAAGATACACACTATACAATTTTCTGTAGATTCTTTCCTTCAGATTTGCCAAAACCATATAATATGAGGTCAAACCTTAAGCCCCCCGTACACACTGTCGGAAATTCCGACCACAAAATCGGTCAGATTTTTCCCGACGGATTTTGCCCGACACTGGTGTTGCATACACATGGTCGGACAAAGTTGTCGGAAAATTTGATCATTCTGAACGTGGTGACATTCATTGCATACGACGGAACTACGTAGAGCTTTTCTTTGAATAGCTTTGGTCTCGTAATTTGATCTGAGCATGCGTGGCACTTTGTCCGTTGAAATTCTCGACACACAATCGGAAAAATTCCAATCGGATTTTGTTGTCGGAAAATTTGAGATCCTGCTCTCAAATTCTTTCCGCTGGAAAAAGTCTGATGGAGCCCACACACGGACGGATTTTCCGACAACATGGTCCGATCGGACATTTTCCATCGGCATTTTTGACCGTGTGTACGGGGCATATGAGTTTCAATTTGTATGCAGTCAAGCAGGCCCTTCCACTACATGGCTTTGGTAAATCTGAAGGAAATCAGACAACAAAAGTTGTATAGTGTGTATGAAATATGAAGTGTCTAAGTAGAATTTGCTTAAAAAATGTTCAGAGCAACTATTTTTGTGGCCTGATTTCAGCAACCTGACATTCTTTGGTTAGATATCTCCTGGCACCTTTTATTTGTCACACAATGCATTTTATTGTTTGGCGCACATATTTCATGCCATAAACAGATTTTTTTTTTATATGTGCATGGCCAGATTTCGAACATTTGAGTTTAAAAGTCCCCAGATAAAAGCATTTATTTTAAAGAACAAAGCTTTTAAACCTCCTTCAATAATGTATGTCTCTTAAAAGCAAGAAAACAAGGGGAAGGGCTACGATTGAAAAAGAAAAACAGAAAAAATAATTGTTTCTGTTATATGGCCAGCTCACACTTACAAAATTACTATCTTGTTTACCCTGATTGGCCCATTTGACTTTTGTTCACTGTAATCCTAAGCAAAACTATAATGATTTCAAGTAATTTTTGTGTTAGTTTTTTTAAGTTTGTACTTTTTTTTTGTTTTTTTATATATTTGTTTTTGCAATCTTAGTGCAGTCTTAGTTTTCAAATAAAACAATACACAAGAAAAGGATTCCCAGAGCACCATAGGATAGCTAAAAAGATACCACAGGAAAGAAAACTTGATTTGAGGCTCAATTTTTCTGACTGAAACCGCTGACTGAACGGTGCGTTGGTATCATGTAGCTGGCTTCCTTCACACCAGAGTCTCAAAGTTTCTTACAAAACATTTTTTATTATTAAATGCTGTTGTTTTAGTCCTAACCACAACATGCACAAAAAAGTATACCTTTTTGGGTTTATTTGTAATTGTTTGCTATATACTGTAACCCCCCCCCCCCATAAAAAAATATTATTTAAAATAATCCTGAGCAATTGAAACAGAGCATATGTATAAGCAGAGATCACCTTCAGTGAAAAGGTACTGAATGTTCCTGCACAGGTTGAATGTTGAACCCTTAACTGGTATTGAAAAAAAATACATGTTTGATCTTATCGGGGTCTAACCTAATAATATCTTTATCATTAAAAAAAAATGGCCTTACATTGTTCTAACTGTAATTCTATAAATATATCATGACTGAAAATTAAAATAAAACTTATTATCAGTGCTTATAAAATAAACAATTAATTCAAAAGTAGATAAACTACAATGGTCCAAAAGTGTACTCTCTATGGAATGTAAATTGAATTGATTATCAGTGGGCAAATAAAGTGGTTATATAAGGTAAGGTAAACATGGTTGGGCATCAGTATCACATCCTCCACCCCCCATTTTACCTGAGCCTTCATTCGTTACAGCGCTATGCCCGTCTGCAGCGGCTCTCTCATCCAACTTCCTTGTCTCATGGGCTTTATTGAAGCAGCGGGAGCCATTGGTCCCCACTGAAGTCAATCAAAGCCAGTGATGCACAGGGAGTAGGGGGCAGGGCCAAGTCCTGCTGTCTGTTTGTATAGACTAATGCTCGTCATACACTATACGAAAAATCGTCCGAACCCATTTTCGAAAAAGGAACATTCGGCCGTGAGAGCAAACGATAGTGCCATCATGTAATGACCGATAAATCGTTCAGTAGACATACATTTTTACATTTATGTCTTTATGTCTTTTTTACATATACCTAGTGCAAAAAGTTTGGACAGGAAACACATTAACCTTGCAATTTATCGTTCATTCGGCAAAAAATTTATAATCTTGTCCTTCGTTTTTTTGGCTCAAAACGGCCCAACGATTATCGATTTTGTGCCCATTAACAGTCCGAAAAAAGAACGAACTGTCAAAATTACAGAATTTTGGCTGATTTTTCGTGTAGTGTATGGCCAGCATTAGGCTCAAAACTGAGCCCGCAGGAGCCCGCAGGAGTGCCCTCAGAGAAAGCAGCTTTCTCTGGGGGCACTCGCTGGAGATGAGATGCTCTGGCGGGGGACCCCGGAAGAGGAGATTTGGAGCTGCTCTGTCTAATTAATTGCACAGAGCAGGTAAGTATAAACCTGTTTGTTATTTAAAATAAAAGCATTTACAGAGAAGAGAGAAGACAGACCAGAGCCTCCCAGTCCAGGCAGCAGGAGCCCTAATCAATTACTAAGGTGTTGGTGATGGGATTTTTATCAGTTTTTTTTTTTTTGTATTACCATTTGATATTTCTGTGTTTCTATAAGCTGCATGGTCCCTAGTAATTACTGCAGGTGAGGCTCTCTTTTCACCTTTTCCTTTTGTAAGCAGGAGCCCTTGGGTTGTCTGGTACGAGGAAGAGATGTCTATTCTGTGGAAGGATGCCACCACCGAAAGAAAGCTTGCAGCCATTGAAAAGGCACAATAAAGACAAAAGAAATGTGAGACCGCAAAAAAAACGAGCCACCACCCCTGTGTCTCTTCCTGCGGTATAGGAGACCCAAATAATTTCCGGGAAGGAGTTTAAGCCCTACCAAGACAATACAGGGATGTGGATGGGTTCTTTCAGGACTTTGAACATCAATGCCACTAATGGGGGCCCTGCCCGCAGACTGGACCCGCCATGTAGTAGGACTGCTGGAGAGGGGGGCCAGTGATGGACCCTCTCAAGAAACATAGGTATGAGGACCTAAAAAAGCAGTACTGGACTATTTTGCTGTATCACCAGAGGCGTATCTGGCCAAGTTCCGGACTACCCTCGGGTCCCCGAGACCTCTTTCAAAATGTTTGCGCACGAGCTGTCCGTAGCATGCCGCTGATGGCTGGAAGGGGAGAAGGCCACCTACCCTGAGGGGATCATACAGGCTGTCCTGAAGGAACAATTATTTTTCAAGTGCCCCACTAAGCTCCGACAGTTGGTTGCGGGAGCGAAAACCTGCCACCCTAGAGGAAGCTGCAGCCTTAGCTGATGAGGCCCTCTTGATCAACACACAATGGCGGAAGCCCCCTGCCGAGGCACCCAGAGTTCCCAGTGTGTCCAGCCCCACCTCTGGGCCCTACATGCCTCCCAATCGTCGGATGAACCCCCAGGCAGCATCAACCCCTTGGGTCCCACTACCACACCACCCGATCCCCCCACAGCCGACCGCAAGACCCACCTTGGAAAGGAGCTCTTTTGGCTATTGGCAGCCTGGTCACTATCAGACCAGCTTCCCTGCCAGAACCAAGACTCTTGGACCTAGGACTGGCATGCCAGTACATTAAGTGGATCTGTACCAAGCTCCCAAGGACCTGCCACCACCCCCTTCAAACTGGTGTTCCTCTTCTGTCGACTGGGACACCCTTCCAGGAGTCTTTGGTCTACAACCTGCTGAGGCACCTACATCGCTTCTCCAAGGAAAGCACCTACAAGCGGTCACCATGGATGGTCAAAAGGCGGTGGGATTCTGAGATTCGGTGTGTTCCTCACTATTGTGGACCCACAAGTTGTGCTCCCTGGCGCTCTTCAGCCCAGCCCAGGAATAGTGATCAAATTGGCAGGCAGCACTAAACGCTTCATTCCTTCTGACTGATGCCTTTATACTATTTTTCAGTCCTCAGCGCCAAGGTCTGATTGGTTCAAGCAACCATCGCCAGCGTCTGCATTACATGGTGCAGGAATATCTAGGGGCAAGAGCAGACTTGGAGGCCTTTCCAACAGAGTATCCACTGGGTTACTGGGTCTTGAGGATGGACCACTGGCCAGAACTTGCTCAATATGCAATTGAGCTACTGGCCTGTCCTGCATCCAGCATGCTTTCTGAACGCACATTCAGTGCGGCTGGAGGGTTTGTAACGGATCAAAGAGTGCGCCTGTCCACAGACTTCGTTGATAGGCTCACATTCATAAAACTGAATCAGTCTTGGATCAAGCACCTGATGCTGATGTAACTGATTTAATTTGATATGGATGTGGGATCCCTTGAAGACTGCCTATGCTGACTATCCTATTCCGCCTCAATCTTGATGATGCTAGCTTCCAATAATATTTTTGGTTTAGGGCACCACCACCACCACCCAAGGCCCAGGGTGTTCGGCTCATCCCTATTAAGCCTTTAAGTGATGAAATGTTAACACTTTAAATTGAGATGAGATATATATTATATATTCTGACAAAGCTCCAATGCAGAACTTAGAAAAAAAAGGGAATTATATATTATGCATATACAGTATATATATATAGTATCTCACAAAAGTGGGTACACCCCTCATATATATATTTTATTATATCTTTTCATGTGACAACACTGAAGAAATTACACTTTGCTACAATGTAAAGTACTGTAGTGAGTGTACAGCTTGTATAACAGTGTAAATTTACTGTCTTCTCAAAATAGTCATCTTCCACTCCGACATCATGGAGCTGGTGGATGTTAGAGACCTTGTGCTCCTCCACCTTCCGTTTGAGGATGCCCCACAGATGCTCAACAGGGTTTAGGTCTGGAGACATGTTTGGCTAGTCCATCACCTTTACCCTCAGCTTCTTTAGCAAGCCAGTGGTCATATTGGAGGTGTGTTTGGGGTCGTTATCATGTTGGAATACTGCCCTGCGGCCCAGTCTTCGAAAGGAGGGGGGTCATGCTTTGCTTCAGTATGTCACAGTACATGTTGGCATTCATGGTTCCCTCAATGAACTGTAGTTTCCCAGTGTCGGCAGCACTCATGCAGCCCCAGACCATGACACTCCCACCATGCTTGACTGTAGGCAAGACACACTTGTCTTTGTACTCCTCACCTGTTTGCTGCCCACACACGCTTGACACTATCTGAACTAAATAAGTTTATCTTGGTCTCATCAGACCACAGGACATGGTTCAGTAATCCATGTCCTTAGGCGGCATGTCTTCTGAAAACTTTTTGCAGGCTTTCTTGTGCATCATCTTTAGAAGACGACAGCCATGCAGACCAATTTGATGCAGTGTGTGGCGTATAGTCTGAGCACTGACAGGCTGACCCCCTAAACCTTCAACCTCTGCAGCAATGCTGGCAGCACTCATATGTCTTTTTCCCAAAGACAACCTCTGGATATGACTCTGAGCATGTGCACTCAACTTCTTTGGTCGACCATGGCGAGGCCTGTTCTGAGCGGAACTTGTCCTATTAAATCGCTGTATGGTCTTGGCCACCGTGCTGCAGCTGAGTTTCAGGGTCTTTGCAATCTTCTTATAACCTAGACCAGCGTTATGTGGAGCAACAATTCTTTTTTCCAGATCCTTAGAGAGTTCTTTGCCATGAGATGCCATGTTGAACTTCGTGACCAGTATGAGAGAGTGAGAGCAATAACACCACATTTAACACACCTGTTCCCCATTCACACCTGAGACTTGTAACACTAATGAGTCACATGACACCGGAAGGGAAAATGGCTAATTGGGCCCAAGTTAGACATTTTCACTTAGTGGTATACTCACTTTTGTTGCCAGCTGTTAAGACATTAATGGCTGTGTGTTGAGTTATTTTGAGGGGACAGAAAATGTACACTGTTATACAAGCTGTACACTCACTACTTTACATTTTAGCAAAGTTTAATTTCTTCAGTGTTGTCACATGAAAAGATATAATAAAATATTTACAAAAATGTGAGGGGTGTGCTATTGTGAGATACTGTATATATACTGAATATATATATATGTGTGTGGGCAGGATCGGCTCTGCCTGTGCACGTGGGGCAACATCCTGCCTGAAGGCATGCTCTCCAATGCCCGGGACAAGGTAAAGGCTGCAGTTGTGTGAGAAATTAAACACTAATGCAGTCCCAGGCTCAGAGATCAGCCACTTGTGTGCAGCAGACATTTACATCTTTCCTCTGCATGACTGGCTGCTGCAGCTGTTCTTCTCTTGGTTACCCACGGCAACTGCCTCCTCTTCCTTACCTTTGCAGAGTTAACCTTTTGTAGTGGTCTTACACAAACCTCATAGTGCTTTTACAGATACAGGTACTTCAGGTGGCCAAGACCCCCTTGAATAACTTCAGACCAGGCTCAAAGCAGTTGAAACAACTTTACTGTAAACTTGGCATGTAAAATGTAACAGGGTGATATGTCCTTTTCCTAACCAACACTGAATGTGGCTGCCACAGCATACCTTTACAGGTAGGGTCCTTCTGGGTGAAGTCAATGTATGGAGAATCCAGAATAAATGTGTCCATAATTGTAGGGTCCTGATGAGTCTGTGTCCCTGGAGTGGGCCACAGGTCCCAGCAACCTTCTTCGATAGCTCCCATTCTCTCACCTGCCGCCCTTGGGACCTAGACCTCTTCCCTTTTATGTTGCATGGGAAGGGAGGCCGGATCCCAAAAAGCCTGTGAACTTGCCCAGGGAAGGCACACACACATATATTTATACAGTACTGTTCAAAAGTTTTAGGCAGGTGTGAAGACATACTGTACAGTAGGAATGCTTTCAAAAATATATATTTAATTGTTTTTTGTTTTATCAATTTACAAAATACAAAGCAAGCAAACAGAAGAAAAATCAAATCAAAATTTGGTGTGACTAATATTTGGCTTTAAACCAGCGTAATTTCTTCTAGGTACACTTGCACACAGTTTTTTTTTTTTTTTTTTAAAACAGAAAAGTTTTATTAGTGGACAAGGCATTAATACAACTTGAACATACAATAATGAGGCATAGGAGATATTGAGATAGCAGAAGTAAATACATACAATGGTTAGGGATGGGCCCGGTGCTCGATGCGAACCCATGTTCGCATCGAGCACCGGGCGTTCGCTCGATCGGCGAGCCCAGAACTATTTGGGCCGTTCGCATCGCATTCGTGTGATGCGAGCGGCCCCGCAATGCATTGCGGCCGGCGCGGCCGGCGCAGTGCATTGCTGGCTGATGATTGGCCAAGCATGCACTGTGACCCCGCATGATTGGCCAATCACAGCGCCGGAAACTCGAAGAGCCATAATTGGCTACAGGCAGGACGCCTGTAGCCAATTACAGCTCAGGGGCTTTAGTACACGCCCCCTCTTATAAAAGGCCGCCACGCCGTCTGCGCCGGTCACATGCTGTTCCGGCGTAGATAGAGCAGGATCGTTCTGTGTCACTCTGCTGGATTTAGTTAGTTAGAGAGATTTACTTAGAGAGATTGAGTTAGATAGATTCATTTAGAAAGATTGATTTAGAAAGAGGGGCTTGTAGTGTGTTCGTGGCAGGCAGGCACTGGCAGCAAACAGAGCTCCTGTATTTTGTTCCCAGAAGCACCTATAGGACTTGTAGTGTGTTCGTGGCAGGCAGGCAGAGCTCCTATATTTTGTTCCCAGAAGCACCTATAGGACTTGTAGTGTGTTCGTGGCAGGCAGGCAGAGCTCCTATATTTTTGTTCCCAGAAGCACCTATAGGACTTGTAGTGTGTTCGTGGCAGGCAGGCAGAGCTCCTATATTTTGTTCCCAGAAGCACCTATAGGACTTGTAGTGTGTTCGTGGCAGGCAGGCAGAGCTCCTATATTTTGTTCCCAGAAGCACCTATAGGACTTGTAGTGTGTTCGTGGCAGGCAGGCAGGCAGAGCTCCTATATTTTGTTCCCAGAAGCACCTATAGGACTTGAAGTGTGTTAGTCCCATCACACAGACCTATATTTTCTTCCCAGAAGCACCTATAGGACTTGAAGTGTGTTAGTCCCATCACACAGAGATCATATATTTTGTTCCCAGAAGCACCTATAGGACTTGAAGTGTGTTAGTCCCATCACACAGACCTACATTTTCTTCCCAGAAGCACCTATAGGACTTGAAGTGTGTTAGTCCCATCACACAGAGATCATATATTTTGTTCCCAGAAGCACCTATAGGACTTGAAGTGTGTTAGTCCCATCACACAGACCTATATTTTCTTCCCAGAAGCACCCATAGGACTTGAAGTGTGTTAGTCCCATCACACAGAGATCCTATATTTTGTTCCCAGAAGCACCTATAGGACTTGAAGTGTGTTAGTCCCATCACACAGACCTACATTTTCTTCCCAGAAGCACCTATAGGACTTGAAGTGTGTTAGTCCCATCACACAGACCTACATTTTCTTCCCAGAAGCACCTATAGGACTTGAAGTGTGTTAGTCCCATCACACAGAGATCATATATTTTGTTCCCAGAGGCACCTATAGGACTTGAAGTGTGTTAGTCCCATCACACAGACCTACATTTTCTTCCCAGAAGCACCTATAGGACTTGAAGTGTGTTAGTCCCATCACACAGACCTACATTTTCTTCCCAGAAGCACCTATAGGACTTGAAGTGTGTTAGTCCCATCACACAGAGATCATATATTTTGTTCCCAGAGGCACCTATAGGACTTGAAGTGTGTTAGTCCCATCACACAGACCTATATTTTCTTCCCAGAAGCACCTATAGGACTTGAAGTGTGTTAGTCCCATCACACAGAGATCATATATTTTGTTCCCAGAAGCACCTATAGGACTTGAAGTGTGTTAGTCCCATCACACAGACCTATATTTTCTTCCCAGAAGCACCCATAGGACTTGAAGTGTGTTAGTCCCATCACACAGAGATCATATATTTTCTTCCCAGAAGCACCTATAGGACTTGAAGTGTGTTAGTCCCATCACACAGACCTACATTTTCTTCCCAGAAGCACCTATAGGACTTGAAGTGTGTTAGTCCCATCACACAGAGATCATATATTTTGTTCCCAGAGGCACCTATAGGACTTGAAGTGTGTTAGTCCCATCACACAGACCTATATTTTCTTCCCAGAAGCACCTATAGGACTTGAAGTGTGTTAGTCCCATCACACAGAGATCATATATTTTGTTCCCAGAAGCACCTATAGGACTTGAAGTGTGTTAGTCCCATCACACAGACCTATATTTTCTTCCCAGAAGCACCCATAGGACTTGAAGTGTGTTAGTCCCATCACACAGAGATCATATATTTTGTTCCCAGAAGCACCTATAGGACTTGAAGTGTGTTAGTCCCATCACACAGACCTATATTTTCTTCCCAGAAGCACCTATAGGACTTGAAGTGTGTTAGTCCCATCACACAGAGATCATATATTTTGTTCCCAGAAGCACCTATAGGACTTGAAGTGTGTTAGTCCCATCACACAGACCTATATTTTCTTCCCAGAAGCACCTATAGGACTTGAAGTGTGTTAGTCCCATCACACAGACCTATATTTTCTTCCCAGAAGCACCCATAGGACTTGAAGTGTGTTAGTCCCATCACACAGAGATCCTATATTTTGTTCCCAGAAGCACCTATAGGACTTGAAGTGTGTTAGTCCCATCACACAGACCTACATTTTCTTCCCAGAAGCACCTATAGGACTTGAAGTGTGTTAGTCCCATAACACAGACCTATATTTTCTTCCCAGAAGCACCTATAGGACTTGAAGTGTGTTAGTCCCATCACACAGACCTATATTTTCTTCCCAGAAGCACCCATAGGACTTGAAGTGTGTTAGTCCCATCACACAGAGATCCTATATTTTGTTCCCAGAAGCACCTATAGGACTTGAAGTGTGTTAGTCCCATCACACAGAGATCCTATATTTTGTTCCCAGAAGCACCTATAGGACTTGAAGTGTGTTAGTCCCATCACACAGACCTACATTTTCTTCCCAGAAGCACCTATAGGACTTGAAGTGTGTTAGTCCCATCACACAGACCTATATTTTCTTCCCAGAAGCACCTATAGGACTTGAAGTGTGTTAGTCCCATCACACAGACCTATATTTTCTTCCCAGAAGCACCCATAGGACTTGAAGTGTGTTAGTCCCATCACACAGAGATCCTATATTTTGTTCCCAGAAGCACCTATAGGACTTTAAGTGTGTTAGTCCCATCACACAGACCTACATTTTCTTCCCAGAAGCACCTATAGGACTTGAAGTGTGTTAGTCCCATCACACAGACCTACATTTTCTTCCCAGAAGCACCTATAGGACTTGAAGTGTGTTAGTCCCATCACACAGAGATCATATATTTTGTTCCCAGAGGCACCTATAGGACTTGAAGTGTGTTAGTCCCATCACACAGACCTATATTTTCTTCCCAGAAGCACCTATAGGACTTGAAGTGTGTTAGTCCCATCACACAGAGATCATATATTTTGTTCCCAGAAGCACCTATAGGACTTGAAGTGTGTTAGTCCCATCACACAGAGATCATATATTTTGTTCCCAGAAGCACCTATAGGACTTGAAGTGTGTTAGTCCCATCACACAGACCTACATTTTCTTCCCAGAAGCACCTATAGGACTTGAAGTGTGTTAGTCCCATCACACAGAGATCATATATTTTGTTCCCAGACGCACCTATAGGACTTGAAGTGTGTTAGTCCCATCACACAGACCTATATTTTCTTCCCAGAAGCACCCATAGGACTTGAAGTGTGTTAGTCCCATCACACAGAGATCATATATTTTGTTCCCAGAAGCACCTATAGGACTTGAAGTGTGTTAGTCCCATCACACAGACCTATATTTTCTTCCCAGAAGCACCTATAGGACTTGAAGTGTGTTAGTCCCATCACACAGACCTATATTTTCTTCCCAGAAGCACCCATAGAACTTGAAGTGTGTTAGTCCCATCACACAGAGATCCTATATTTTGTTCCCAGAAGCACCTATAGGACTTGAAGTGTGTTAGTCCCATCACACAGACCTACATTTTCTTCCCAGAAGCACCTATAGGACTTGAAGTGTGTTAGTCCCATCACACAGACCTACATTTTCTTCCCAGAAGCACCTATAGGACTTGAAGTGTGTTAGTCCCATCACACAGAGATCATATATTTTGTTCCCAGAGGCACCTATAGGACTTGAAGTGTGTTAGTCCCATCACACAGACCTATATTTTCTTCCCAGAAGCACCTATAGGACTTGAAGTGTGTTAGTCCCATCACACAGAGATCATATATTTTGTTCCCAGAAGCACCTATAGGACTTGAAGTGTGTTAGTCCCATCACACAGACCTACATTTTCTTCCCAGAAGCACCTATAGGACTTGAAGTGTGTTAGTCCCATCACACAGACCTATCTTTTCTTCCCAGAAGCACCCATAGGACTTCTAGTGTGTTAGTGGCATCACACAGAGCTCCTATATTTTCTTCTCAGCAGCACCCACAGGACTTCTAGTGTGTTAGTGGCATCACACAGAGCTCCTCTATTTTCTTTGCAGAAGCACCCATAGGACTTCTAGTGTGTTAGTGGCATCACACAGAGCTCCTATATTGTCTTCTCAGCAGCACCCACAGGACTTCTAGTGTGTTAGTGGCATCACACAGAGCTCCTCTATTTTCTTTGCAGAAGCACCCATAGGACTTCTAGTGTGTTAGTGGCATCACACAGAGCTCCTCTATTTTCTTTGCAGAAGCACCCATAGGACTTCTAGTGTGTTAGTGGCATCACACAGAGCTCCTATATTTTCTTCTCAGCAGCACCCACAGGACTTCTAGTGTGTTAGTGGCATCACACAGAGCTCCTCTATTTTCTTTGCAGAAGCACCCATAGGACTTCTAGTGTGTTAGTGGCATCACACAGAGCTCCTATATTGTCTTCTCAGCAGCACCCACAGGACTTCTAGTGTGTTAGTGGCATCACACAGAGCTCCTCTATTTTCTTTGCAGAAGCACCCATAGGACTTCTAGTGTGTTAGTGGCATCACACAGAGCTCCTATATTTTCTTCTCAGCAGCACCCACAGGACTTCTAGTGTGTTAGTGGCATCACACAGAGCTCCTCTATTTTCTTTGCAGAAGCACCCATAGGACTTCTAGTGTGTTAGTGGCATCACACAGAGCTCCTATATTGTCTTCTCAGCAGCACCCACAGGACTTCTAGTGTGTTAGTGGCATCACACAGAGCTCCTCTATTTTCTTTGCAGAAGCACCCATAGGACTTCTAGTGTGTTAGTGGCATCACACAGAGCTCCTATATTTTCTTCTCAGCAGCACCCACAGGACTTCTAGTGTGTTAGTGGCATCACACAGAGCTCCTCTATTTTCTTTGCAGAAGCACCCATAGGACTTCTAGTGTGTTAGTGGCATCACACAGAGCTCCTATATTTTCTTCTCAGCAGCACCCACCGGACTTCTAGTGTGTTAGTGGCATCACACAGAGCTCCTCTATTTTCTTTGCAGAAGCACCCATAGGACTTCTAGTGTGTTAGTGGCATCACACAGAGCTCCTATATTGTCTTCTCAGCAGCACCCACAGGACTTCTAGTGTGTTAGTGGCATCACACAGAGCTCCTCTATTTTCTTTGCAGAAGCACCCATAGGACTTCTAGTGTGTTAGTGGCATCACACAGAGCTCCTCTATTTTCTTTGCAGAAGCACCCATAGGACTTCTAGTGTGTTAGTGGCATCACACAGAGCTCCTATATTTTCTTCTCAGCAGCACCCACAGGACTTCTAGTGTGTTAGTGGCATCACACAGAGCTCCTCTATTTTCTTTGCAGAAGCACCCATAGGACTTCTAGTGTGTTAGTGGCATCACACAGAGCTCCTATATTGTCTTCTCAGCAGCACCCACAGGACTTCTAGTGTGTTAGTGGCATCACACAGAGCTCCTCTATTTTCTTTGCAGAAGCACCCATAGGACTTCTAGTGTGTTAGTGGCATCACACAGAGCTCCTATATTTTCTTCTCAGCAGCACCCACAGGACTACCGACTACAATGGCTGGAAGACCGCCAAGGGGAGGCAGAGCGTGCAGAGCCAAGAACACAGGGCAGGCAGGCTCTGTTTCTAGTGGACGTGGCCGTGGCCGTGGACGTGGTCGTGCATCGTCATCAGCACGTGGCCATGGGACACGCGCGTCTTTGTTTTCGGCAGCTGGACATGTGGAGCCGCATCATGCTGAAGGCTTGGTAGAATGGATGACCAAGCCCTCCTCATCCTCCTCATCCTCTCTCACCCAGGCTCAGGGTACTGGCAGAGCAGCTGCCAACGCGTACTCAATGGCATCATCAGCCACCCCTTCCCTAGACCCACCATGTCCTCCTGAGGAGTCCCCGAACTCTTTGAGCACAGTGTTGGGTACATGCTCCAGGAGGATGCCCAACGATTCGAAGGCTCGGATGATGATACCCAGCTTGAGGAATCTGGCAGTACTGTTCCACCAGCTGCAGCTTACTGCCAGGTTTGCTCTAGTGGTGAAGAGGGAGGGGATGATGAGGTCACTGACTCCACGTGGGTGCCTGAAGGGAGAGAGGATGAGGAGGAGGACGAGGAGGAGGAGGATGCGGCGTCACATGTCCAACGAGGCAGGATGCCCCCTGGAGGCCAGGTAGAGGCCAGCACAGCAACTGTACAACACCGCAGAGCTCCGCCTGTGCAGGGCGCTGCCTCTGCACGTTATCAGAAAAGTTCTTTGGTGTGGGCCTTTTTTGAGACAAGTGCATCAGATCGCACCACTGCTATTTGCAATATTTGTCTCAAGCGAATCTCGCGTGGCCAAAACATCAGCCGCTTGGGCACCACAAGCATGACCAGACATATGTCGACCTGCCATGCAGCTCGTTGGCAGGCACACATAAAAGACCCACACCAAAGAACTAAGCGGACCTCTCCTTGCTCCTCATCAGCTGGGATCTCCATCCCCACTACACCTTCAGTCCTCTCTGAAAGCTGCTCTGAGAGGACTGAAGGTGTAGAATTAGGTGTGTCACAACCAAGTACTTGCAGTACACCGACGTCCGATTGCAGCAGGCAAATTTCCCTGCCCCAGCTGCTGGACCGTAGAAAGAAGTACACTCCCAGCCATCCACATGCCCAGCGGTTGAATGCTAGCTTGGCTAAATTGCTAGCACTTCAACTGCTGCCTTTTCAGTTGGTAGACTCGGCCCCCTTCCGTGAGTTTGTTCAATGTGCGGTTCCTCAGTGGCAGGTTCCCAAACGCCACTTTTTCTCACGGAAGGCGATTCCGTCTCTCTACCGGCATGTGGAAGGCAATGTCCATGCCTCGCTGGACAGGGCGGTCAGCGGTAAGGTGCATATTACCGCTGACTCATGGTCCAGCAGGCATGGACAGGGACGGTACCTTTCTTTCACGGCCCATTGAGTCACTCTATTGGCAGCTGGGAGGGATGCAGGACAAGGTGCAGTAGTGTTGGAGGTTGTTCCGCCACCACGCCTCCAAAACGCTACTACTGCTACTGGTTGTGACACACCTCTCTCCTCCACCCCCTCCTCTTCTTCTTCCTCCAGTGCTCTGTCCTTGGAACCAGCGGTGCTCCGTAGGCGTACAAGGGGCTACGCAAGTACGCAGGCAAAAAGATGCCATGCCGTGCTTGCGCTGGTGTGTTTGGGGGACAGGAGTCACACTGGGCCAGAGGTTCTGGCAGCTCTGCAGGGGCAGGCCGAGAGGTGGTTGACGCCACGTCAGCTTAAGCCAGGAATGGTCGTTTCTGACAATGGCACCAACCTCCTCTCCGCCCTGCGACAGGGGCAGCTCACCCATGTGCCCTGCATGGCTCACGTCCTCAACCTGGTGGTGCAGCGGTTCTTGGGCAGGTTCCCAGGCTTACAGGATGTCCTGAGGCAGGCCAGGAAAGTCTGTGTGCATTTCCGCCGATCTTATAATGCCAGTGCTCGGCTGACTGAGCTGCAAAAGGAGCTGAACCTGCCCAAGAACCGCCTAATATGTGACATGCCCACCAGGTGGAACTCAACGTTGGCCATGCTGCAGCGACTGCACACGCAGCAGAGGGCCATCAATGAGTACCTTTGCGACTACGGCACCAGGACAGGGTCAGGGGAGCTTGTTTTTTTTTCCCCACGTCAGTGGAGCATGATCAGGGATGCATGCACTGTCCTCTCACCATTTGAGGAGGCCACGAGGATGGTGAGCAGTGACAGTGCATGCATCAGTGACACTGTCCCTCTTGTCCACCTGTTGGAGCATACGCTGCGTGGGATAATGGACAGGGCACTTGAGGCAGAACAGAGGCAGGAAGAGGAGGACTTCCTTGCCTCTCAAGGCCCCCTTTATCCGGACAGTGTTCCTTCTGTCCCACCCATCACACAGGAAGAGGATGAGGAGGAGGAGGAGGAGGAGGAGGAGGATTGTGTGAGCATGGAGGTGGAGCCTGGCACTCAGCATCAGCAGCAGCAGTCTTTTAGGGATGATGTACAGTCCCAACAAACCAGTGGACTTGTACGTGGCTGGGAGGAGGTGGCTGGCGATCATGTCATCCTCAGTGACCCAGAAGACTCCGGACCGAATGCCTCAGCTAACCTACGCTGCATGGCCTCCCTGATCCTGCAAAGCCTGCGGAAGGATCCTCGTGTTCTTCGGATCAAGGAGAGGGACCATTACTGGCTGGCCACTCTCCTTGATCCGCGGTACAAGGGTAAGGTTGCGGACCTTATCTTGCCGTCGCAGAGGGAGCAGAGGATGAGACATCTCAGGGAGGCCTTGCAGAAAGGTCTGTGCAACGCGTTCCCAGAAACTGGGAGGTTACAAACTCCTGGTCCTGGGCGACGAGTTGCTGAGGCTTCGGTCAGTAGCAGAAGGAGCGGTGGGGAAGGTGGACGTCTGACCGATGTGTTCAGACAATTTTTTAGTCCGCAGCCCCAAGGTATGATCGGTTCCAGCAACCATCGCCAGCGTCTGATATACATGGTGCAGGAATACCTTGGGGCAAGGTCAGACTTGGACACCTTTCCCACCGAAAATCCTCTGGCTTACTGGGTCCTGAGGATGGATCACTGGCCAGAGCTTGCACAGTATGCAATTGAGCTACTGGCCTGTCCTGCCTCCAGCGTTCTTTCCGAACGCACATTCAGTGCTGCTGGAGGATTTGTCACCGATCATAGGGTGCGCCTGTCCACCGCCTCGGTTGATCGACTGACCTTCATCAAAATGAATCAGTCTTGGATCACCACCAGCTACCAGGCACCTGAGGCGGATATAACCGAATAATTTTTAATGTCACATCCCTTCAAGACTGCCTATGCTGATGCTGAGTGACTGTCCTGTTATGTTCACTGACTATCCTCTTCCTCCTCCTCAATGATCCATGCCACCACACCAGTGCCTAAGGCACAATTTTTCAGCCCCTGTTTAACAGGGGCGTGTACATACAATTTTTATAAAAAAATGCTTCGCAACACGTGTGACTGCTGTGCTCCAAGTACAGTATCTGTGAGGGGTTGCAGTGTTGGGGCACCAGCACCAGTGCCTAAGGCACAATTTTTCAGCCCCTGTTTAACAGGGGCGTGTACATACAATTTTTATAAAAAAATGCTTCGCAACACGTGTGACTGCTGTGCTCCAAGTACAGTATCTGTGAGGGGTTGCAGTGTTGTGGCACCAGCACCAGTGCCTAAGGCACAATTTTTCAGCCCCTGTTTAACAGGGGCGTGTACATACAATTTTTATAAAAAAATGCTTCGCAACACGTGTGACTGCTGTGCTCCAAGTACAGTATCTGTGAGGGGTTGCAGTGTTGTGGCACCAGCACCAGTGCCTAAGGCACAATTTTTCAGCCCCTGTTTAACAGGGGCGTGTACTTACAATTTTTTAAAAAAATGCTTCGCAACACGTGTGACTGCTGTGCTCCAAGTACAGTATCTGTGAGGGGTTGCAGTGTTGTGGCACCAGCACCAGTGCCTAAGGCACAATTTTTCAGCCCCTGTTTAACAGGGGCGTGTACTTACAATTTTTTTTAAAAATGCTTCGCAACACGTGTGACTGCTGTGCTCCAAGTACAGTATCTGTGAGGGGTTGCAGTGTTGTGGCACCAGCACCAGTGCCTAAGGCACAATTTTTCAGCCCCTGTTTAACAGGGGCGTGTACTTACAATTTTTTTAAAAAATGCTTCGCAACACGTGTGACTGCTGTGCTCCAAGTACAGTATCTGTGAGGGGTTGCAGTGTTGTGGCGCCAGCACCAGTGCCTAAGGCACAATTTTTCAGCCCCTGTTTAACAGGGGCGGTAATTACAAATCTTGATCTAATAGTTCACAGCAGGGCCCATTCCTGCACCCACCAAGAGTAACTATGAGGGCCTACAGTCTTGTGGCAACACCGTCCACCACCACCGCCAAAGGCCCAATTTTTCTGCCCTGTTCATCAGGTGCTTGCAATTACAAATCTTGATCTAATAACTCACAGCAGGGCCCATTCCTGCGCCCACCAAGAGTAACTATGAGGGCCTACAGTCTTGTGGCAACACCGTCCACCACCACCGCCAAAGGCCCAATTTTTCTGCCCTGTTCATCAGGTGCTTGCAATTACAAATCTTGATCTAATAACTCACAGCAGGGCCCATTCCTGCGCCCACCAAGAGTAACTGTGAGAGCTTACAGTCTTGTGGCAACACCGTCCACCACCACCGCCAAAGGCCCAAATTTTCTGCCCTGTTCATCAGGTGCTTGCAATTACAAATCTTGATCTAATAACTCACAGCAGGGCCATTTCCTGCGCCCACCAAGAGTAACTGTGAGAGCTTACAGTCTTGTGGCAACACCGTCCACCACCACCACCACCACCCCCAATTTTTCTGCCCTGTTCAACAGGTGCATGCAATTACAAATCTTGATCTATTAACTCACAGCAGGGCCCATTCCTGTGCCCACCAGTCTTGTGGCTACACCAACATCTAATAGGGCAAATTTCTGCAGAGTATATACGCCAGGCCCCTACTTTCAAACATCCAACTTACAAACGACTCCTACTTGCAAATAGAAAACAGGAAGTGAGAGGAAATCTACCCCTAGGAAGGGAAATTCTATCCTGTTAGATTTAATTTGGGAAAAAGGTATCTCCTCTCTACTGATACTTTATCACCAATCCTTGTTTCAATTAAAACCCCACTTTTTCCAAAAACATTTGTCATTGGGACGGAAAGTGAGGTGACATGTTCTGAACAGATGTGCAAAGACAGCAAATGTTACAGGGGTGATAACCCCTCCCTATGTTCTCCAAAAAGCTTAAAAATAGATTTTTTGGGGATGGAGCTACACTTCATAATGTACCTGTTCAGATTCTACTTAAGAACAAACCTAAAGCCGCAAGTGGTTTTAAATGGCTTCTTTTTTTCCTTTACAAATGTAATTTTGTGCAAGGACAGTTCTAAACACGGGAAACACATGCCACTTCACAGGCATACTTTAGACACCCCCCAGGGACCATATTTAAAGGAAAATTTCACTTTTTTTTTTCACTTTATGCATCATTAAAATGACTGCTCCCGAAAAAACGTTAGTTTTTAAAAGTTCTTTTTGCATTGATATATGTCCCCTGGGGCAGGACCCGGGTCCCCAAACCTGTTTTATGACATTAACATGCATATTGGCCGTTGTAATTAGCACTTTTGATTTCGAACGTTCGCGTCCATTATAACGTATAGGGTTCGAAAATTCACGCGAACTTTCGGTCCGTTCGAAGGTTCTGGTGCGAACCGAACCCGGGGGTGTTCGGCTCATCCCTAACAATGGTATATTGCTGGACATTAGGAGGTCTAGAGTAAGTGAAGCTAAACGTGTGTTTATAAAGAGGCTTGTACATCCATGTATCAAATGTATACAGTGGTGTATGTCATCCAGCCCCTGAAAAAACTGTAAACAAAAATAATTCTAAAACAGAAGGGGAAAGAGAAAAGTTGGGGCTTATTGAATGACAGTGAACACATACTGAATAGTATAAAATATAAACACTTTTTTAAGTAAATAAGAAAAACATGGTGACAGATTGAGGTTACTGGTACTAAACTAGCTCGTCGTCCAGATGAAGCTACACAACAGCTTTGTTAAACGCGTTGACGTAATTTCCGCCTGGACGCCACGCTACGACGTTCTCCCCCGCTGTGTTGGCGAACCCTCTGAGAAACAGATCGGTTACTATTCCCTGTAATGGGTAGAGGGAGGACAGTGAGAGGCCTTTTCTCCATGGACCTACAGCAGCCCTTATATGAGAAACATTGGAAGCAGATTCTATTGGCTTAGAAGCATTACTCTCGGATGATATGTGACCAGAAGGTATCCCTATAGACCAGATGATATGGCTAAGGTGAAGTTGCACTACTCTGGAGGACGAATTACATTATATCTGCAATCAGGAGTGGTAACGTATGATTGAGACAGCACGCCAACGCTACACCTGTACTCCCATGTAGTGCATATCCATGTGTGTACTCTGATGGGGGGAACTCGAATATCGTGCCTCCAGTCTTATAGCCCGTGTCTCAGCCTCAGAGAGTTTGAGTCGGGACTCCTTTCTAACCCTGGCAATGTTAAATTGGTTTCTACCACTAGCATAGGCTTTAAATAAGTACCAGACAGCATCTAGGGGTGCGGAGCGGTTATTATGGGTCCAATAATCCCTAAGCGCAGACATCATCAGTGGTTACAAATTTTCATCTGTGATCCAATTCCTAGAAAGTCTCCATAATCCCAAGCCAGCTGACATAGGTCAAGTCTATGCGAGACAACGTTGCATGCGTAGCAGAATGGCATGGAAGTTGTTTCCACCTCCACGTGTCATGCAGGCCATATAGCTCCACCCAGCGAGACATGGTCGAGTCGGTTGTCAGGCCAGGGCTCAATTTGTCAGCACTGGGATTGGGGGTCATATTGAAGTCCCCTGCCATAATTATATTGGTAGTAGGATATTTAGCCACAATGGTCTAAAGTTTGCCGGCAGTGGCACATATAGGCCAACTATTACCACATCTATCCGATCACATAAGGCATGTATAACC
Source organism: Lithobates sylvaticus (assembly GCA_028564925.1). Classification (NCBI taxonomy): domain Eukaryota; kingdom Metazoa; phylum Chordata; class Amphibia; order Anura; family Ranidae; genus Lithobates; species Lithobates sylvaticus. The sequence goes on along the minus strand of CM053026.1, from coordinate 329,851,804 downwards.
ACATATTGACCATCTGGGTCTAGGTGGAGATCCGTCAGCGTGAAGGGAGAAGCGTTTTATGAACCATGATACTAACCCCATGGGAATGTAAGGAGAAGGTTGAAAAGGGTTTTTTAAGGGAGGGCACCCTGGACCCAGTGAGATGAGTCTCCTGCAAAATACAGATGTGTGGGAGGTATCTTTTAAGGATGGAGAAAACTAGAGAGCATTTAAATGTAATATTCAACCCTCCGCACATTCCAGGAGAGTAATCTCAAAGGGGCCATAGTAAAAGGGGCATAACTGTGACACATCCTCCCCTGCCCAGATCACCGCCCAGACCCTGCAGTAAGAACAAATACATAGGTACTATATCCAGCATTCTCAGTACCCTACACATATACCCTAAAGATGACATTGAAAAAAAAAAAAAACACGAAAACAATAAAAAACATAACTGGTATAACATCCCCACCTCCCCCATCACACATCACCCCCCGAACCTGGGCGCGTCTGACATCCCGAACTGAACATGACTATTAGTCTCTGGGGAGCAGTGCACCAACAGGGCGCCTAGAGAGCACAGTAGAAAGAATCACACACAAACTGGTCAGCAACTGTGCTGCCTCTGTATAGGGAGACACCTAATATAGGAAAAATGGATCAACCTCCCTGTGGGAAGGTATTCACCCAGGTAATACTAGGGGCACAGTTCTTAGTGAGATTAGAAACCATAAAAGGAGGTACAGTCAGTTATCCAAACCTGGTTACAGAAACATCCCCCTCAGCTCCGTGGGGTATGCATAGTCACTGCAATAGCAAGCCCACATCTAGCATGAGAAACAATTGTAAAGGACTCCAGCACAGTGGTGGGGCTAGCTGATGCTTGCAACTGCAATACCAGGGTGAGTCCCAGTAATAGCATCCTGATGCAGGGGTCAGCAGGTATGAATGCAGGCAGTTCCAACAGGGAAACAGAAAAGTCCGCTGCAAACCTAGCAGAGCCAAGGGACAAGCCATTACAGTGTTTAGGGAACAGTTAAGTAACTCACCCATCGGAGAGGGGAAGAGAGGAAAGAGAGGCTGCTTGTCACTCGTGGTCAGTGCTGTGGAAGGGATTCCAGACAGTTAGACGCATCCTCAGGAGATGTGAAGAAGCAATGGGACACTCCAATCCGGTACTCGCAGACGGGCAGGAAAAAACATGCTATATTTCAAGCCTTTCTGTCTCAGAGTGAGCTTCACGTGGTCAAAAAACTTGCGCTGCTTCTGTGTTTCCACTGAGAAATCCAGGAAAATCATAAGCCGGGATCCCTCAAAACGCAGGGCCTCAATCTTCCTGCTCTCCCGCAACACCAGATCCCTATCTCGGAATAAATGTGCGTGGAGGGGTTCCAGGGGCTCCAGGAGCCGCCAGCATTCTGTGGGCACATTCTACAGCAAAGAATGGGGAGAATGCCGCCTGTGGAAGCAGCTTACGGAGGAGTTGTTCGGTGAAGGTTGCAAGGTTGGGGTCCTCTGATCCCTCCAGAAGCCCTAAGATGCAGAGATTGTTTCTCCGATTGCGGTTTTTGGAGTCCTCAGCTCGGTATTCAAGCACCTTCACTTTAGTAGTAAGGGTATGGAGGGAGGTGGAATGGTCTCTCAACAGGTCCTCAGTGTCCCCCACGCATTGCTCAACCTCCATCAGCCAAGTCCAGAACTTATCCATGTCCTTGTGGATCAGTCCAATCTCCAGCTGCATGGAGTTGATTTTCCCCGTCAGAGTGGTTTGGCAGGTAGTAATAGCCTGCATCAGGGCAGTAAAGTTATCGTGATCTCGTATCGCTGTGTCTGCTTCCTCTGTCTGCGACGCCATATTGGAAAATCAGGGCCCCGCTTTCCCACCACGAGGCTGTATATGGGATGGGGAGGCTTTCTGGTGCACTGCCTATTTTGTGCTTACCAGGCATACCGGGTCAGAAGACTGTTAGGAGCGTAAATGTGGGTCCAAAGAGATTCAAGTCCGTAGGGAAGCAGGATAAATACCAGGCAGAGTAACGGAGCTCTCACACTATGCCTCTGCACCGATCGCCATCTTGGACATGCCCCCACTTGCACACAGTTTTTGGAGGAACTCCAAACATCTTGGAGAACTAACCACAGATCTTCTGTGGATGTAGGCTGCCTCAAATAATTCTGCCTCTTCATGTAATCCTAGACAGACTCGATGATGATGCGATCAGGGTTATGTGGGGGCCAAACCATCACTTCCAGGACTCCTTGTTCTTCTTTGCACTGAGTATAGTTCTTAATGACATTGGCTGTATGTTTGGGGTCATTGTCCTACTGCAGAATAAATTTGGGGCCAATCTAGTCGTTATCGGCTCTCGAACTATTCTGAATACTGATATTTTGTTCGATTTTATAAGGCTTCATGTACACTGGCAGCTCCCAGCAGCTCATATACTCAACTCCATAAAAGCCTATGTGTCCATGTACACATTTTAGCAGAGTTTAGGGGGTGCCGTGTTTAGGTGAGATTAAACCTCCCTCTCCTGAACACGAAGGAATCGCGTTCAGGATAGAAACATTCTCCTGCGGCCGCAGTCAGAAGTTGCCAGTGTACATGAAGCCTAATAATGTGTACTAGGCTTTAGAAGCCACAAAAGTTAAGTGCCAGCTCCGCCACTTCTAGGAGAGAGGTACCCTGGGTAAAGGATATATTAGGAAAGCAGAAAACTTCCTGGGTGTATTGCCACAAGAAGAGTGATTTCTAGTTTTCTCTGTGTGGGTGGACCGGACCTAAAAAACTTGTAGGCAGTTGGGCCTTATTTATTTAGAGGGGAAACCTGTAATGTAGAAGGACTGTATGCATTCTATGGGATTACTTGCAGCTTCCTGCTTGGGGTGATGGGCTCTGGGACACCCCTGCTCTTATCTTTCCTCTCATACATCCATCTCATCTCTCTGCATTATGCTGGACTGTGTGTACCTTTAAGTGGTTGTATACCCGCAGGACAAAAAAAAAAAAAAATCCTGTAAGGCAAAGGCATAACGAGCTAGTATACAGCGCATGAAATACTTACCTTAGAACAAGGCGTCGGTATCTCACCCAGTCCACGCCAAGGGAGCTGACATTTTGACCTGGGCTTTACTTCCACGATGATGTCACTCCCACGCATGCACGTGGGAGTTTTCTTCCCGGCAGGGTCCGGCAGCGTCATTCACAGCACATGCGCCGCTGACGTCAGCGGCTGCATGCAAAGTGAATATCTCCTAAACCGTACAGGTTTAGGAGATATTCATTTTACCTACAGGTAAGCCTTATTATAGGCTTTCCTGTAGGTAAAAGTTCATAATTTGGGTATACAACCACTTTAAGCTGAGTACCGCCAACAAGGGATAGCTGAAGTATGAAAATATCTTTGCTTCTATTAATTCAGTAAACTGTTAAAAGGCATTTCTGTTGTGGACTACTTCTTCTTCCAACCTCTATATGGGGACTTCTCCTGGAAGCCCCATATACCAAAACAAGGACAAATCATGGTCCATTGGTGTCAACAGGTACCAATTAAGCCAGGGGGAGTAACCCTGCAGGTGTCCCCATACACAAGGAAGAATAGAATAGTTCCCCTGGGGGGAGAGGGGGGGTGACTGTGCCCATTGTACACTATCTGGACAAGGTCACTTGGGTCTAGGCAGGAAAGTGCTTTCCACTACGCAACAGTGTCTATTTACTATCTACACTGCCCCAGCATCTTCGTCCCTCCACTCCCTTCCCTACATAACCTTTTATGAAGCTATTAGGGGAGGAATGTAGAGGAATACTATGGTGTCACTTAAGTGACAACGCAATCTACTGGGCCTGCTGACATCACATCCATGATGGCGGCACCCAGCAGAAATCTTAAGACTTTTGGAAGTCTCCACAAGGGGGGTTTTTACAGATAAATAACATGCATAAAATATGTAAAATGCATATAGGGCAACTGATTTACTAAAGATGCCTAGAATCTTTCACTTCACATCTTTCATATCACAGTTGTGTGAAAAGCATCTTCAAATGACTGGGCATTTGAAATGAAAATGAATTTGCTTTTTACATGAGTGGATAATAGATGTGAACACACACACACAATTTGGAGTGAAGATTTTTAACTTCTTACATAAATCACAACCAACGAATAAAATTTAAAATACCATAAACAACTTGCAAAGCCATCCACAACTCTGCCCCAGCTACATGCTAATACATCCTGCTCTCTAGCTCCCTCATCACTTCCTCCCACTCTCCCCTCAAGGATGTCTCCAGAGCCTCTCCCATCATCTGGAATGCCTTACCTCAACCTGTTCGACTATCTCCTACCTATCCACCTTTAGGCAATCCCTGATAACCCTTCTCTTTAGAGAAGCCTATTCTTCCTAAACCTAACAACTAAACTTATATTCTCCTTCAGCTCACCCCACACAAATTTTACATTTTGTATCACTTGGCCCTCCCTTTTAGATTGTAAGCTCTAATGATCAAGGCCCTCTGATTCCTCTTCAGATATATATTAAACCTGAACTTCATTTTTGAAGCATTGAGCAAACTTTTGTCACTTCATAAATCCTGTATTTTAATAATAATATTATATACAGGAAAATTTGTGTTATATTAAATAGTCTGGCAACGGGGTCTCTTTATTATGTTTTACTGTGATTTACTGTGGAATTAAACATTTCTACAATATAGCTACTGTACAGTCACTGGCCACTTATTAGGTACACCTGTTCAATTGCTTGGTAACACAAATTGCTAATCAGCCAATCACATGGCAGCAGCTCAATGCATTTACACATCTAGACGTGCTGAAGACGACTTGCTGAAGTTCAAACCGAGCATCAGAATGGGGAAGAAAGGGAATTTAAGTGACTTTGAATGTGGCATGGTTGTTGGTCCCAAATGGGCTGGTCTGAGTATTTCCAAAACTGCTGATCTACTGGGATTTTAACACACAAACCATTTCTAAGGTTTACAGAAAATGGTCGAAAAAAAGGGAGAAAATATCCAGTGAGCGGCAGTTGTGTGGATGAAAACGCCCTTTTGATGTCAGAGGTCAGAGGAGAATGGGCAGATGATAGAAAGGTAACAGTAACTTAAATAACCACTCGTTACAACCAAGGTAAGCAGAATACCATCTCTGAACACACAAAACATTGAACCTTGAAGCGGTTGTTAATCCTGTCAGCTACGAACAGGAAACTGAGGCTACAGTTCACACAGGCTCACCTAAATTAGACAATAGAATATTAGAAAAAACATTGCCTCGTCTGATGAGTCTCTATTTCAGCTGGTAGGGTCATAAACAACATGAAAGCACATGCCTATCCTGCCTTTTATCAATGGTTCATGCTGGTGGTGGTGTAATGGTGTGAGGGATATTTTCTTGGCACGCTTTGGGCCCCTTAGTACCAATTGAGCATTGTTTAAGACCCCTTTCACACCAAGGGCGTTTTGCAGGCGCTATAGCGCTAGAAATAGCGCCTGCAGTCCGCCCTAAAACAGCTGCACCATTGTCTCCAGTGTGAAAGCCGGAGGGCTTTCACACTGGAGCGGTGCGCTGGCAGGACGTCAGGAAAAGTCCTGCCAGCAGCTTCTTTTGAGCGGTGAAAGAGCGGTGTGTTTCCCGCTCCTCCACCACTGCTCCCCATTGAAATCATGGGGCAGCCCTGTAATACCGCCGGCAAAACGCCGCTACTGCAGCGTATTTCCGGGGGTTTTAACCCTTTCTTGGCCGCTAGCGGGGGTAAAAGCGCCCCACTAGCAGCCGAAATGCGCCGCAAATCCGACGTTTTACCGCCGACGTTATGGGCGGTGTGGTGTGAAAGGGGTCTTAACATCACGGCCTACCTGAGTATTGTTGCTGACCATGTCCATCCCTTTATGACTACAGTGTACCTATCTTCTGATGGCTACTTCCAGCAGGATAATGCACCATGTCACAAAGCTCAAAAGAGAGATTACCTAAGATACCATATTTACAGTAAATAATAAGGCCACAATAAATGTGTATGCATGAGTCTATAATGAATGGGTACAAATGAATGTGGACTATGACAGCCACAGTCATTTATTGGTTCCAGTCACTGATTGGCTTTATTGAACAGTAACAATCATCTGAAAACACAGTATTTACTATAAACACTACTTTGTCATATAAATCTGTCTCACGCTTTCCTGGGAACAGCAGTGGGACACGTCAACTAATTGTGACTGATCACTTTGCTTTAAAAGCATAGCTTTCTGACCTTTGATTGGAATTTGGTTAACCTTCTTAATAAGGATGAGCCCGGTGTTCGATTCGAACCCATGTTCGAATCGAGCACCGGGTGTTCGCTCGCTCGGCGAGCCCAGAACTATTGGGGCCGCTCGCATCAAATTCGTGTAACGGAAGAAGATGCCGGACGAGAAGGACGAGAAGACCAGCGCAAGAAGAAGCGGATCGGAGGAAGAAGAAAATGGAAGAAGAAGATGGAAGAAGATGAAGGAAGGAGAAGATGAAGAAACCGAAGGATGAAGAAAGAAGAAAGAAGATTTTAATAAAGGAATTGTCAAAGACTGTCTCCTGTCATTTTTACAATTTTTGCCACTTTTTTGGTGAAATGGTAGGGGTACTTTTGTACCCCCTTACCATTTCACACAGGGGGGGGCCGGGATCTGGGGGTCCCCTTGTTAAAGGGGCTTCCAGATTCCGATAAGCCCCCCGCCCGCAGACCCCCACAACCACCGGGCACGGTTGTGGGGAAGAGGCCCTTGTCCTCATCAACATGGGGACAAGGTGCTTTAGGGGTCTTAGACCCCCAAAGCATCCTCCCAATGTTGAGGGCATGTGGCCTGGTACGGTTCAGGCGAGAGGGGAGGCCGCTCTCGTCCCCCCCTCTTTTCCTGCGGCCTGCTAGGTTGCGTGCTCGGATAAGGGTCTGGTATGGATTTTGAGGGGGACCCCACGCCATTTTTTTTGGCTAGGGTTCCCCTTAAAATCCATACCAGACCTCAAGGGTCTGGTATGGATTTTGAGGGGGACCCTACGCCATTTTTTTTTTTTTTTTTTTTTGGCTGGGGTTTCCCTTAATATCCATCCCAGACCTGAAGGGCCTGGTTATTGAATTTGGGGGGACCCCTACGCTTTTTTTTTTTCATTTTTTTTATTTTTTATCAATGACTTTTTTTTATGAATGAGTTTCAATGAATCACTGTTCTCTGTGTTACGGGAGCCGTGAATTAACATTAGCCGCGAGTGATTTTAAATAGCTTTTTTACTTTCAAAAATGACACTTTGCGCAGAGACAGTTCTAAACACGGGAAACATGCGCCCCTTTACAGGCATACTATAGACACCCCCAGGTACGAAATTTAAAGGAATATTACACTTTTATTGTTTCAATTTAAGCATTATTAAAATCACTGCTCCTGAAAAAACGGCCGTTTAAAAAAAAAAAAATTTGCATTGATACATGTCCCCTGGGGCAGGACCCAGGTCCCCAAACACTTTTTATGACATTAACATGCATATTAGCCTTTAAAATGAGCACTTTTAATTTCGAACGTTCGCATCCATTATAACTAATAGGGTTCTAAAGCTCGCACGGACTTTAGGTCCGTTCGCGGGTTCTGGTGCGAGCCGAACGGGGGGGTGTTCGGCTCATCCCTACTTCTTAATAGATCTGCAAGGAAGATGACAGACCTACATTTTCGTATTATATATGAGAATGTACTATGTAAAGGGATGTGCTATTTAATATGTGGAATATATTGCCATCATATATACTGGACCATGAGCTGATGATGAATATACACTTACACTGCCCATTCTAGAATGCTATATCAAAATGGATATATCACATACTAAGTTAAACTTAACCACTTCAATACCAGGCACTTTTACCCCCTTCCTTTCCATGCCAATTTTCAGTTTTTAGCGCTGTCACAGTTTGAATGACAATTGCGCGTTCATGCAACACTGCACCCAAACTAAATTTTAATAATTTTGTTCACACAAATAGAGCTATCTTTTGGTGGTATTTAATCACCACTGGGTTTTTGATTTTTTCCTAAATTAAAAAAAAAAAATAGTTTTTCGTTGTTTTTGATATCAAATTTTGCAAATAAATAATGTTTCTTCATGAATTTAGGCCAGAATGTATTCTGCTACATTTTTTTGGTGAAAATAACCCAATCAGTGTATATTATTTAGTCTGTAGGAGAGTCCACAAACGATTGTATATATCTGAAAATTGATCAGTCCTGATGTAGTAAATGCCTATTTCATTTCTCGAGGCCCCAAAATGTCAGGACAGTACAAATACTCTTAAATGACCCCTTTTTGGAAAGTAGACAGTCCAAGGTGTTTAGTAAGAGGCATGGCAAGTTTTTTGAAGTTGTCTTTTTTTGTCATAAGCTTTTGGAAAATTAAGAAATTAAATGTTGGTGTGGCGGTGATCAGGGACACTGACTGGTGACAGTACACCGGCATCATCTTGTTATAGGCTGGGTGGGAACCGGTTAACTGACTTTCTGTAGTTACTCAATAATGTGGAATGTCCTTATACATATCTTCCATCTTTTTGAGCTGAGGGAAACCTTTAGGCACAAAGTAAAGGACCCTGCAACACCCCCCAGTTACGTAGGCTGAAGAGACTGAATATGCAATTAAATTATTGGTTAAACCCACATGTGATTTTCAGCATTATTTTTACTTTATACTAATTCTTAAAAATAACAAATGTAGTAAGTGAAAAAAGAATTCTAGGTATGAAGTTTCTTACAGCTTGGTCCAGCTTGGACCAAAGTAACTATGCATATACAATACATGTGGGATCCCTCTAGAACAGCCTTTCCCAACCTTTGCAACACAGCGGAACTCTTGAAATAACTTTCCAGTCTGAGGGAAACCCCTGCTAAAAATGACTAAATCTACAACTCATTATACATTAGTATGATGGTCAGTGGGAAAAATACTTCTAATGCCCCGTACACACGGTTGGATATTCCGATGGGGTGTGTCAGATCGGATTATGTTGTCGGAAAATCCAATTGTGTGTGGGCTCTAGCGGGCTTTTTCCGTCGAGAGAAGGGTCTAAAATTTTCCGACAACAAAATCCAATCAGACTTTTTCCGATCGTGTGTAGAGAATTCCGACGCACAAAGTGCCACGCATGCTCAGAAGAAATTTGGAGACGAAAGCTATTGGCTACTGGCCTCTACGTAGTCCCATTTTATGTTTTATACATCACTTCGTTCGGAACGATCAGATTTTTGGACAACTTTGTCTGACCGTGTGTATGCAAGACAAGTTTCGGACACAATCCGTCGGAAAAAATCAGACGGATTTTTTGGTCGGAATGTCCGACCGTGTGTACGGGGCATTACTATTGTGGTCATTGGGAAGATCTTACACGCTTACAAATAGCTAAAAAGATCAATGGTGGCAGTGGGAACATATCTGAGAGGCAGAAATTGGTCATTGCTTAAAGTGTTTGTTAACCCCAAAAAAAGATATAAATCCCGGTCCCTTAAAGCAGATTACACAGCTGACCTGCTCTGCTCTCCTCTCTCCCCCCCTCACCCCCTCCTTACTGCCTGCCTTCTCCCTCTCTATCTGTCTCTGGCCCACCCCCGCCGCCACGCCGCTATTCTTGTAAAACATATACCTAAAATTGTCACTGCCAGCCCCTCTATTAGATTAGATTTGAAAAACGAGTGTTCTAAATACCGAATTTCAGATGTCTTCAGGCCGGTCACAGGACTCGGGGCCACTTTACAGCTCCGATGGATTGGTTTCTGCGGAGGAGACGAGCAGCCACGTGATCTCTGAGATCACGGCCCCTCCCACAGAAGACTTCCATCGAAGCTGTAAAGTGGGCCGCGTGTCATGTGACTGGCCTGAAGACAGCTGAAATTCGGTGTTTAGAACACTCTAATATATAAATGCATTAACCACTTCAATACCAGGCACTTAGACACCTTCCTGCCCAAGCCAATTTTCAGCTTTCATCGCTGTCGCAATTTGAATGACAATTGCGCGGTCATGCTACACTGTACCCAAACAAATAGAGCTTTCTTTTGGTGGTATTTGATCACCTCTGCGATTTTTATTTTTTGCGCAACAAACAAAAAAAGAACGAAAATTTTGCAAAAAAACAAGTTTTTCTTTGTCACTGTTACTTTTTTATGTAAATAAGTGCGTTTTCTTCTTCAATGACGGGCACTGATGGGCACCGATGAGGTGGCACCGATGGGCACTGATGATGGGCACTGATAGGCGGCACTGATGGGCACTGATAGGTGGCACTGATGGGCACAGATAGGTGGCACTGGTATGCAGCACTGATGGGCACTCATAGGCGGCACTGATGGGCACTCATAGGCGGCACTGACTGTTATCCTGGTCATAAACAATCAGCGCATACCCCCCCTGTCAGGAGAGCCGCCGATCGGCTCTCTTCTACTCGCGTCTATCAGACGCGAGTGAGGAAAAGCCGATCAACGGCTTTTCCTGTGTACATCGTGATCAGCCGTGATTGGACACGGCTGATCATGTGTAAAGAGCCTCCGCCAGAGGCTCTTTACCGAGATCAGTGTAGCGGTATGTCAGACTGACACAACGCTCGACCGATCGCCACGATGCGCGCCCCTACGGGCGCGCGCGGCTGTTATCCTGAAGGACGTCATATGACGCCCAGTCAGGATAACGAAACCACCTCCCGGACGTCAATCTGCTATTGACCGGGCGGGAAGTGGTTAACAAACGCTTTAAGGAACCCCTAGCAACCTCTGGAGGAATTCTAGGGCTTCATGGAACCCTGGTTGAGAAACCCTGCTCTAGAAGTTAAAAATCACTGTAGTAGACACCACAAATCCAGTGATCTCTGCTGCATTGTGAACACAGGAGGTCAGCTGCTTGGTTTGGGCACCATTCAGAGAATGCTTTGTATTTTCTAAATAAATGCAAAACATTGTTTGATTGCACAAGATGGCGAGTGTGACTTCATTACCCTGTTTCTCTACCATCACTAAGTGGCTGTTTGCATATTTACTTTAGGGGTGCACAGTAGGGATGAGCCGAACACCCCCCGGTTTGGTTCGCAGCAGAACATGCGAACAGGCAAAAAAATTAGTTTGAACACCAGAACACCGTTAAAGTCTATAGTAGATGAACATGAATAATCAAAAGTGCTAATTTTAAAGGCTTATATGCAAGTGATTGTCATAAAAAGTGTTTGGGGACCTGGGTCCTGCCCCAGGGGACATGTATCAATGCAAAAAAAGTTTTAAAAACCGCAGTTTTTTCGGGAGCAGTGATTTTAATGATGCTTAAAGTGAAACAATGAAAGTGAAATATTCCTTTAAATTTCGTACCTGGGGGGTGTCTATAGTATGCCTGTAAAGTGGTGCATTTTTTCTGTGTTTGTAACAGTCCCTGCACAAAATTACATTTCTAAAGGAAAAAAAGTAATTTAAAAGTACTAGCGGCTATAATGAATTGTTGGTCCTGGCAATACAGATAAAAGAAGTCATTGAAAAAAACAGCATGGGATCCCCCCAGTCCATTACCAGGCCCTTTGGGTCTGGTATGAATATTAAAGGGAACCCCGAACCAAGATTAACAAAAAAAAATTGCATGGGGGTCCCCCCAAATTCCATACCAGGCCCTTCAGGTCTGGTAAGGATATTAAGGGGAACCCTGCGCCAACATTTTTTAAAAAAATGGCGTGGGGGTCCCCCTCAAAATCCATACCAAAGGGTCCGGTATGGATTTTGAGGAGAACCCTACTCCAAAATTAAAAAAAAATGGCGTTGGGGTCCCCCCAAAATTTCCTACCAGACCCTTATCCGAGCATGCAACCTGGCAGGCTTCAGGAAAAGAGGGGGAGACGAGAGAGCGCTCCCCCAAACCGTACCAGGCCACATGCCCTCAAAATGGGGAGGGTGCTTTGGGGTAGCCCCCCAAAGCACCTTGTCCCCATGTTGATGGGGACAAGGGCCTCATCCCCACAACCCTTGCCCGTTGGTTGTGGGGGTCTGCAGGCAGGGGGCTTATTGGCGGATCAGGGGGCTTATTGGAATCCGGAAGCCCCCTTTGACAAGGGGACCCCCAGATCCCGGCCCACTCCCTGTGGGCAATGGTAACAGGGTACAAATGTACCCCTACCATTTCTCAAAAAAAAGTGTCAAAATTGTACAAATGACAAGACACGGCTTGGGACAAGTCCTTAATTTAAAAAAAAAATGTCCCACAAAGTCCATTCATCTTCTTCTCTCGCTCCACGGACCAGAAAATGCAGCGATCGACCCTCCTCCATGGGAGGCACCCGCCATATAATGCGTCCTCGCAGGTGACTGTTCTTTTATAACTGAGGGCGGGGCCACACCGCCACGTTCCCGGGTGACCCCGCCCCCCTCTGATGCACAGGGACTTCCCTATGGCTTTCCCGGGGCGTCAGAGGGGGCGGGACCACCTGGTTACGTAACCAGGTGGCCCTGCCCCCTCTGACATTTTTCTTTTCCTGCAGCCTGCCAGGTTGCGTGCTCGGATAAGGGTCTGGTATGGATTTTTGAGGGGACCCCCACGCATGCAATTTTTTTTTAAATTTTGGTTCGGGGTTCCCCTTAATATTCATACCAGACCCAAAAGGCCTTGTAATCTACTGTGGGGGAATTCCATGCCGTTTTTTTCAATGACTTCTTTTATCTGTATTGCCGGGACCGACAATTCATTATAGCCGCGAGTACTTTTAAATTACTTTTTTTCCTTTAGAAATTTCATTTTGTGCAGGGGCTGTTATAAACACAGGAAATGCGCCACTTTACAGGCATACTATAGACACCCCCCAGGTATGAAATTTAAAGGAATATTTCACTTTTATTGTTTCACTTTAAGCATTATTAAAATCACTGCTCCCGAAAAAACTTCTGTTTTTAAAACTTTTGATCAAAACATTGATACATGTCCCCTGGGGCAGGACCCAGGTGACCAACACTTTTTATGACAATACCATGCATATAAGCCTTCAAAATTAGCACTTTTGATTCCTCCCATAGACTTTTAAAGGATGTTCCGTGGCTTTCGAATTTGCCGCAAACACCTCAAATGGTTTGCTATTTGGCGAACAGGCAAACACCCGATGTCGGGCTCATCCCTAGTGCACAGTTCAACTATTTTCTGCAACACTTGGCCTATCCAGGAACAGTGATTAAATGCATTGTTTTTCATAGATATTTTACGATCACACATCTTTATGAGATTTCACCAGCAAAGGGCACTGCAATTTAAAAATTATAGAGCATAGTAGAGGTAAAACCTGGAAATGTACAAGGGGATGACTAGGGAGGTCCCAAACAAAAATGTTCTCAGCAAATTTCCTTTTGAAAGTACATGCTCACAACAGACTACATTTTGCTTAAAGTTTTTTTTTTTTTTTAAATAACAAACATGTTATACTTACCTGCTATGTGTAATGGTTTTGCACAGAGAAGCCCAGATCCTCCTCTTCTCGGGTCCTTCTTCGGCCCTTCTAGCCCCTCCCTCCTGCCCCCACAGCAAGCAGTTTGCTATGGCGGCACCCGAGACGAGTCGCAGCAATGTGTGTCCATTCAGACACGGAGCCGTGTCCTGTCCCCTCTCTGTCCTCACTGGTTCACTGACTTTGATTGGCAACAGCAGAAGCTGTCTCAGCCAGTTAGGAGGGAGAGTGCCGGAAAGATGAGACTCTCGTGCAACGTCGCTGGATCGAGATGGGGCTCAGGTAACTATTGGGGGGCTGAGGGGGGCTATTGCACACAGAAGGTGCTTTATCTTAATGCATTAATATAAAAAAACTTCTGCCTTTAGAACCACTTTAATCTCAGTGCAGGGTACTGCATCTTGCCTCTCTTAGTGGATCCTTAACCAAAGGCAAATAACCTGTTCACTTTGCAAGTGAAGTTGTGAGGGAATTTTCCATAGAACTTAGTGAATGTGGTAAAATGTCCTTTTTAAAGAATGCCCAACCATGTGCAAGGAAAATAAGAAACAGCATTTTTGCTGCTCAGGATTGGATGATGGAAATCAGGAAAGATACCCCATTCATTAAGCTCTTTGGAAAATTATCCTGCAAAGTGAAATTTCCATTGCAAATTGAACAGTCTATTTGCCTTTAGTAAATCAACTTATATATATAATCTATTTAGGATCCATTCTTAAATCATAAGGAAGGTGTTTATGATGAAAGAGCTTATTTCTGAATGTGTAGAATGAAGGACAAATCTTTTAACCCTGCACAAATTTAAAAAATAAACTGCCACACAATGTAAAAGAAGCAGCTTAATACTAACTCTTCCTACCCGGCTCTCCAAGGTGTCTCTCTCCCCAATGACTCACACAGAAGTGGGAGCCATTGGCTTCTGCTGGTGTCAATCAAAGACAATGAGCCAATGAGGAGACAGTGGGGCGTGGCCGTGCTGCTCTCTGTGTGTAAATGTCAACTTACAGGAGCACGATTCGGGAGCGAGCCTGCTCGAGTGACCCCACAGCAAGAGGTTTGATATTGGGGGTACTTGGCAGGGGGGAGGATCCAGGACCGGTTTGGGACCCAAAAAAGAAGAAAATTGGGGCTGTTCCATGCAAAACCTTTGCACAGAGCAGGTAAGTATAACATGTTTGTTATTTTGTTTTTTGATCACAACCTTTACAATCACCTTCAAGTGTTTTCTTTTCTTTTTCTTTGGAGTGGAGAAACATGGTAACCCATATATGGTTTTTACCGCTTGCAATGCATCAAACCACACTGCATTAACCTCATGTAACCCTTTATAAAGGGTTGGGGGCTTGGTTAAGTGGTTACACCACATAAATCTAAACTTAGAGAAAAACCAGCACTCAAACAATGTTCAAAATTCACTTTAATGTGCAAGTGTAAACAAGCCATAATAAAGCCCCAGAGAACAATAAAGACCCAACAAGTGTTCTAATATTTTACCACCCCATTTAAAACAAATTAAATAAAAATAGGGCTAGTTGTACACTTCAAGCTGTTTCATTCACAGGATGTGGCATTTTTTTGTTCCAGAAAGAAATGTAAGAGTTGATGTTCCAACTGCTGTTAGTTTAGAGCAGGGGTGCCCAACCTTTTGAAGAGCGAGGGCCACTTAAGCGACTTGGTAACCGGTCGTGGGCCACAATGAGCGAAACGGGTGGATGGCATGTCCGTGTCCACTCTGCATTTGGAGAGCGCACAAGGACACAGCCCACAATACTTTTTAGCGGAGCGTATTGGAGGTAGAACACAAGTTTATGTCTGGCACTACTTAGAGGTGAATGGAGGGTCCAATAGGTCAGACTGTCCGCGTAAAAGGGGTCCAAGGCTGCTTTCACACTGATGTGCTGTGGTTTACCCGCACCACGTGTGCAACGCAGTGTACCTTTGGCTTTCCTGCAGTTTGCAATAAACTTCTATTATATTCTGCAGGTTTGGTGCACTTTCAGAAAGCTCACCAAACTCGCAGGTAATAATAAAAGTCTATGGCTCAGTGCAGGTAACCCACAGGTAAGTTGCTCTGCACCTGCGGATCAGTTTGAAAGCTGCCCAGTAACTACTGCAGAAAAGATATGCCCATATATACACTGTGATTTTAGTAATAAACTGACCTTTAATAACACTATTCTTTCTATTCTATCCCATAGCAGGAGGTCGCAGGCCACATCAGAGGGCTCCACGGCCACATGTGGTACCCGGGCCACTGGTTGAGCACCCCTGGTTTAGAGTTTATAAGTTAATATGTCAACATGTTAATAGTAAAAGTCGGCACATGGTATGATTGGCTTTTTTAAGATTTAGAGTTTAGCATTCCAACTAAATTGTCATTTGCCATCATGGTAAACAAATTAATATTTTTTGCATTTGGGCAACAAATATAATTAACGATTATAACTGTAGTCTGTAAGGCTGGCAATACATATAAAGATTTTTCATTCAATTGTGCAATAATTCAGCAAACTTCCATCATAACACTGGATAAAAACTATTTTGGCAGGTGACTGTTCTAAGCAAACTTTTTTCATTCTGCATTAAAAGAAAATGAACATCATCCCAATGGATAACATCAGTTACCCCCAAACTTTTCTTCTGCAATTTTTTCTATGAACCACAATTGCCCACAATAACTCATTAAGGGCTCATTTACACTTGCTTCGGCTTCAACACACTTTAACGGCTACTTTACACTCGCTTCAAAACAAGGCTTAGGGCAGGCTTTGTTAAAGCTCTCTGGTTGCTAGTTAAAGATCCTGTCATTAAATAAAAGGGTTATCTTACAGTCCTGTTTACACCTTGCTATTGCTTTGCTTTGGCTTCCCCATGTAGCTTTAGTGGTGCTTCAAAGCATCTTCAAAGCCCCCATAGTAGTCTATGGCAAAGGTCGCTTGAAGCCCCACCAAAGCCTCATTGAAGCCCCACAAAGCCTCACGAAGCCCGCCAAAGCCCCACCAAAGGCTCATCGAAGCCCCATCGAAGCTCCACCAAAACCTCATCGAAGCCTCATCGAAGCAAAAAGCAAAAGCAATGTGTAAACAGGACTGTAAGCTAACCATTTTATTTAGTGATGGAGGCTTTGACTGGCGTTCAGAGAGCTTTAACAAAGCCTGTCCAAAGCCTTGTTTTGAAGCAAGTGTAAACTAGCCCTTAAAGTAAATTAACCTCACTGGGTCCAGATCACAAAGTATTTACCCACCTTCTCACAGACCAAATGCAAATGATCATATTAGCACACCTTTCTACTCATCACCCACACACCAAAACACCCTACCTCACCATTGTGACACTGTTACTCTGTTTGTTGTCAATTATATATAGAATGACATACCAAACTTTAATTGAGTTACAAAAATGCCCACTAAGTCCTCCCTTTCTGTTCTCCTCCTACATTCATATAAGCTGTACTTCCATCCATCGATGAAAAGCGCTCTATGAATGGAGGAAAGGTGGAAAAATGAAAGGTCCGCCACCTTCATTCATAGAGTACTTTTCATTGATGGGAGCTATAGTACAGCTTATATGAATGAAGGAGGAGGGAGGAAATGGTGGACATAGTGGGCACTCTTGATGCATGCCTGTGACAGGTCCCTCAGCTCTAATAATCCCCACATTACCATAAAATAGAGGGGTGTAGTGGATTGGAGGATGGACGTTTTCAACTAAAGCCGCAACCATCAGCACAAAGGACACTCCACATTGATTGTAAGTACTGTCCCTTGTGCTTTTCACTAAACCTAGGCTTTAATCCTACCATACTGTATCCTGGGAAATGTAATTTTAGTACAAAAATCCAGTTCCAGATAATACCTGGAGTTCAGCTTTAAAGCCCAACTTCAGACACAACTTTTTAGTTTTGGATAGACTTGGAAAGTAAGAATATCTCTTTAAAGCCTTTGGGACAAAAAATTTGCCAAAACATTCTAGGAAATGTTCTTGGGTTTTATAGTGCAGTTTTTTCAGACCAGTGAAGAGACTCCTTCGGGGGTAGGATATTTAAAGCATACATGTTTGTGGCATCTAGGTTATATGTGCTATGCTCCTAATAAACCATAATAAACCATAATAAACCATAATACCTGTCTGATATTTTGTACAACCCCCCCCCCCCACACACACACACACACACTGGCCAGGTGTTCCTCTTTCTGATGCATGTATGATTGCCTAGTCCTGTTTTATTACCTTGTGTTTTTACTGTGTTATTTTTTCGTGTTTGAGACCACTGACTGGCTGCTTGGGACAGAAAGAGTGACAAGCATTAGTCACCTGCTTTTTAACTCACCAAATATGTAAGTAATGTGCATGAAGAACATTTGTTCTTTAATGTATGACATTATATATCTCAATGTTTATACGTTTATCTAACAGTTTAATTAAAAGTGCGTTATATAATATGTCATCGTCCAGTCCTGTGGAAGCTGTGTTGGACCAAACATAGGTATTAACATTTATTTCAACCTGCGTATTGGACCTGTATAATATATTTTATGCTATGTTTTTAGAAAACCATTGTAGATTTTATGTGGGGGTCAGAGCCGTCAAAAGAGGGGAACCACCGGTCCTCCTGTAGGGGGCCCGGGCACACAGGGGGTCCTGAACAGTGGGGGGAATCGGTGTGGCAGGATGGAGAAGCAACTACAGAAGGATGCCCTATGTGGCTCTCTGAAGCAGCTGAAAGACAGTTTCTCTCGTTCCTGTCGGCTTTCAGCTGCTGCAGGGAGAGACACAGGGCATCGGTCCTGTAATTGCTTCCATCACACCAATCTGCCTCTCTGTTCTGCCTGCTTCTGATTCCCCCCATGTGCCCCCCTGCCATCCTTCCTGCAGCTGCTGCAGGAACAGATCATGTTTCAGGATGGAGAGCAGAAGAAGGGGCTGGTAAATATGTCGTTTTCTGGCCCCTTCCTTTTTTAAATGAACAAAGTGAGCGATCGGTACTGATCGCTCCTGTGTTGATAACTGAGCATAGTAAACTGTGTTTACTATTTTTCAGTTTATGAATGAACAGGAGCCTCTGTCTCCTGCCTGGATCGGAACCTGAAGAAGTCATGTGACAAGTGATGCAAAACGTGTTGGGTGGAGGCTGTGACATAATTTCTGGGGACTCTGTGGTTGGCGGTGGGAAGTGTGGATCCTAATAGGCAGACCCTTGTAATGGAAGGGATCAGGACCTGAAAGTCCCTGTTACAAAAAGCACAGTGTGACCGATCTGTCATTCCCTGGAGTGAGTGGCTATTTCACCCACAGGTGATGGTCTTAGTTCACTCACACATTATTTAAGGAACAGATATCACCTTGTGGGCTGAGCACTTTAAAAAAATATTTTTTTTTGGACTCACAAGCACATAGATACTCACGTGCACATTTTTATTTTTGGTTTTGTGAACAGCTTTGATATACACAGCTTTAACTGGATACATCTGTACAGACGGTCCCTGGGTTACAAACAAGATGGGGTCTGTAGGTTTGTTCTTAAGTTGAATTTGTTTGTAAGTTAGAACAGGTACATTTTTTTAAGTGTAGCTCCAGCCCAAAAAAAAATATTTTTAAGCTTTTTGGATAGCATAGGGAAGGGTTAACACCTCTGTAATGTCTGTTTAGCTGTCTGTGCCCCTGTTCAGAAGATTTCTCCTTACTTTCTGTCCCAAGGATAATTGGATTTTGAAAATGTTGGGTTGTTGTAGAAACAAGCCCTGGTGATAAAGCATCAGTGAAGACACCCTTTTCCCATGCTAACTCTTACAGGAGTGAATTTCCCTTCCTAGGGGTAGATTTCCTCTCAGTTCTTGTTGTTTTCCTCCATTTGTGAATGAATGGAGTCGAACTTTTGTAACTAGGGGACCGCCTGTATATGTTTTTTTGTGCAATCCGATTTTTTCAGTTTATATATATATATATAATCTCACACTCCTTATTAGCTTTTAGCAGCAGCAGGAGCCATTGGTTCAATCACAACCAGTGAGCCAATCAGGGGAAGGAGGAGCGGAAACGAGCCACGGCTCCGTGTGTGAATAGAGGGAGAGGCCAGGAGCACTGGTGTGGGACAGAGAAGAGGAGGGTCCAGGCTGCAAAACCACTACACAGAGCAGATAAGTATGACATGTTTGTTATTTAATTTTTCTTTAAAACCAGGGCTTTAACCACTTGCCGACCAGCCGCCGCAGTCTTATTGCAGCAGAATGGCACGGCTGGGTGAAACAACGTTATGTAACATTACTCCGCCCTGTGGCCACTAGGGGCGCGCGTGCTGCTCGCCACTGGAGCCGATGCGAGTGCTCCTGCGATCGCTCGTGACACACTGAGAACCAGGATCTGTTTGTGTAAAGGGGAGAAAAGACTGATCATCTGTTCATACAAAGTATGAACAGCGATCTGTAATCTCCTCTAGACAGTCCCACTCCCCCTTCAGTTAGAACACAGGGAACACATTTAACCCCTTGATCTCCTCCTTGTGTTTAACCCCTTCACTGCCAGTGTCATGTACACAGTAATCAGTGCATTTTTATAGCAATGGTCCCAAAATAGTGTCAAAAATGTCGCAGTCATGAAAAAAATCGCAGATCGCCGTCATAACTAATAAAAAAAAATTATAATAAAAAAATAAACTATCCCCTATTTTGTAGCCACTTTAACTTTTGCGCAACCAATCAATATACGCTTATTGCAATTTTTTTTCACAAAAAAATATGTAGAAGAATATATATTGGCCTAAACTGAGGAAAAAAAATGTTTTTATATATTTTTTGGGTAAATTTATTATAGCAAAAAGTAAAAAATATTGCTTTTTTTTCCAAAATTGTCGCTCTTTTTTTGTTTATAGAGCAAAAAATAAAAACCGCAGAGGTGATCAAATGCCACCAAAAGAAAGCTCTATTTGTGGGAAAAGAAGGACTTTCATTTTGTTTGGGTGTAACGTAGCACGGCCGCGCAATTGTCAGTTAAAGCGGCGCGGCACCGAATTGCAAAAAGTGCTCTGGTCAGGAAGGGGGTAAAATCTTCCGGGGCTGAAGGGGTTAATATTGCTTTAAATTCCAGAATTCAGACTGAATGTGTGCTTATGCCTGTGTACAAGAAATGCACAGAATGTGTTTCTTTGTAAAATGTAAAACATGTCATCATTACTTCTATATCATTCATTCCTCAATGGCCATCTATCAGCTTACTGTGATCTTGTCAGATTCCTCCAAGGTGAGGTTGTGATAACCTTAGGATGTGATGGTGACCTCTAGCAGCATGGGAATTTAGCCATCCAGTTTACAAATCTAAGCAAATAAATGTGGGAGTGAGATTTCCAGCTGTGTCATTTGAGGAGGGGAAGTAAAGTTTACAGCTGGCAGACTACAACAGCACAACCTGATAAAGCACAGATCTCATTAACAAGTGCTCTGTGGGGTCCCAGCAGAGCCATGCAAGAAGAAACAAGGAGCATGGCAACCTGCCAGATACTCGCCTGTGCTTAGTATAAACATTTTAATTTCATAAGTGCCTATAGCACAATAATCCCCCAGATTTCTGGATATTTTCAGCTGGTACTACATGCACAAAACTAGAGCGCAAACACTGGGATCAGCATCGTGGAAGCTTGTAACAAGCTCGATCACAGGGAGTTATTTCCTGCCTGTCCTAACCATTCACAAGGAACAAACTTGGAGTTTCTTCTGTGACTTGAAATCTGTAAGTAAAGAAATGCATGCATGTATCTCTTAATACCTGTTTCTACTTTACCAGTTGACTTTGACATTTATCATGTGCACTTTATTCATTGTATGTAAGAGACTTAGCTTAAATCCATATTTAATGATATTCACTTTTTTTTTTTCTACTATACAGAATCAGCAATAAGTCTTTTTACAAATTGAATCCTTTATGGTACAGTTTATCTTCCTACTAGTATTTTATTAGCTGAAAATAGCATTATGTGTTGTTAGAACAAATACAGTATAGTCTTAGGTTAATGCTTTTTGAAACAACTCAAACATCTTTCAAATATTATTTTCAGCATTGTATATCCGTCCCCTGATATGTATATTTGTATTTACCAAGAACTTTCATAGTTCTAAAAGTACAATAGTTCACGTTTGTTCTGTACAAACACATAACCGTTTCTGTACAAATACTTATCTAATGGGCATTGTGTTTTCAGATACTTGAAGCTCTTGGATAAAAAGTTTGATATGTATTCTGTTTTACTAGAAAATGATTATGTTGCAGTAATATATGTTCCAAAGAGTGGATGTCATATAAAAGAGAATCTGAAAATACAGTATAAAGAAACACAGAAAAAATGCTAAAATTAAATATTCACTTTCTACTGATTTATAGCCCCACTCTTTCATTTGAACTTAGAACATCAGAGATGAGAGAAACCGACTTTATACAGAAGGATTAACAGATTGTTCTAAACTATAAAATACAAATCTCTTGTTCTTGTACTAATTAAACACAGTATGTTAGTTCAAATACTTCAAGGTCATTACCGTACCAAATTATCCATGATTTATCATACTTTACAGGAAAACAAAGAATGTACCCTTTGTGCTACATTCATTTTAATCCTTTTATAGAGTTTTAAATAAAGTGGTCACCAGGGACACCTAAAAGGGTTTATTTTATCTTTGTCTTGCCTGGGTTCGATTTGTGGAGGGTTTCTTAAATCGATTGTGAAATTCATGAAAAAGTCAAAATCTTTTTTCTAGCTTTCAGTAGCGTGGATTAGGAATCTGATTGGGTCCTCCCTGCTCTCTGGGGCTACATTAGAGAGAACTACAATAACTTCCTGTTCCGTTGACAATATATCACGACATAGGAAAAGGGAAAATCTGTACCCAAGTCACAGCAGAACAGGAAGTGAGGGTAAATCTCTCCAACTTAGTTTTGGATAGCAGTAAAAATGGGACAGGTGTTATAATTCTACCCCACGCTATCTATAACTAAAAAAAAAAAAAAAAAGCTTTAGCTTGACATAAACATAAAACAGCAAATCCTATTGAAGTCTGTGAAGATGAATCTTGATACTAAATTGTGGCCATTTTCAAAGCTAATAGGAAAGCAGCTGTCAAAAAGTGGCATAGAGTGCAAAAAGAAGGAGAGGGGCATTTTAATGCGACTTTGAGGGCAGCGTGGAAAAAACAACATTCCTTTAAATTAGATGCTTGGGAGATGTCTTTAAGCTGTATGTGGTGTTACGGAATACTACAGTTTTCATCGTTACCATCAGCAACACCTTATTCTGGCATCACATATTTTGGATGTGTAACTGATCTTTTAACTTTTACTTTAGGCTTGGCTTAACCACTTGCCAACCAACCACTGCAGTTATACTATGGTAGGGCGGCTCTATTGCGTGAATCGCTATACCGGTACGACGCTTTGTGTAATAGATACAGCAGGCACACGTGTGGCGCTGGAGCTTATGCACGTGGCTGCGATGTCTGCCAGACACCCGCGATCCACAGAGAGGCAGAATGGGGATCTGCCAATCTAAACAAAGCAAATCCCTGTTCTGTCAGGGGAGTACAGTGTGATCGTCTGTTCCTAGTGATTAGGAACAGCGATCTCTCTGTACTCCCAGTCAGTCCAATCCCCACAGTTAGAAACACCTCCCTAGGACACACTTAACCCCTTGATCGCGCCCTAGTGTTAACCCTTTCCCTGCCAGTGTCATTTATACAGTAATCAGTGCATTTTTATAGCATTGATCGCTGTATAAAATGTTATTGGTCCCAAAAAAGTGTCAAAAGTGTCCGATCTGTACACCGTAATGTCCCGATAAAAATCTCTGATCACCGCCATTACTAGTAAAAAAAAAAAAATAATAATAAAAATGCCACAAATCTAACCCCTACTCAATATATGGTTATTGCGATTATTTTACCAAAAATATGTAGAAGAATACATATTGGCCTAAACTGATGGAGAAATTTGTTGTTTTACATTTTTTTGGATATTTATTATAGCAAAAAGTAAAAAATATTGTTTTTTTTTCTTCAAAATTGGCTGCCTTTTTGTGTTTATAGTGCAAAAAATTAAAACCACAGAGGTGATCAAATACCACCAAAAGAAAGCTCTATTTGTGAAAAAAAAGGACATCAATTTTGTTTGGGTACAGCATCACACAACCACACAATTGTCAGTTAAACCGACACAGTGCCGTATCGCAAAAAAATGGCCTGGTCATTAGGGGGTAAATCCTTCAGGGGCTGAAGTGGTTAAGTACAGAAGCAGCACCCAACCTGATTCATTTAATCTTGAAAAGAGACTTTTGCAACAGTAGATGTCTCCAATTCATACAGCTTTGCCAATGCCAAAACGGTTTATTTTTTCACAGTACCACATTGCATTGTCGCAAAAGATGAACAAAATGTTAAAATGGAGTGTGCAAAAACACTTAAAAAAATGCAACCCACTTTCCCCAAACTTCCTCCCATCCCTGTATGTCAGGGAATTAGTAGACCAGACTGTGTGGACTGCACAAATGAAACCCAAAACGCATGTAGGTGAAATAATAATAGTGTTTATTATAATAGGTGACAAGTAAGTGAAAGCAAACAGTGCACTACCAACCACAAAACCACAAACAACAAATAATATATAAAATAAATGGCAAATACCAGAATCGTAAACAAAAGCCAGGCCGAGGTCATACACAAGGAGATCAGCAGCATGGGAAACCAACAGGACAGGGAGATGGTGGATGGATGGGCTTCAGAACAGGGATCCAAGGGAACCTGGTAACAGGAGGGACAGGCCCAGGATGGGCTCGGGATAGAGATCAGGATAGATCAGGTCAGGTCAGGTCGGGTCTGATGCAGGCTCAAGGTCAGGATGCAGGCTCAAGGTCAGGATGCAGGCTCAAGGTCAGGATACAGGCAGCAAGGTCAGGGCACATGGAGAGAGATACCAAGGCAAGCATGTGAGGGCTTGCCGGGTATTTATGGGACTGCCAATAATTGTTGTCATGCAACACCTGAGCGCAGGGAGTGTTGTCTGCTCCATACTGCCAGGATCCATCCGCTGGTGGCCGTCAGTACTGCGGCCCAATGATGACATGACACTAGCAGGGAAAGACTCCCCTGGCAGTTCCAAACTGCCAGGAGACACCTGCTGGTGGACCTCAGTACTGTACACCAAATGATAGATCTTACCAGTGGATGGACCCTTTCCTGATGCTATATCCCCAATTATTCCTAAGATATTTAGGATATAGACTCTAGGTATGTGTTTGGTAGAAACTGTCTAGTGTTAGGAGAGTAAATGAACACTTGGGCCGCAGAAAGAAAAAAGGCAAGGCAGGATTTATATTGCAATAATAAATTACAGTATGTTATTGGGGAGTCAATAGCCAAAAAGTTTGGTAAGGCCACAATGTAAGATAGATCGACAAGGCAGGTTTTATCATGAAATAAACATTCAAAGTAATATTTAAAAAAGAATAGCCACAAATATTGTTTAGTGGCTGGAAAATAAAAACAACTTGCTAAGGCTGCAATATAAGAGGGATGAAGTAGGTTTTACCATGAAATAAACATTAGAGTGTATTATCATAGAGACAATAGCTACAAATATTGAACAATGGTTGGACAGTAAGTAAGCAGTTTGGTTAGGCCACAACGTAAGAGGGAGAGATGAAGCAGGTTTTATCTTGCAACATAAATTAGAGTGTATTATTTGAGAGGCAGTGGCCACAAATAGTGTTCAGTTGCTGGACAGTATGTAAGCAGCTTGGTTAAGTTGCCATAAAAGAGAAAGAGAGATGGAGCAGGTTTTATCTTGAAATTAAAATTACAGTGTCATATTTGAGAAACAATAGTCACAAATATTGTTCAGTGGCTGAACAGTATGTTAGTAGCTTGATTAGGTCACAATATAAAATGTAGAGGGGAGGCAGGTTTTATCTTGAAATATCTGAGAGATTTGTGCTGGAGCACTGGAATAGGCTGCAAACATTCAGGTGCAAAGCAGGATTTTTCATGAAGAAAACATTAGAAATTTTACAGCTGGGGTCCAACTGCAGAAGGTGAGACTATCCACACTGTCAATGGACAGTCACCTCTCCATAACAAAACTTCCTGCTGCCCTGAAGGCCTGTTCAAATAGCACACTGGCTGCAGTGCAAACCAGAAGCTCCAGCACATGCAGTGCATGTTCCAGCCAGTGGCCCAGCCTGGACACCCAATAGTCCATGGGATCCTCACGTCTCAGAGTGGACCTGATGTGGTTAACAATTTTTTGGTTAAGGAACTTGGATTGGTGAACACTATTTTACTGTACAATTAGGTGGTAATGTGCTGCAAACAAATGGCAGGTGTTCCTGTGTCAACAAGTGTATTCTACAGAAATAAAAAAAACTAAATATATTTCTCACAAAAAATAAACTGAAACACTAAACCTCCACCAAACCTTTTTTTTCTTAACAGAAACTAAAAAAAAAACTACAGAAAAATGCGAAATAAGAAAACAAAACCCAATAAATCAAAGGTAGTACTAACAAGGAACATCTTTGAACTGGCACAATACTTGCACCGTATAGCATAGTATAACACTGTATAGCAACTGATTCTCCTCACACACAGACTGTCACCTCTCCCACAACTGATTCAACACACACTGAGAAATAGCTGCTGGGAACTTACTCTTTTATAGCAAGGGGGCTGGCACACAACAAAGCCCTCAGTATTAGCCCTTCTAAGGCAGCTGTCCTAAGTTCAAAGCCAGACAGTGCCTTATCATTACAAAGAATTTGGTTTAGCGAAATTCCACATTCAACAGGATTGCACATTTTAAAGGTAATGGATCCACTGCAGATCATGGTTGTGATGAACCCAGACCTCATTCCCTGTGAAATTATGAGTGAGGCCACATAATAATAATAATCCGTTTATTTAAAGTGGAAGTAAACCCTCCTATCGTTTTCAGCCAAGGAAGCTGCCATCTTTGCCTCTGTTTAATCTTCAACTGCCACGGTGCTGCACATGTGATCCGTTATGACACCAGCTATTGGATGGTTTGACTGTTTAGTTGAGAGCACAGCCAATGTGCAGTTAGCATTCACGGCATGCCTTTTTTTTTAAACTGTTAAATCGATGGGTTTACTTCCGCTTTAAAGTGGGTGTAAACCCAAAATGTTTTTTTTTTTTTAATTAAGGCTTGCACTTTGTACAGTATAGGATTTCATGTCATCTGTGCCGTCTGGCCACAAAGAGTTAATCCAGCTCTGAGCAGTCCTCCTATCTTTTTTTCAGTGAGATAAAAACTGATACACAGAGAAATAGGAGTCAGTTCTTCCCCTTGCTGTGAGTGACAGGTGATTAACATATCTCATGCACCAGCCTTAGAGATGCATTCTGTGTTCTTCAGATCTCCTCCTCCTTTCTTCTCCAGCTCTCCCAGGATTGGCTGCTCCACACCTCAGCATGATTGGGCATGCTGAAGTCATGTGGTGACTTTTCTGGATTTTGACTGGATGTTAGTGATCATTGCAGAAGTTCAGTGTAAGAAATACACAGGGGAAAATTAATGTTGACAAGGGGAGTGTAGAGTTGGGCGGGGAGTCTACTGACATCACGACTCCACCCACCGAGCTCCGTACAACAGACCCACCCACAGAATCTGCAGTTTTTTTGGTCTCATAACAGACAAAGGGGAGACATTTGACAGGTAAGGATACATGCAGGAGGCATGTATATCCTTATATATAACCACTATGGCAGTAGTTTAGAAAGGATAAGAGTTGGTTTACATCAGTGGTCATCAACCCTGTCCTCGGGGCCCACTAACAGGCCAGGTTTGCAAGATAACTGAAATACGTCACAGGTGATATAATTTGCTGCTCAGTGATTGCAGTATTCTAGTCTGCATCTCCCCCAAGGTAATACATAAAACCTGGCCTGTTAGTGGGCCCTGAGGACAGGGTTGATGACCACTGGTTTACATCCACTTTAAGGATGCAATACACCTGTATTTCTACTTACAGTACATGTCCAGAAAGCATTTGTTGATAGTAGACAATACATTTCAAATATGGTAAATATTACAATATTAAGATTTTGCAAGGTACCTATTATTGCTATCACATCAATATCCTACAGCCTAGCATATATCCTATCACCATGTATAAACTTATGTTTCTGCCTTCTGCCAACAGGGAATACAATTCTTACCCTTGTCCCTGAGGTTTATTGTGACAGGACAACATTCTGCACTTTTGACAAGCCAAAAAGTTTTAGGACTTTTGTGGAAAAGAAATAGAAAGGGAAAATTTCAGCATTCTAAAGAACTATCATCTGGCATTTCAGATATACTGAGATGCTTGCCATGGTAATACAGTGCCACATGATCAAAATTTCATGTAGCACTTCATTCATGGGGCAAAAGAACTCTATTAAACTGTTAGATTCAGGCATGGCAGGCACAGGCACAATCCACAACCTTGAAGTCCATATCTTACATACTATGTCCTGTCTTGCAACCAAAAGGGTCACTTCACCATATGTAAGCACTATGGGAGACAGTGTTCAGCTAAAGTAAACATTAAGCTTACTATCCAACTAGAACTAGTGGTGTTTATTTTAGTTGAACGTTGCCTGTTACAGTGCTGATATATGGTGGAGTGACCCTTTTGGCTTAATGAGTCTGTACACTGGAGCCTGCTGTGAGCCATATGATTTATGGCTCATTGTAAGTGGGACCCCAGTATACTAAAATCTATAGTTGCAAGAGTGAAGAGCGAACATTTTTTATACAGCTGATGGGTGCCCCCACAGCTACTTGCTGTGGGGGCACCCAGCAGGAGGTAGGGGCCTGGAGCACCGGCGTGGGACCCGAGAAGATGAGGATGCGGGCTGCTCTGTGCAAAACCACTACACAGAACAGGTAAGTATAACAGGTTTGTTATTTAAAAAAAAAACAATACTTTAATATCGCTTTAAAGCTTCTGAGCATCTGAGTTTATCATTGCTGTCTGTAACCCTATTGGTAAGATTTTCCTTTACTTCCTTTCAGGACAGGAATTGTATAGAAGTCTCTCCAATGGGGGCATGGACAAAAACAAAAACATATTTATATTAGTATAAAGAAATATTAGAAAATAATTAGATTAGAGCTTCTGTTAATTGTCCTGATTCCCAAATATATGCACATACAATCAATCTTGCATTGATGCCTGGCAGATAAGAACATTTTTGGTCTGGGAATTTATATTGTAATTTGTTCAATTATTCGTGTGCAGGCTATAGTGGATATGCACAGAAGTTACTAACAAAGGTGGTAGCTGTACAATGTATAATTGCACAGAGTGGCCTCGAACCTCCTCTTCTCGGGCCCCCTGCTGGTGCTCCTGGCTCCTTCTATCAGTCCAGTGCACGCTCCTGAGCCCCGCTGCTGCGTCCATTAACACAGGCAGTGTGACTCGGCCCCACCCCCTGCTCCCTTGTCACTGGAGTTGATTGACATGAGCAGGAACCAATGGCTCACACTGCTATCAATCTGCCCAATGAGGAGGGAGACAGCAACGAGAGCCACTGCTCACATGCATGTCGCTGGATCGGATCGGACTCAGAAAAGAATAAGGGGGACTAGGGCAATCCTAAAGCAGACAAAGTTTTTGACCTTAATGCATAGAATTCATTACGGTAAAAAAAACTTGAGGCTTTAGAACCACTTTAAAGGTTAGATTTAGAAGCTAAAGCCCTGAACTCTTAGATTCTTTACTTGTTATACTTCTAGGCTGCATAACAAGTAAAAAATATGGTCGTTTTTGTTTATGTGTTTTGAAATATAAAAGTTCACTGAGTCGACAGCACACTGGAGAATTTGGCAATTGCTTATACACGGAGCACACGGTGTCCAAGTCTCCAGCGGCCTGACACTCCCCTTGCCCAATGCTCCGGTCAGAAATCTTAAAGTATGAATAAAGGCAAAACTTTTTTTTAGTTTTGGATAGGGTAGAGAGGGATTAGAACACTTAAAGTATGAATAAAGGCAAAACTTTTTTTTAGTTTTGGATAGGGTAGAGAGGGATTAGAACACCTGTTAGTTTGTATTGCTGTCTGTGCTCCCATTACAGAAATTCACCCTCTCTATTTGTCCTGTTTACCCAAATTTTGGGATATCTCCAGAAAAGTAATAGAGGGGAAATCTGACAGGGGTTATAACAATCTCTTGCTTTATCCAAAATGAAAAAGAAATTTTGCCTATACTTTAATGCTTTTCATAGAATAACCTGTTCAATGCAGTGATTTAAGCCATGTGGCTGTTTTTCAAATTTATAGTTTTGGCTTTAAATAATTTTTCGCTTTATACTTAATTACCCCTTTTAATGTGTCAAAATAAATACAAAACTACCAATGACAACATAACTCATTTGTTTGTGTTACATGATTGTGATTAGGCATAATGTTATTTACTGACTCTGCATTTTTTAATGAGTTCTTCTAATGTCCAACAAAATGTGATAATACTCTGGTTGCTGGTAATATAAAAACTGCTATTAGACATTTTCTGCCTTATTCATTAGAGTTCCTAATTATGAAGTACAGAACCAATTAGAACTCCCCTAAAGTCACACCAGTCCAAGATAAATCCTGATTGGCTGTTATTAGTTTCTGACAGGTAAAGTTCTGGTACTTTCTTATAGTGCCAAAACTTGCATGTCCTATCTGCTCCTGCACATTCCTATTGACCAGTGAGACAGCCCACCATAGCGATGAGTCAATACGAGCGTGTGGGGAGTAGGAGGTAACATCGAGCTTCTACACCATGGATGTCCCATCATGCTTTTGCCTTTGGGAGTCATGATTGCAACTGTGAGCCTTGCAATGCCTCATGGGACTTTCTTTGCAATGCCTCATGGCTAATGTAGTTCCGCAACAGCTGGAGGGCCACAGGTTGGTCACCCACAGCTGGAGGTGGACACTAACTGGAGGTGTCGAAGCCCTATCTGCCACTCTGCCCTAGGATTCAGCCATAACAGCAAGGCTTTGGAGGCTGGCCATTGTATGCTCAGGTACCTCAGGGTAGTGTTTTTGTTTTATTTTTGCGTTGACAAAGTATCTTTAAGAACTTTTTCATTTACCAGTTTTTACTTTTACTGGTTTTTGAAAAATATGCATCAGATGTTTTTCTATTATTACTCACTGACTAATGTAGCCTAATGTTTGCTATTAATTAACATACCATATTTTCAAGTTTGGGTTTAGCTACTCTGCTATTTCCCTATTACAATGTATTTTTGAAGAGTAAACAATGTAGTCATTTAAGAGGAGACAGTGGAAGGTTGTAAAACACAGAATCATTTGTTTCGTCTGCCCTCGCTGTTATTGTCAAGCCCAGAGCATTGGCTCAAAGAGCTCTGGATGCTGGCTTGGAATATAGGAAATTAAAGCCGTGTGATCTCTTTGATTTTAAATAACTGCCACAGCCAGCTGACTAGAGCAATTATGGCTATGTACTGCACACCAAGAGGATATTCACACTTGATTTGTCATGGCAGTTGTATAATTTTAACATGATTTTATGGTAACTTTTCAACATGCAAGAAAATCAAATTTGCTTTGGGAAAAGTAAAATTGGTTTTATTTGTTTAAATTTCAAATCTATACATTGGAAATCTTGAAAAAAAAATATATGTCAAAGGTCAAATTAATTAGTTAAAAGTGTTTTACTATCTTTACCCCACACACAGCAATCGTGGTCTAGGTAGGGGAGCATCTAAATGACACCACTGCCATACACAAGGGTAATAATCCCTGACAGTGTATTTGCTGCTTCCTTGTTCATTGCTGTTTCATTTATGTTATATTCACTTTGGGATTTTCCTCTCGACAACACAAAGTGATTAGGATGTGAATTCAAGAGGAGTATTGCCATATGATGCCTGTCTATTTTGATTACATACAGCTTCCTAGTGAGAGACAAAACAGTTGGAAAGACCTACCTAATGCTCTAATGCAAACATCATATCAAATGATACCTTCAATAGGCTTTTTGATGGTAAAGGGTATGGTAAAAGCGACAAGACACTGTCAAAAGATTGCATATTATACCTGATGCATGATTATTTGGCATACACTGCTTGACAAGAAAAATGGATCCTTTCTATAAATGTTAGATCTTCAGACTTTTTTGGGGGACAGCTATTCTGTAATTAGATAACCCATTAAGTCTACATGGGCTCCCACCTACTAAGATACAATTTTTTTTAACAAGAAAAAATATTTTATTGAGATCTTTACAGTACAAGTGATGCATATACACAGTTCATCACATGAACAATATTATACAGATTGGCATAGACATAGAAACCATCATTGCTGATGTTCATAGGATATATGGGAGTAAAATCCTTATCTTGCATTTGAGTATAAGCATGTTAATTGGATTGAATTGAATTCCAGTACAATTTCGAGGGGGGGGGGGGCAAATAAGGAGAGAGAGAGGGAGGGGAGGGGACTGGTTAGCTGGTGGATTTGCAGCTAAGTCATCTTGAGCATCATCCAGAAGCTCCACCCCCCGTCCATCGATCCAGCCTGACCATATTTTATCGAATTTGGCAGGGCAGTTTCGATTGATATATACGTGATTTTATATAGTGGTAACACTGAATTCATGGCTTTACGCCATGAAGACACAGCCGGCGTTGTGGTGTCTTTCCAATGAAGGAATATATTTTTTAGGGCATAGAATGTGGCGTAGCCCCGAAACAGTCTGATGTACTTGCCCCGAACACCGGTGTCAAAGATATTGAGCAGCATCAAACTGGGGTCAGATCCCATTTTCAGGGATGTGACGCTGTTGAGGCTATCCATGACCCCCGCCCAATAGTCTACCAATCGTGGGCAGTACCAGACCATGTGAAGAAAGGAGGCAGCTTGCAGGTTGCACCTAGGGCAAGTTACTGGGGTTGCCGGATTCATAAGTGTTAGTCGTTTGGGGGGTGAAGTAGGCTCTGTGGAGGAATTTAACCTGTAGGAAACGGTCCTTGGCTGAGATCATGTTTGTCACAAAGGAGGATAGGCAAGTTTCCCATTCCTCCTCTGTTAGGTCAGGGATGTCCCTTCTCCATTTGGCTAGGGTTTTCTCTAGTTTTTTTGTGGGTGCTACGGACACATGAAGGTACAGGGAGGACAGGGGTTTATCTATAACCTTGGCAGTGAGTAGTCCCTCCACGGAGTCCGACTCTAGGATAATGGAAGATGGGAATTGTTTACTGTATGCATGACGCAATTGGTAGTATCTAAATAGCATCCAGCGTGGTAGCTGATATGCATCTCTGAGGTCAGGGAACGCTCGCAGTTTGCCGCCAGTGACTATATGTTTAAGGTTTATTTTCCCCTTCTTTGCCCAAATCTGAGGGTCTGGGACTTTGTTCAGGTGTGGGAGATTGGGATTACCCCAGAGATGGAGGTGGGGGGAGTACGTCCCGGGAAAGCCATTCCGCAAGCTAACTCTGCGCCACACCGGAATTGTTGTACGCATGAGTTCCGTAAGGCCGAGGTGAGATCTCGGGCCTCTGAACACTAGATTGCTGAGGGAGGAGTACGATCCCATAATCGCTGCTTCGAGGGTTACAGCTGGGTTGTCTTTGGGCTGGGAGAACCACCGCCCAGAAGTACACCTGAAAGTCCGGTAGGGATAGGCCTCCCTGGGTGATAGGGAGTTTTGTATGAGGCTGAGTGACACGTGTAGGCACGCTGGTGCGGATAGCACCACCTCCATACATCAGTCAGGTTGGAGGCAACTGCCCATGAAAGCAGGTCCGACTGTGGTCCCACTCCGATGGAGAGTCTGTCCACCCCAGGGCCCGGGACCAGATTGAAATCACCCATTATCACCACATTATCCGTAGCATATATAGCAATCTTGGATATCAACTGATTGAGTAGTCTCATGGAGGCAGGGGAGGTAGATTAAGACCCACCACCACTAGCTCCAGCCTGTCTATCACAGCATGTAGTATGACATATCTTCCGTCCGGGTCCAGCTCCAGTGCCAGCAACCTAAAGGGCGGGGATTTATGAACTAAGATGCAAACTCCCCTGGAGTAATTGGTATAGGTCGAATGATACTGGTGACCCACCCAGGGCCTTCTAAGGCTCAGAAGATTGCTGCCTGTTAGATGTGTATCTTGTAGAATGCATATTTGGCGACGATAGGTATTGAGGAACTGAAACACCAATGATCTCTTCACCAAGGAATTTAGGCCCCTGGTGTTCCACAAGATTATTTTGCATTCAGCCATATTTGCCCTGTGGCGTTAGATCAAGCTGGGGTACAACTATGATGCCCAGGAGCTGAGCCCGGACCATCACACATATCAGCATATGACAACCCAAACATCCTATGTTGCATATTAAAACATTGCTTGTGAGAGTATAATGAGGTAACAAAACATAACCAAACAGTCCAAACCAACCCCCCCACCCCCACCCCGCCAACCCCAACCCCAACTTTGGGAAGGCTTAGGATCCCAACTCAAACCAAAGGCGAACAAGCCTGCGATGGGGAAACGTGTGCGTAACGGCATCACAGTCCTCCGCCGGGGACCAGATCAAAAGATAGGGGTGCAGTCTCTCAGCGGTGCTGGGGGTACAAACGTAAGCTGTAACGGTGCTTGCGCCTTAAAGCTCAAAGGCCTGGGTCTCAGGATGAATGGGGGATAATAAGGATACAGTCATTTAGGTATACATCTGACAGTGAGACCTAAGGGGATAGTGCGTAGTATGATCTCCTGGTCTCCAGGGGTTGTGCCATAAGTAACATGATGGCACATGGGAGACAATGGGATCCAGGAGGCAGAGCCAGGCCAGTCTATACAATTAGACATGTTCATAAGGCAACAAGAGAAATTGGCCTGCTTAAGCCAGCAGCCATGTTAACTACTTATCTGCGTGGTAGAGTGTTGATCCACATGGAAGCCTCATCCGGTGATGTGAAGAAACGTACAGCTTCTCCGTCCTCCACCCTCAGTCTGGCTGGGAACAGCATACTATACTTGATATATTTGGAGCGGAGCCTGGCTCTTACTGCGTCATATAATTTACGCTGTTTCTGTGTTTCCAGCGAATAATCCAGGAAGATTAGGAGCTTGGCGTTTTCAAATCGGAGTTCACCTTGGGCTCTAGCTTCTTTCATCACTGTATCTCTGTCCCGGAAGTGAAGCAGCTTGAAAATAAAAGTGCGGGGTGGTGCTCCCTGGGGCCCCCTATTTGAGGGTATACGATGGGCCCTTTCAACAGTAAAAAAAGAAGAAAAAACGTGCTGAGGGGAGCAATTTCTGCAGTAAGCGTTCAGCAAAGGCAGTGGGGTCTGCACCCTCAGCCCCCTCAGGGAGCCCCAAGATACGCAGGTTATTTCTTCTGTTACGGTTTTCTGCATATTCTGCGCGGGATTCTAGCACTTTAACCCTGGTTTTTAGTGTGTGGAGGTCTGCCCCATAGTCATGTACCGTGTCTTTGGTCTGAGAGACCCTTTGTTCCACCTCAGTCATTCGGCCACGAAATGTGTCAAAGTCCTTTCTTATAAACTCCACATTGGCCTGTATGTGATAAATTTTGTCAGTGAGGGTGGTTATGGCCTGCATGACCGCTTTACTATCGGCCGTGGTGGCAGGCAGCCGTTCGGGGTCTTCGGCCTGGTTCTCCATCCGGGCAGGATTTTTAGGCGAGACCGCGGCTGCGACCTTGTCGGCAATGTCCGGTTTTGCGGCCTTTTTCTGGGATTTCGGCTGGGATTTCCTCCTGTGCATACCCCAGGGAGGCTGCCGATGTTGGAGGGGCACAGGAGGGTAGTTATTTCTGCTGCTGCACCCTATAAATGCAGGATTACAGCACCAGTCTCAGGGAGCTCAGACAAACACGTCTGCTCCCAGCGCCATTCCGGACACGCCTCCCTGCGAAGTTACAATTGAAATCACTTTACTATGTAAATGAATGTTGCTTGTTCACTGAAACATTGCCTGCTGAAACTATATAGTCCACAGCACCTCCTTCTTCCCCAGTGAGCAGGCCCATCATGGTAAATGCCAGATTTTGTGGATAGATATACAGTGGTGTGAAAAAGTGTTTGCCCCCTTCCTCATTTCCTGTTCCTTTGCATGTTTGTCACACTTAAGTGTTTCGGAACATCAAACCAATTTAAACAATAGTCAAGGACAACACAAGTAAACACAAAATGCAATTTGTAAATGAAGGTGTTTATTATTAAAGGTGAAAAAAAATCCAAACCATCATGGCCCTGTGTGAAAAAGTGATTGCCCCCCTTGTTAAAACATACTATAACTGTGGTTGTCCACACCTGAGTTCAATTTCTCTAGCCACACCCAGGCCTGATTATTGCCACACCTGTTCACAATCAAGGCATCACTTAAATAGGAGCTGCTTGACACAGTAAGGTCCACCAGAAGATCCTTAAAAGCTACACATCATGCCGAGACCCAAAGAAATTCAGGAACAATTGAGAAAGAAAGTAATTGAGATCTATCAGTCTGGAAAGGGTTATAAAGCCATTTCCAAAGCTTTGGGAATCCAGCGAACCACAGTGAGAGCCATTATCCACAAATGGCGAAGACATGGAACAGTGGTGAACCTTCCCAGGAGTGGCCGGCCGCCCAAAATTACCCCAAGAGCGCAGCGACGACTCATCCAAGAGGTCATAAAAGACCCCACAACAACGTCCAAGGAACTGCAGGCCTCACTTGCCTCAGTTAAGGTCAGCGTTCATGCCTCCACCATCAGGAAAAGACTGGGCAAAAATGGCCTGCATGGCAGAGTTCCAAGGAGAAAACCACTGCTGAGCAAAAAGAACATCAAAGCTCGTCTCAATTTCTCCACAACACATCTTGATGATCCCCAAGACTTTTGGGACAACATTCTGTGGACCGATGAGACAAAAGTGGAACTCTTTGGAAGGTGTGTGTCCAAGTATATCTGGCGTAGAAGGAACACTGCATTTCAGAAAAAGAACATTATACCAACAGTAAAATATGGTGGTGGTAGTGTGATGGTCTGGGGCTGTTTTGCTGCTTCAGGACCTGGAAGACTTGCCGTGATAAAAGGAACTATGAATTCTGCTGTCTACCAAGAGATCCTGAAGGAGAATGTCCGACCATCTGTTCGTGTACTCAAGCTGAAACGAACTTGGGTTTTGCAGCAGGACAATGATCCTAAACACACCAGCAAGTCCACCACCGAATGGCTGAAGAAAAACAAAATGAAGACTTTGGAGTGGCCTAGCCAAAGTCCTGACCTGAATCCTATTGAGATGTTGTGGTATGACCTTAAAAAGGCCGTTCATGCTCGAAAACCCTCTAATGTAACTGAATTAGGACAATTCTGCAAAGATGAGTGGGCCAAAATTCCTCCAGGACGCTGTAAAAGCCTCATTGCACGTTATCGCAAACGCTTGGTTGCAGTTGTTGCTGCTAAGGGTGGCCCAACCAGTTATTAGGTTTAGGGGGCAATCCCTTTTTCACACAGGGCCATGATGGTTTGGATTTCTTTTCACCTTTAATAATAAACACCTTCATTTACAAATTGCATTTTGTGTTTACTTGTGTTGTCCTTGACTATTGTTTAAATTGGTTTGATGTTCCGAAACACTTAAGTGTGACAAACATGCAAAGGAACAGGAAATGAGGAAGGGGGCAAACACTTTTTCACACCACTGTAGTACTGATTTTTAGCATAGCACTAAATAACAAGGATACAACAATATATAATGGTACATCGTGAAGCTTTTTAAAAAGGAGAAGCCATTTTGAATAGTACAGGGGGTCCCCGACTTACAAACATCCGAGTTACAAACGACTCCTACTTACAAAGGGAGGGAGACAACAGGAAGTGAGAGGAAATCTACCCCTAGGAAGGGAAATTCACTCCTGTAAGAGTTAATATGGGAAAAAGGTGTCTCCACTGATATTTTATCACCAGTCCATGCTTCCCTAACAACCCAAAATTTTCAAAATCCAATTGTCTTTGGGACAGAAGGTGAGGTGAAATTTTCTGCACAGGGGCACAAACAGCAAAACAAATGTTACAGGGGTGATAACCCTTCCCTATGCTATCCAAAAAGCTTAAAAATAGATTTTTTGGCTGGAGCTACACTTACAAAATTTACCTGTTCCGACTTACAAACAGATTCAACTTAAGAACAAACCTACAGTCCCTATCTTGTTTGTAACCCGGGGACCCCCTGTATTATGACTTTTTTGGCAAAGCGATTAACTGTGGAAAGTCCTGGCTGTATGCTAAAACTCTTTAATTTAAATCCAGTAGCATCTTTATGTGCTATTTCTTATAACTATATTCAAGCACCTATTGGTGCAATGGGGCTGATTTACTAAAGGCAAAAAAGCTGTTCACCTTGTAAGGAAGTTATCCCCAGATCTTAGTCAGCAGCACATAGAATTTGATGAACATGGATGACAGCAAAGCTTCACCCCATTCACCAAGCTCTGGGACAAATTCCCTTGCAAAGTGCAACTTTCTTTGAAAAATATTTCCCTTTAGTAAATCAACCCCAATGACTAGTGATTGTATAATGATCACTCCTTTTCCTAACAAGTAAGTGCACTTTAGAACAAAATTGGGCCGTTTGCTGAGCATCTCAAGTCTATTGGAGCTTACTGTGCTGGTCTTTTTGGAAAATGTTTGATAACTTCATTTTCTGATATTATCAACATCTGATTATCAGTGTTAATGGTCAGGAAATATCCACCCAATATTAATCACAGTTGCATCCCTAAAAAAACAATATATTACTTTTAAAAATGCCAAATCAAATGTACAGTATATTTGTACATAACATTTTGATTTTTGGCTACCTGTAAAATCCTTTTTTTTGTGTAGATCATAGGAGACAGAGCATCTTCAAATTCGTAATGATAGGGTTATGCTGGCACCTTCAGGTGATTGGACACTGGCAAAAAAAAGCAATGACAGGAAGTCCCATCAAATATATAACCCCTTCCTGTTAGGTCAGACTCCAGTTTTTGTAGCAAGCCATTAATCAGCAGCAAGAGGGCATGATCTCTGTGTCCCGTGATATACGTAAGGAAAAGGATTTTATAGATATTCACCTGATAAAATTTGGTAAAGGTATGAACCGAAGCCCAGGTAGCAAATTTACAAACCTGAGCTACTGAGGCTTGATGAAAAGCAGTTAAGTACAGGTAAGATCTGATAGCATAAACTACTTCCATGCAAAACTTTATCTCCCATCATCTGAGGACTCGGCCAGAAAAATGGTAGTACAATATTCTGGTTAAGGTGAACAGATTAGGCAAAAAGGATGACCAGGGCTTTAAATAGCACCCTGTCCTGGTGGAATTTCTGGAACAGCTCCTTACAGGCAAGAGCAGGCAATACCAAAACTACTGAGCTGAAGTGAGCAGAACAAAAACCTTCCAAGTCAGAAGGATTAAGGGAATATCCTAAATGGTTTCTTATGGAGATTTTTGCAACAGAAAGTAACAGGTTAGGGTTCTATGGTATCAATGAAGTCTTAACGGATGGAACAATGTATGTAACACCTTGAACAAAAGCCTGCACCAAAGCATGTGAAGCAATCGTTCTTTAAAAGAGAATTGACACAGCTGATATTTGACCCTTGATGGTACTCAAGACCTGTCCCTGATCTAATCCTGATTGAAGGAAGGCCAGAATATGACTTAGCACATACTTATGAGGGTGACACCCCCAAGTCCCACACCAAGAGAAATAAACTTTCCAGGCACAATTTTCCTGGAAGTTTCCTTTCTAGCATTAGGCAGGGCAGAAATGAGTGATTACGAGATGCCCTTGTGCCTAAAGCCCCGTACACAATCAGAATATTGTACCAAAAAAAATACCGCTTTTGAAGCGATCGTACAATAATCTGATCATTAGTACACAGCTTTTGTCTGAAATTTTCCAGTGGCCCAAACACGCAAATTTTTCTCGTACGACACCAGATCGTACGAATTTAGTTTAATCAGCAGTTTTCGTCTGAAAATACAATACAAATACATTACATCACTGCCGAATTTTTATTCTGTCATACAAGAATGTTCGTACTTTAGTAACCTATTCATTTTCGATATGGAGACTAGCATGCAAAAATAAAAAAAACAGACGATCATGCGTCCGATAATGTCATTGTGTGTACTAGGCTTTAGGACCCTGGTTTCAACAGCAAAGCCAGCAACTGTAGAGCTGTCAAAGCTAGCAACAGCAGGTCATATTGAACTGCAAGAGTCTAGGGTTCCTCTGAGGACATGCCTACGATGCCAGAGTACCAAGTCCTCCTGGGCTATCCTCCTGGGGTATCAGAATACCTTTTATTTGAATCCTGTGAAGCAGATGAGGTGCAAGCTGCAACGGTTGGAAGGCATATCCAACGGTGTCACTAGAGCATCCACCGTATGCACCCGAGGATCCTGGGTCCTGTATATAAACTTTTCCAGTTTGGCATTGGATCTGTATACTAGAAGGTTCACATCAAGGGATTCCTATCATTGGCAGAGCTCCACTCCCCTGGATACAGCTGTTAATGGCTGAGAAAATACGCCTGCCAATCCTTTACACCTTCAGACACCAGTCTGGCCTAATGAGGAGGGGTATATCTGGGAGGGGACTCCCAATGTCCTGTCACCTGAAGGTGCCAGCTTAACCTCTATTTTAATAAAATTGAAAAATATCTGTGTCCCAGGATGTATGAAAAAGAATGTAATATTAAATGCATCTGTGTGTCCTGCAGTGTTTTTTGGAAAGTCCTGAAATGACTTTAAACAAGCACAGAAAACGCTTCTCAAACATTTGGAAGTGATATTTTACATCTGGTTTAGCGTTACTTCTTTACTGTGACTCTTCTACATAATTTATACTGTACATAAAAATTATTTTTAGACCTTGCATTTCTTTCACTAAATGACAACAGTGGTGGAGTTGATAGGTCTAAAACCTTTTTTCAGTAGATTTTTTTTATAACAGAGCCATAAAAATAAAGTTACAGTATAGTGTCTATGGCAGTTTGGTATGGTATGGTATTTATTATCCCTGCCTTTTCACTCCACTATCTTGCTGGAAACAGTCAATAAGCCTCACAACATTATACAGTCTGACATTTCTGATCTGACAGGGAGACAATATAAGTAAACATAAAAAACCAGTAACTTCTAAGCAGTCAGATTATTATAGATGCCTACTGATGGCTGGTCATTTTTAAATCTTTGACTTTGGGGCAGAAATGCTTAGGGTATGGTATGGTATGATTTATTTGTATTATCCTGTTGTTCAAATATATGAGGATTCCTCCTAATCCATACACTAAATGACTGGATATGTTAAAACAGGAGATTACAAGAAACCTAATGAGTAACTGGTTCAAAAAACTGCTATTTTATTAGATTTGGAAGAATTCATTTGACCACAGCTGACAAACCTTTGGCACCACAGCCCATAAAAAAGTTGTCCAGTCAGCTGGGAGTATCTGAATCATTATCCCTTGCATGTTAGATTGTAAATTCTTTTTCTACTCTAGTTGTGCTTTCATGACAGGGAATAAATGGAAATCTCCTGAGTGAGACACAGAAAGTAACAGGATAAGCCTTCTCTACTTTATGCAAAAGTAAAAAAATTGCTTTGGGTTGACATATACTTTTTACTGATCTTTTTCTGGGCTGACGCTCACAAATTTGTGACATAACGCTTCCTAAACAGTTCTGTTATTTTTCAGGCTATGGCTCTCTGCTGTAACAACGATCCACTTTATCATAATTTTTTTTAGTATTGTGCCTAACTACAGCATGCAAAAGTAAAAGTACAGCCCAAAGCTCTAAAACAATAAGTCCAAATATATATGACCAAACATTTAGTCAAATACTGCTTATTTCCATTCTCTTTTTAATGCCACCCAGTTTTCAACATCTGGAAGACATTAAATGTAAAGAGCTGAGGTTATCAAGGCAAATGTATTGTCAGAATTAAGATCTTAATCTCTTCTTGAATTCCTGATTGTTTGGCTAATTTTATCCCATGCTGAGCGAGTTAGTCATGGGAAAGAACACGTTCTATCTCTTCTATGGCCATGAAAAATGGGCTTTATGGTAGGGAAATATGATCATTCAGAAACAGGTTTTCTGTGAAATAGCAGATTGCTTTTAAAATACTACATTCTCTTTACAAAATACCACATAAAACAGCATATTTTACAGAAGTAAAACCAGTATATTCATATTTCCACTAAAAAGGCAGAACTCGGATGAACATTTTACCCATGGCAATTGATATACATGATGAAAGCTAAACTGAAGGCTCAGACTCATCTTTGGAAATGGTGTTTATGTAAAAAA
The DNA here is from genome assembly GCA_028564925.1 of Lithobates sylvaticus. NCBI lineage: Eukaryota > Metazoa > Chordata > Amphibia > Anura > Ranidae > Lithobates > Lithobates sylvaticus. The sequence continues at coordinate 329,809,965 of CM053026.1, read as the reverse complement.
ATTTAATTAAACAACATGCAATAACTGCTTACATTGTTCAATTCCATTACTGAAATGCACCAAACAAGAATTGTTAATGATACAGTATATCTGTATTAGGCAATTAGGCAAAAATCCCAACCCTAACATAATAAGCAACAGTGAGCCATGGATGGATTATTCTGCAGTTGCTCAATATTTAAAATAGAACTGTAGTCAGACAACGCACATTGAAATATTTACGTGTAGCCTCCTTGCGCTAAATAGGGGCTATTATATCAATTTTGTTTTTTGGCTTGGCTGCAGTTAGCTCAGGCTGATTCGTTAGTTTTTCACCTGTTTTTTTCCCTAAGCTTAATTTGGCTTGTGATTAGATTTCACTTGTTTCACTGGTCATAATATGAGATTTCACAAACAAAACTAAGTTATAAATATTTATATTTTATTTAGCCAATCAAGTAGGAGGTTTAGGCCACTGGTGCGGCTGGGGGGGATATAAATATTTGGGATAGGTCATGTGCTCTCTCTCTTTCCCTGGGGTGGGGCCTAGAGAGGTGCTGCTGGGTGGAGCCTGGTTTGGGGCCTAGCATGTACTGAAGTGGTCCTGAAGCTGTCCTGCCTGGTCCGAAGGAAGCTATGCCAAGGAGGAGATCCAGGGGAGGCCCCTTGCTGAAGAGAGCCAGAAAGAAGGTTCTCAGAAGGGCCTGGTGACTCACTTGGAGGACACACTGAAATTAGGGTAACTTGCTTACAGTGTTACCAACTTCTGACAATGTTAAGCTGGACATTGGTCTGAATCTGGAGAGTCTGAAAGTGAGCTGCTATGGTACCCTCACCTCCTTAACTGTTTTGCAATAAAACATTAAAAAGACAAAAGTGACTGGGGCCCAATACCCTTTCTTGCTCCCCAATTTTAGCCATGGACTTAGCCCTGGGGTGAAATGCTAGCCCATCCCTGTCTATGAAGGTGCTATCCTGCCTTTGGAATGCCAGAGGGATGCTACATACATATTATCTACAATCAGCAAATGAGCTTTAATGCAAACCCTCACTAACCTATGTAGCTGCAGGAACTATAGCTATACGGTCTGGTTCACACCTATTCAGTTTGCTTTTGATCTGTTTCTGTTTCTTGCATTTAAAATAGTTCTTGACCCTTTTTCCAAAAACGCAGAGGCTGAAAAAAAAGCATAGATGTAAATGTAGGAAACCATGTTAAATAGACTGTACTGTTTGCAAAAGCAAAATGCACCAAAAAACGCATAGATGTGAACCAGGCCTTATTTATAAGACTACCCTACTTACTTACTTACATTGAACTATAAAACATGTTGTATAATTAATTTTAAGTTTATCATCCTTGCCTTAGCTCAATAAAATACAGCAATAGATTCAACCCTTTTAACTACCTAGGCCTTATTAATTAAGGTCTGGCAACTTCAAGCTGCATATCAAAAGTTATTAAAGTGATTTCCCTAAAACTTTGCCCATGGAGGGTAAAGCAACAGGTTTGCTTTAATGCTTGACCACTAAGCAACACCTTTCCTGCACTTTCCGACAACTCTGTTAAGCCGAAATATAGAAAAATTGGGGAAGAAACTGCACTATGGGTTGCAACAAAATAGTAAGCCAACAACTTACTAAGGAAGTTAAATAAATAACCGATGGGGCAGCAGCAACTATACCGTATACAACAGTGACAAAAGATTTGGAAGAAACAAAAAGCTGCGCATACCAATGGACGTGAACGAACCTTAGCTGTAACCCCTAGTAGTGGGGAACAAATGGGTGTACTAAATACCAATATGATATCTACTCCAATAAGAATTACACCATGAACTAAGCATTAGCATAAACAAGAAAAAAAAACACTGTGAAGAACCTATCGAGGGTCACGGTGTCAAAGTGAAATATTGAGGGTCATAGTGTCAAAGAAAAATATTGAAAAGTGAGATCATAAATCAACTAAAAATGTTTAAGTGTCCAAACATAAAGTTCATATGAACAGTGAGAGTTTGTGTGAAAACTTAGAAAATTGAAATAATAAGAGTTCATGTGAAGATTAGTAAAAATCCGTGCAGGAAATATTTTGGCAAAAACAATCCAATGTTAATTGCGTGTGTTTCCACAATAAGGAAAATTAGTAGTGATGTAAAGAATTTTCTTAAGATGAGCATCCAATGGTTAATATCTTTATCGAGTTACGTGACTGGCCAAAAGCACCACCACCAGAGAAAAATGGCCGCTTACCAGAGGTATGGGACCCTCCGTTACAGGGGGTCAAACGAGCATTACAATGGGTTTTCTTTGGGGTAACTTCCACTCATACACCGCTCACAGCCCCCTGCTTGCTCGAAGTGGTGACAGTGCGTCGCTCGCCCAGAAGGGCCCAGGCGAGCGACGCACTGTCACCACCTCTGTTAGAGTATCTGCTGCAGCAACTTTTTGATCCATCATTTTGTCCTCAAGTGCAACCGGCCGGTGCACTGGATACTATTGGTTGATCGCTCTAGTCTGTAATGTAAGTTTATGTTATATTTTTTAAATAAATAGAGACGTTATCACACTATGGGAGTTTCTTAATTCCTTTACATGGTGCATATGCCCTGCTGACCCCTGGAGGGATATACATTACCTACCCATATTGGTGGCTATTACCTTGGAGGAATATTGGGATGCCTATCCTGAGTCCAGTATTTCGAGCAAGCAGGGGACTGTGAGCGGTGTATGAGTGGAAGTTACCCCAAAGAAAACCCATTGTAATGCTCGTTTGACCCCCTGTAACGGAGAGTCCCATACCTCTGGTAAGCGGCCATTTTTCTCTGGTGGTGGTGCTTTTGGCCAGTCACGTAACTCGATAAGGATATTCACCATTGGATGCTCATCTTAAGAAAATTCTTTACATCACTACTAATTTTCCTTATTGTGGAAACACACGCAATTAACATTGGATTGTTTTTGCCAAAATATTTCCTGCACGGATTTTTACTAATCTTCACATGAACTCTTATTATTTCAATTTTCTAAGTTTTCAAACTCTCACTGTTCATATGAACTTTATGTTTGGACACTTAAACATTTTTAGTTGATTTATGATCTCACTTTTCAATATTTTACTTTGACACTATGACCCTCAATATTTCACTTTGACACCGTGACCCTCGATAGGTTCTTCACAGTGTTTTTTTTTCTTGTTTATGCTAATGCTTAGTTCATGGTGTAATTCTTATTGGAGTAGATATCATATTGGTATTTAGTACACCCATTTGTTCCCCACCACTAAGGGTTACAGCTAACGTGAGTCCTCATTCAATAAGGTTTGTTCACGTCCAGTGGTATGCGCAGATTTTTGTTTCTTCCAAAACTCTGTTAAGCCCCCAAAAACAAAAAATATATCTAGTACCTGCAAGTATAGAGGAGCAAGAAACTCACTCTGCTTCCTCTCATGTAACAGCATTTGTGCTTTGTGATTTTTTTTTAACATAGGAAGTTCTGTATAAGCTCTAACTTGATTGACTTGAAGCTTCCACAAGACTTCCATTCTTCAATCACGGCAGTTGAAGGGAGCTGGAGAGGACCAAAAGCACAGGTTTGCACTAAATTTTAAGTAAAAGTAGGAAGACTTTTTGTGAGTGTGTGCTACGAAAAAAATTAAGTGATCCTCCCTAGAAGGGATTTCTGGCTTTCCCCAATTTTCCCAAACCCTTCACTTTTCTTTGGCTGGTTATAAGGAGGTAAAATAGAAAATAAACCAAAGGAAGCAACATTTTAGGGCCAAATTGAAACAACAATAAAGCTACATACAATAAACAAATGTTATCATCCTATAAGTTATAAATCATCTCACTCATGTACAAAGCAGAACCATTTTATTTTCGGATTAACCAATAACAGAAAGGTATTCAGAGTAGCTTGATGTGTTGGAGCCATTTGTATGATGATCAGTCACCTGGGACTTGATTCTCTTTTGTGCATTAAAGGCAGATCATCCATTACATGGATCCAAGGTAACCAGTTTTGGTGGTTAGTACCTCACAGGTACGTCTCCATTTGAATTTCTTGGATTGAACTAGTTGCTAAGTCTCTGCTAATCTTGGCCTAATTGGAAGAATGCAAGCTTGAACTCCTTGTAAACTCTAACTACCATTTTTCCAGTTTTTGGCTTTTACTATTGACAACAATATTGGCCACTAATTCTGACAAGGAAGAGGATTATATTAAGGTAACTTTGTTACTACTCCTCAATGATTGACATAAGAGGGTTGATTTGCAAAGGCAAATAGGCTGTTCATTTTCCAAAAAAAATTCATTTTGCAAAAGAATTAGCTTAGTTCAAAGGGAAAACTCACTTGCAAATTGAACAGCCTAGTTGCCTTTATTAAATAAATCCCATGGAGTATGGACACTTAGAATATGTGCTACATGAGCAGTACTATTGTTTACCATAGCTCCAACCAATACTTACCTAGAATGAAGCCCTCCAGCAACGTGCTTTCACCACTGACAGGGCTTCCATCTTCACCCAGGCTTTCTTCTGGCTTCACTTGCACTGGCCGTCTAATTGGCCGGCCCCGATGGCATCACGGACTGTGGCACGGAGCTCTGAAGGGACGTCACGGGTATGCCATCCCTTCAGAGTGCATTGGGTCGGTAATATCACCTTCTGCATGCAGTGTGAATATCTCTTAAACAGTGCAAGTTTAGCAGATATTCACTGTACCTACAGGTAAGCTTTATTATAGGCTTACCTGTAGGTACAAGTTAAAGAAAAGAGTTTACTATGGCTTTAAACTATACTTTAAATAATTTATTTCTATACATTTTTCTCTCACCGCCCAATGTCTATAAGGTGTACATTTTTATGGAGACCAGAGTTGAAATGGTCATGTAATAGTCACCTCAAAAGACAGATGTTGTGTTTCTAATAAAGTAGCTAATAGCAGACCTCTGTAGTACCTAATGCTTTCAACTAAATTTATAACCTTCTTTTATGCAAACCATAAACATTTGCATAAATCATTAAAAAAGTAAATATCACAACCTTAAGCATTATTAGGACAATGTAATATCAGTTTAGCTTGCATTATGAAAAACTCATATTCTTAAACTAATTCCCCAATAAAACCTGGTTTGCAGAACATCTACATTGCTGTGTTTATGTATTTACTTCTCAACATGAGTGTGTTCCTGCTAAGTTAAAGCTCTTCCTCCAAAGAGGAATATCTTTTAAGAGTACTTAATTATAGTTATTTTTCACAACAAAGGTTCCTTCCCGTGGCTCAATGAAAGGTCATTACCACACCAATTAAAACATAGCTTTAGGCACTTGAGGAAGTAGGACTTGTAAGATCTTCTCACCTTAGCTCCACTTTTGGAGATGAAAGTCTGTCTCACCAGTCACCACTTGCTACATGAAGTGTATTTTTGTTTTAAGGACAGATGTGGCAAGTTATGTAAAACTCCACATTTAGAATATTTGTTGTCTAATTTGGACATTGGTATTCACTGTACATTTAAGTTTGAGGAAATGCTTGAACGGAAAATGTCTCCCAAGAGTGTTTTGAAGGACATTGAAGTCGGTTCTTCAATAAATAACTGGTTTCATATACATCTTATGCACCCCAGTGGAGCAGATTTAACATGCTCATTTATAAGTGGTTATTGGCTGTATAAATAACCTGTTGGGTTAGTTCTGAATATTCTTTTTAAATTGACAACTTTACATAAGTATATGGCAATCAATCAATTTCCAGGTTTTGGGTAATGTCCCTTTAAAAATATTATTTATTATCATTTCACTCATATACCAAACACTGTTACTCTCTAGAAACTGTTGAGGGTATGAATAAGGTGAACGTTTCATTAAAGTAAAGTTGCATACATGAGATCTTAACAGTTTGCAATATACAATGCCTGCACTTACTTTTCACATTTTTCTTTCTAATTTGACTTCTGTGCTGATCTTGGAAAGGGACAACCCTCTTTATATAGCGGACCCAACTTGACTCTGATGTTGGAGATTGGATATACCCCTGTGTGCCACTACAAGAGAAGTGACACACTGGGTATTGTAAAAGCCAGTGATGTAAGTAACTGAGTTAAAATAAACTGAGTTACCTAACGCAGTTACTTTAGTGGGTAACGAGTAATCTAACTGATTACTTTTCCCCTCATGGTAACTCAGTTCCCATTACTTTGGCTTGGTTACTCCAATTACATCTACTCTACTAGATGGCAGTAGTGTAATTCCGGTGTCCTGCCGAAAAAGTTCCCCCGCCGGATAAGGACCCCCTGTACGGCGCAGGCGCAGGGCTTGCACAGTACGAAGGACTACGGAGCTTCCGAAAATTGCCAAACCTAAACAGCTCTGAGTGAACTCTACACCGCACAGGCGCAGTGTTAACATGTAATTGTACGAGGCGATGCCGCACGCTCCTGATGCTCGTGCTACTCTGCAAGGGGCGTCTATCGTGTAAGTAAGGGGCGGGTCTAATATTACTGTAACCAAGGGGCGCATTTATTATTATTGTTATATATCGAGCTCTGCCCATTAATTTAACATTCGCCCTCTTCTGTAGCCATCCGCCCCTTACACGATATAATAATAATAGACCCGCCCCTTGCTTACACACTATAACAGATCTGCCCCTTGGTTACACGATATATAATAATAATAATAAATGCGCCCCTTGCTTACAGTAATATTAGACCCGCCCCTTAGTTACACGTATTAAATTATTAAAAAAAAAAAGTCACAGTTACTTTGCTGCGTAACTAATTACTTTTCCAATGTAGTAACTGAGTTACTAACGCAATTACTTTTTGGGAGAAGTAATTTGTAACTTAACTAATTACTTTCTTTAAAGTAAGATGACCAACACTGGTAACAGCTGAGATAAGTTGAAGCCTGTGTTTGCTGAGTTCAGCCTAGTCTGGAGGATTCTGGGCCCCATGAAAACAATTAAACAATGAAAAGCATAACTGGAGCTGGTGTTAGGTGACTTTATTTTTATAACAAGGCCACCATAGCTATTTAAATGCTTGCTTTTCCAATCCTAACATTTAAACAGATGTCAAATCAAATAGGAAACTGCACTAATTTTGTATGCATCTTTCTGTAATATCAGTATACTTCTAATTGCAAACTGTATTACTAAATATCTTGATAATAATTCAAAGAGATCCTGACATCAGAGCTTACATTTCAATAAACATTTTTCCATAAGTCTACATGTTCATTTAACATGTTTTATGCAAGTGAATTACCTGTAAAAGTCTTTCTTGTGTAGATATGCAAAACCCCGGAGACCACTGCTGGATACCACCATATTGGATGTGATGTCAGCAGCCCCTGTAGACTCAGAGCCTTGGCTCAAGTGATACTCTATAGTAATCCCCTTTACTCATCTCTTGACTGCTTTATAAAAGGTTATAAAAGGAGGAGGGGCACAAGAGCTGGGCCAGCACAGAGAATAATTATATATTCCTAAAAGAGAAGGGGGCTATGATACGCAAGGAAGGAGAGGGCCGTGCTTGGAAATGGATACACATTTTCTAGCAAGGCACATTTCTAGTGAATACAAATATAATTTAGAGAAAGGAAAAACACTGCAAGTTAGCCTTTTTTTCTCAGCTTTTACTGTAATTTTGTAAGTTTAGGGACAGTGTCTCTTTAAATATCACATGTAATTTAATAGTAAACAATATACTAGAGTGGAAGTTGGTAAAATAGACCCTTTGAAGTTTCTGTGTCATGTTAAAGGCCTAAACAAATCTTTTACAGCTCTATACTGTTTGTTTCTGTAACAGTGCTAGGAAATATGAGGGAAAGCTATTGTCCATGCACTATTGTCATTTATAGTTCCATAGTTAGTTTGGTTGAAAAAAGACACAAGTCAATGTAGCATAGCCAATAGAAAAAAATAAAAAATAAAGATAAAACCTACACATACAGAAAGCCACCATGTCTATAGCATGTTTCCTCTTGCTGTGGTTTTTGTTAGTCAGTTTTCAGTCAATTTCCTTCTTGCATCCTCTCATTTTGCAGGATTAGAAAATCAGGAGCATATTAATGTGCAGCGTTGTCAGGATTCTTCATCGAGTTTTATTAAAGCTTCATCAGTCCTTGAAAGAGCCTGTTGTACAGAATTTGGAAGAAGAGACAGCTCTTCATGTTGGGCAGATGACTGAACAATCGCCAACGCCGGACAGTGTAAAATAATCCTGAAAGAAGAAAAGCCTTTTAATGAAGGCAGTGGATGTTGGACACAGATTACCAGAGATAAAATGAATCCCTGTTGGAGATGTCACTTATATCCCTCATTTGCTCTAATACTGGTGACTTTAAGGTTTCTGAACTCATCTTTTATCAAAGTAAATAATGGGATCACAGTGATGAAAGGACAAAGCGGCTACCTATCAGAAGAAGATCTACAATTCTCAATTCCCAAAGAGAAAGATGCCTGCAAAGTGGAAGTCATTGTTAATGAACCCATAACACAAAGAGTTGGAAAGCTGTCTCCACAGGTACATTCTTATTACATTATATGAGTTTAAAACTGTTGATTTATAGATTTAAACCACCATGCTGCTTAGGGTATATACTTCACTTTAAATCTGAACTCCAGGTAAATATGATCAACACTTAATCCAGTATTATAGTCATCAAATATAATCAAATGTGTTTTTATATACAACTAGTACAGGTAATTTATCTACTTTCATTATCTACACTCATAGAGTTCTGTAATCATCTGTACAGGGAGGAAGAATCAGTAAGTTTAGCCAGCCAGGCTTCTCTGCATTGCGTGGTACTATCAATGCAATGCCAGGAGTTTGATGACAGGAGGGGAAGAGCAAGTTTAGTAAAGTAGTGACTTCTTTGGTGAGGTGATCAAGTTTTACTCTCTAGTTGGCAGCTTACGGACAAGCCTGTGACCAAGTTGTATTACTTATCTGCAGTGGAGAAAAGTGACGTCACGACTTGGCTTTGCATTCTGGCAGTGGTGTTTAAATCACAGTACTAGCTGAATGCAATTAAAAATCTTTTGACAAGCAAGACAATTCATGTCAACAGTGTACAAGAATGTAAGAAGTGAGTATATACTGTAACCAATGGTGTCCAAATTAGCTTTTATTAGGTAATTAAATAAAAATAATATCACAAATGTATAAAAAAAAAGAATACTATAGTGAAGAAAAAATAGAATATAATCTATAGACTACAAAGTAATTTAATTGAAATATACTGTATGTCACACATCACTCCAATTTTAAAAAGGAAACAAGATCTTGTTTGAGAAACGTATGTATGTAAATGTATGAAACACAAACCCATAGGTTGAACAATTTATTTAAATAGATTGCCAGTAAAAATATTAACAACAAATACTTTACATATTCTAAATAATAATACATTGAATGGCGATTACTGTGCAGGTTAGGTTGCGGTAACCTTTATCTGACGATACAGTATCTCACAAAAGTAAATAAACCACTCACATTTTTGTAAATATTTTATTCTACCTTTTCATGTGACAACACTGAAGAAATTACACTTTGCTACAATGTAAAGTAGTGAGTGTACAGCTTGTATAACAGTGTAAATTTCCCCTCAAAATAACTCAACACACATCCATTAATGTCTAAACCGCTGGCAACCAAAGTGAGTACACCCCTAAGTGCAAATGTCCAGATTGGGCCCAAAGTGTCAATATTTTGTGTGGCCACCATTATTTTCCAGCACTGCCTTAACCCTCTTTGGGCATGCAGTTCACCAGAGCTTCACAGGTTGCCAGTGGAGTCCTCTTCAACTCCTCCATGATGACATCACAGAGCTGGTGGATGTTAGAGACCTTGCGCTCCTCCACCTTTTGTTTGAGGATGCCCCACAGATGTTCAATAGGATTTAGGTCTAGAGACATGCTTGGCCAGTCCATCAGCTTTAACCTCAGCTTCTTTAGCAAGGCAGTGGTCATCTTGGAGGTGTGTTTGGGGTCGTTATCATGTTGGAATACTGCCCTGCAGGCCAGTCTCCTAAGGGAGGGGATCATGCTCTGCTTCAATATGTCACAGTTCATGTTGGCATTCATGGTTCCCTCAATGAACTGTAGCTCCCCAGTGCCGGCAGCATTCATGCTGCCCCAGACCATGACACTCCCACCATCATGCTTGACTGTAGGCAAGACACACTTGTCTTTGTACTCCTCACCTGGTTGCCGCCACACACGCTTGACACCCTCTGAACCAAATAAGTTTATCTTGGTCTAATCAGACCACAGGACATGGTTCCAGTAATGCATGTCCTTAGTCTACTTGTCTTCAGGAACCTATTTGCAGGCTTTCTTGTGCATCATATTTAGAAGAGGCTTCCTTTTGGGACGACAGCCATGCAGACCAATTTGATGCAGTGTGCGGCGTATGGTCTGAGCACTGACAGGCTGACCCCCCACCCCTTCAACCTCTGCAGCAATGCTGGCAGCACTCGTACGCCTATTTCCCAAAGACAACCTCTGGATATGATGCTGAGCACGTACGCTCCACTTCTTTGGTTGACCATGGCGAGGCCTGTTCTGAGTGGAACCTGTCCTGTTAAACCACTGTATGTTCTTGACCACCGTGCTGCAGCTCAGTTTCAGGGTCTTGGCAATCTTCTAATAACCTAGGCCATCTTTATGTAGAGCAACAATTATTTTTTTCAGATCCTCAGAGAGTTTTTTGCCATGAGGTGCCATGTTGAACTTACAGTGACCAGTATAAGAGATTGAGAGCGATAACACCAAATTTAACACACCTGCTCCCCATTCACACCTGAGACCTTGTAACACTAACGAGTCACATGGCATCGGGGAGGTAAAATGGCTAATTGGGCCCAATTTGGACATTTTCACTTGGGGGTGTACTCACTTTTGTTGCCAGCGGTTTAGAAATGAATGGTTGTGTGTTGAGTTATTTTGAGGGGACAGCAAATTTACACTGTTATACAAGCTGTACACTCACTACTTTACATTGTAGAAGAGTGTTATTTTCTTCAGTGTTGTCACATGAAATATAAATAAAATATTTAAAAAATGTTATTACTTTTATGAGATACTGTAAATAAGCCCTAAATACTACTGAGTTATTTGGGGGAAATACTCAGGTTTTTATTGCCAAGGGCAAATGTTCTATATGTTGGGCTTTTGGAATTGAAATAAATTGCAGATTTATGCTGGCCATACAGAAATCAGTTGTTCTTGATCACCCAATGGGCTGATTGCAAAAACTGAATGGATTCCCCCATCCACACAATTGAGGTGGATAATTCATTCTGGAAACATACTTGTAATCCAAAGCACTCGTATATTAATGAATAGATAGAAAGAAATAATAGAAACTTAGATGATTCGTTCCACAACCATTTATTCATAGGTCTTTCAGTTTATAGTACATATAAAAAGATTGTAGCAATGTGGTAGGTTGTGTAACCATAAAATGTCCATTCCCAAATGGCAGCCTCCACAAGGGGATTAGAAGTAAAATCCACCAGGAGCTACAGAGTATAAAAGAGAAGAGAGGCACCTCTAATGCCCCGTACACACGGTCGGACATTCCAACCACAAAATCCGTTGGATATTTTCCGACTGATTTTTTCCGAAACTGGTGTTGCATACACATGGTCGGACAAAGTTAATTTTTCCGACAGAAAAAGTCAGATAGAGCCCACACACGATCAGATTTTCCGACAACATAATCCGATCGGACCTTTTCCGTCAGAATTTCCGACCGTGTGTACGGGGCATTAGTGTAGCAATATGCTTACATTTAATAAATGTACAAGATTTAGCAACTCCCATGGTTGATGATTAAAAGAGGCACATCTAAGTAAGCAAGCATCCGGGGTAAAACTGTCCACATAGACCATCCTCCGCACCACCGGCTCTCACTGTTGTCAGTCTGCAATCATGACTGGGAAGACTACCCTGAAAGTGAGGCTTGAAGCGCTCATGGAGTGCAACATGCAAGGCATGACTTTGATGGTAGTGCAGAGGACGGTCTATGTGGACAGCTTTACCCTGGATGCCTGCAAACTTAGATGTGCCTCTTTTAATCATCAACCATGTGAGTTGCTAAATGTTGTACCTTCATTAAATTCAACCATATTGCTACACTTAGCGGGGCCTCTCTTCTCTTTTATACTCAGTTGTGACATGACATTACTTGTATATCAAGACATCGCTTGTATATCAAGTCAAAATCTATTTAAAAATGTTGCTTGTCTTGCAAAATGCTCTCAAACCAAGTTACTCTCAAACCAAGGTTTTAATGTATATGGTTATTTTTCTTTTTGGATGAATCCTGATTTCCGGTTTAAAGTTCCTTGGAGTTTGGCACTTACCAAGAGGGGATTTAGGATGCTTCCAGGATTTGTGGTTCACATGCTTTGTTGCTGCACTTAATTGAGCAGCCTGGCATTCCAGTGAGTGGGAAATGTAGCTTTTTGAAAAGTTGAAGATCTCTTCCGGTTGTTCTTCAGTATATGAACTTTATGAACTTTTATTATTTCTTTTCACATTCACACTTTTTGTTACTTTTTATAATGCTGCAATTTTGTATGTTTTTTCACTATTGAAGGATTGAGTGTATTGCCTTTATTGCTAGCAGCTATTACATGGGTTTATAGCACTGACTATTTTGTATTTTTGCTTCTCCAAGTGGGGCTTCTTGCATTAATAATAATTGTTGATTAAATGTATGCAGTCAGGTCTGCAATCTCTTACTCATCTCTAAGCCTTCACCTTTTCTAAGCCGTTAACCTTACCCTAAACTAAAATCTAATCTTTACCTTTTCAAAGATATTTCAAACGTTTAAACCAACTTTCCATTGCAAAAATGGATCAAGGCAATCTATCACCCACAGTTTTAAAGGTTACATTGATCTTTATGGTTATTGTGATTAAAAAGCAAGTTGAAAGTGCCTGAAATTACCTGCAATTGTCATATGACTTGCAAGAATTGCCTTCAAAGCTAAACCCATCGATGTAACAGTTTCAAAAAACTATTACATTCCTGACACGTGATATAAATGTATTTGTCACATTTGTGCTCTCAACCAAACTGTCAAACAATCCAATGGCTGGTGTTATAACTGATCACATGTGCAGTATCATAGCAGTTGAAGATCAAACAGAGGCCAAGATGGCAGCTTCCTTGACTGAAAATGATAGGAGGTTTTAGCCCTGCTTTAACCCTAATCATTTACTTAATCCAAACCTTTAACCTGTGTACCGTTTAGGCTTGGTTTACACTGGTGCGATGTGGGGAAACCCTGCAAATCCAGTGCGGGTTCCTGCATCACACCTGATTCACACTGTTAACGCAGTTAATGACACCCCCAGATCGGTCCGCAGATTGCCGTGTGAACTATGAATTCAGACAAGAATCGAATCGCATGGCTGTGAACCGTTTCTGGTGCGGACAAAAAAAGGGTCCTGCGTGAGTTTGGTCCGAATGTGATGCGATTTCAGCCATACAGTTTGTATGGCCAAATTTGCATCGTACAGAAATCACATGTGATCTACACAGCAATGCGATGCGAATGGCATTGCACCAGTGTGAACCGTCCCTAAAATTCAACCCTTAACATTTAAAATGAACCTCTAACACTAAACCCACAGGCTAGCTATACATGTTTAGCTTTCTCTTGTTGGTAGGGCTGGGTAACAGGCACACCACGTAACACAAGGTTCAGCACACAGACTTGTATTACTGAGGGAGAGATGTGTCTGACCAGCTCTGTTACTGAATACTAATTACAGAGTGTGCAGGGTTCAACTATGGTGCCTATTGTCTTGCATAGTCATATTTGGATACTCTTCACAATTACACAATTTTTTTTGGGGGGGGGGGGGGGACATAAGACTATAAAAATGGCAGTTGCGGCTGGGGCTAAAAAATTTCGTTGGTCAAATAGGGGTATTAATATACCCCTGTATGCAATGTGCTCACATGTTATAAATGCAACCAGTTCCTGGCAGTGGAGCAAGCTGGGCTCTTTTCTTACCTAGGTATTAGCATGCAGGCTCATGACTGTACAAGGAGGACATACATGCTCCAGCTGTCCTCCAGGTAGGTAGGTAGTAGAGTCGGGTCCTTGCTGAGTACCGAGTGAGAACTTCCTCGCTGATCACACCGACCTTCCCCACATCCACTGAGCTGCTGCTGCAGGTTAATCCCAGGAACAGAGAGGGGCGAGGCAGGAGCAGGCACATTATTATTGTCATCTCTGTGCACCGCTGATGACAGGCTGCATCATTAGCTGGTAGTAACCAGTTAGTGCCAAGCACAGGGGAGCGTCTCAGCAGTGCCAAGGCATCAGTGGCGGCTGGTGAGTCGGTCGGGCTTCCCCTGTGTCTCCTCCAACCATGCTTCTCCTCCCTCCATATCCTAGGTCAATAGGATTGCTTCTCCTTTTGGCCAATCGGGAAACGGGTCTCAGGACCCACTTCCTGATTGGCCAGAAGGAGAATCAGTGTGACAACAGCGAATATTCATTCGTTATTGTCACAAAACTGGGTGGGCTCAGGGCGCAGTGCTCTGCGCCCCGAGCCCACCCTTTTATGAAGCCTATTAGAGCCTCAGGCTCTAATCATGTGCTTAAAAAAAAACACTCCCATTGGTATCCATGCGTCCGGCGCCCCGCATATAAATTAAGGGGCCGGACACATGGATAAGGGGGCGGCACCCCTGTGCCCTGCATTACGGGCCGCCACTGGAAATTCAGGTTGTTATAAAATCTCTCTGACTGCAAATCTACAGAGTGATTTTAATTGGCACATCATTGTACACCAAAGGCAAATAGACTGTTCACTTTGCAAAGGGAAGTTGCACTTTTCAAAATAATTTTCTCCAGAGCTTAGCGAATGAGATGGAGCTCTGCTGACTTCCATCATCCAATCATGGGCAAGCAAAAATCCTGTTTTTTTTTTATTTTCCATGCACATAAATGGGTATTTTTTGCAATTTGACATTTCACCATATTTTAAATTACCTTGCAAAGTGAACAGCCCATTTGCTTTTAGTACCGTATATACTCGAGTATAGGCCGACCGAATATAAGCCGAGGCACCTAATTTTACTGGGAAAACTTATTGACTCGAGTATAAGCCTAGGGTGAGAAATGCGCAGCTACT
This sequence comes from Lithobates sylvaticus, assembly GCA_028564925.1. Classification (NCBI taxonomy): domain Eukaryota; kingdom Metazoa; phylum Chordata; class Amphibia; order Anura; family Ranidae; genus Lithobates; species Lithobates sylvaticus. The sequence goes on along the minus strand of CM053026.1, from coordinate 329,794,816 downwards.
GTAAGTGGAAAAGAGGGTCAACGATGCCCATTTGCAGCCTCACTGTGCCCATGCAGATGGACACAGTTGACCGATTTGGGGCCCTGTATCTCAGGGTCACTTAGTGCTAGGAACCCCATCTTTAGATATGTTGTAGTGCTAATTCCACTGGGTTGGAATACAACATTTGGGGTTCCTAGCACCAAGTGTCCCCGAGATATGTGGCCCCAAATTCGGGTCAGAAAATTTCAAGCACTTTTCTGCAGCAGAGAATGACATTTTTCTGAACCGACTTTGGGGCCCTGTATCTCGGGGCCACTTAGAGCTAGGAACCCCATCTTTGGATATGTTGTAGTGCTAGTTCAACTGGGTTTTAATGCCAAATTTGGGGTTCCTAGCTCCAAGTGTCCCCGAGATATGGAGCCCCAAATTCGGGTCAGAAAATCTCAAGCACTTTTCTGCAGCAGAGAATGACATTTTTCCGAACCGACTTTGGGGCCCCGTATCTCGGGGAACCCCATATTTGGATATGTTATAGTGCTAGGTCCACTGGGTTGGCACACCAATTTTGGGACTCCTAGACCCAAGTGGCCCCAAGATACGGGGCCCCAAAGTCGGGTCGGAATTTTTTTTTTTTTTTGCTGCAGAAAAGTGCTTTCAGCACAAAAAAAATGTGCAAAAACTCGGCTTATACTCGAGTATATATGGTAAATCAAACCCTATGTCTCTCTCTATGCCATGACCTAATCAGCTTACAGAATTACCTGCATCTTAAAAACTGTTCCTTGGCCAGCATGGCAGGGGCTAAACTTTTACTTCCCCTTTTCCATGGGGACACCGGCACGAATGCCTGATGTGCCAGGATGGAAGCATTTGGAAAGAAGGTGCATTATTTTAATAAAATCCCTTTTTATAAAAAAAAAAAAACAGGTTCAGCACTAAAGGCATCTGTTCGTCACAGGAAGTTATTGTATTTTCAATGCCTTGGTAATCACTGCTTCGGGGATTCTTCAACACAGCCTGACATGTGCAGAATTTATATATATATATATATATATATATATATATATATATATATATATATATGTATGTATATATATGGGGCTTTTTTCTCAGAGAATGGGTACAGGAACTCACCATCCCCAGCCAACTCTCTGCCCCCAACCCTGTCGTTCCGCGGGAAGAGAAGTAAAGCAGTGCCAAATCTGCATATTGCTCAAGGCCCAAAAGGGCACTTAGTAGTGTATAACACAGTGCTCAGGCAAGTGTACTCTTCAGCGATAAGGTATGTGTATCAGACAGGGCACAAAAAAATAAAAATCAGCACAAGGGACAGAACTTACATATCTCCCCCAATGTAACCATCTATTGCTCACCGCTGTGCCCCCCATTCACTTCTCACCTCTGCTACCCTTGTCCACAGCTCACCTATACCCCCTATTCACAGTTCATCTCTTCTTTCCCGCATCCACAGATCACCTCTCCCCCCCCCCCCTGTCAACAGCTTACCACTTCTTTCCGCCATCCACAGCACACCACTTCTTTTCCCCGTCCGCAGCACACTATTACTTTCCCCGTCCGCAACACACCCCTTCTTTCCCCCATCTGCAGCACACTACTTCTTTCCCCCCACCGCAGCACACCACTTCTTTCCCCTCTCTGCAGCACACCTATGTACCTCTGAGCTCAATTCTGCACCCCTGTCCACAGTTCACCTTAGCATCCCCACAACTCACCTTTGTACCTCCTGTCAACAACTCAACTCTGCATCCCCCCACCTGCCCCCCCCCCCCCCCCCCTTTCACAGCTTACACCTCAAGTCCACAACTACAGCTTGTCTCTACCCCCATTCCACATTTCACTTCAGCACCCCAATCCACAGCTCTCATTCTCTTCAACCCTCTAACTTTCACCTCGTCACCCCCTGCCATCTCTAAACAACCTGCCAACTCTTGCCACTGTACCACCTGCCCCCCCTCCCCTCCCAACTACTCAGCTCTCACTTTGCTCAACTTGTCCCCCTTTCCAGCTCTCACCTCTTCTCAAAACTTCACCCCCACTGCGTTTCACAGCTTTCACCTCCCCCACCTATGCCTCTGTGCACAACCACTCGCCCCCCCTCCCTTCTCCCTTTCCCTCTCCCTCCATAGCTTTCGCTCACCTCCTCTTAATAGCTTGCGGTGCAGCTGGTAATGGTCTGCTGAGTGCGCAGACTTTTTTCCAACACAGTGTAATCATGGCTCTCATCCCGCCAAGCCTCGCCCTCGCCTCGCCTGTCAGACATGTGTAGCAGAAAGCCAAGGAGGAGTTTTAGAGCACTTCACTTGGCTCTGAGCTACACAGGTGGAGTGGGACTGGGTGGAACGGAAACCAGCTTGCGAAGCTCCAGAGAAACTTAAAAAAAATGCAGTGGTCATGGCGTGGGGACTTGAGGCAGGTACTGCTCTATACAGGTCCTGAGTGCCTGACACAGAAGTCGGTGGAGAAAGCGAGTAGTGTATATACTTCCTCTACTGCCTTCTGTGTTCAGTGACAGGATGGAGAGGAGAGGGCTGCCAGAGGTTGCGGAATGCCGGTCCGCTGCGTTCTGGCAGAAGAAAAGCCCTGTATATATACAGTATCTCACAAAAGTGAGTACACCCCTCACATTTTTGTAAATATTTTATTATATTTTTTCATGTGACAACACTGAAGAAATTACACTTTGCTTCAATGTAAAGTAGTGAGCGTACAACTTGTAAAACAGTGTAAATTAGCTGTTCCCTCAAAATAACTCAACACACAGCCATTAATGTCTAAACCGCTGGCAACAAAGTCAAAATGTCCAAATTGGGCCCAATTAGACATTTTCCCTCCCCCGGTGTCATGTGACTCGTTAGTTTTACAAGGTCCCAGGTGTGAATGGGGAGCAGGTGTGTTAAATTTGGTGTTATCGCTCTCACTCTCTCATACTGGTCACTGGAAGTTCAACATGGCACCTCATGGCAAAGAACTCTCTGAGAATCTGAAAAAAATAATTGTTGCTCTACAAAAGATGGCTTAGGCTATAAGAAGATTACCAAGACCCTGAAAATGAGCTGCAGCATGGTGGCCAAGACCATACAGTGGTTTAACAGGACAAGTTCCACTCAGAACAGGCTTTGCTATGGTCAACTAAAGTTGAAGTTGAGTGCACGTGCTCAGCGTCATATCCAGTGGTTGTCTTTGGGAAATAGACGTACGAGTGCTGCCAGCATTCCCACAGAGGTTGAAGGTGTGGGGGGTCAGCCTTTCAGTGCTCAGACCATACGCCACACACTGCATCAAATTGGTCTGCATGGCTGTCTTCCCAGAAGGAAGCCTCTTCTAAAGATGATGCACAAGAAAGCCTGCAAATAGGTTCCTGAAGACAAGTAGACTAAGGACAGGGATTACTGGAACCATGTCCTGTGGTCTGATTAGACCAAGATAAACTTATTTGGTTCAGATGGTGTCAAGCGCGTGTGGCGGGAAACAGGTGAGGAGTGCAAAGACAAGTGTGTCTTGCCTACAGTCAAGCAAGATGGTAGGAGTGTCATGGTCTGGGGCTGCATGAGTGCTGCCGGCACTGGGGAGTTACAGTTCATTGAGGTAACCATGAATGTCAACATGTACTGTGACATATTGAAGCAGAGCATAATCCCTTCCTTTAGGAGACTGGCCCGCAGGGCAGTATTCCAATACGATTACGCCCCCAAACACATGTCCAAGATGACTACTGCCTTGCTAAAGAAGCTGAGGGTAAAGGTGTTCGACTGGCCAAGCATGTCTCCAGACCTAAACCCTATTGAGCATCTGTGGGGCATCCTCAAACGGAGGGTGGAGGAGCGCAAGGTCTCTAACATCCACCAGCTCTGTGATGTCGTCATGGAGGAGTGGAAGAGGACTCCAGTGGCAACTTGTGAAGCTCTGGTGAACTCCATGCCCAAGAGGGTTAAGGCAGTGCTGGAAAATAATGGTGGCCACACAAAATATAGACACTTATGACATACGATTCAGCAGGAAACAAGAACATTTTATCATCCAAAACAATACTGTAAGTATTAAAGTCTGTATTCAAAATAATAAAGAAGTTTTGGCCTTAATATCAATTAAATTTTATGTATGTCATAGCAACCATGCTACAGAAGCATCATGCAACTAATTGGAAAATGCACTGCTGCCCCCTGCTGGCAAAAAATAAAAAATAAACCCCATAGCTCTAGTTTGAAAATCCCAAGTTTGAATGTGTGTGATTTTATGCATTTTTCGCCTCATTTATAGAAAATCTGTCATGACAATAGGAGTATTGTTGATAGGCATAATCACAATGCTAAAATGCACAAAAGAAATACAATTTGACGCAATTTTCAACTCTTATTATTACTATCAGCTAATAATTAGCATATTAATTATCATCATTTGTATCATTATTATGAGGTAATATGCATTAATTCATATTTACAAGACAATGGATGATTTACAAAAAAACTCTAAAAAGAAAATGCTTTGTCCTCCATAAGCATTTAGGTATCTACTTCAATTTTTACCTTTCACTAAAAATGTGGCAGCTGTAAAGTGATTACTTTGGGTAACATTGTGACTTATTTTCTACAATGAATTCATGTTTCCTAGTGCATGCAAGCATTATATATTATGTTGTACAAATTAGGTATACTTTACATTATGTACATGCAAATGATACACATCCATTTACACAGTTTTCATGGTAATATACTAATCATTTACATCAATATGTTTTCTAGGTATTTGACTGCCATTTTCTGTCTAAAGAAGTACAGTATGTTCACAATGGTTGCCCAATCTTACATGAAGATGATGTTATGCTCAGGCTTTACAGGTCAGTCCAGGCTGTATTCTTATGAACAGTGATATAGTGCCACAAAATTAAATGATGTACGTAAGAGACATGCATAATTAATATTATGTGTACAATCTACTTGTAGTGGAGAGGGATTAAAACACCTGTCAGTTTTTATTGCTGTCTGTGTCCCTGTTAGCGAGAATCACCCTCTCTTTTTGTCCTGTTTACCGTTATGAAAGTGAGAGAAAAATAAAATCCCACATTTTGGGTTGTCCCCAGAAAAGTAATAGAGGGAAATCTTTCAATGGGGGCACTAGTTCTGATGACTTGGGACTAGGGATGGGCCCGGTGCTCGATGCGAACCCATGTTCGCATCGAGCACCGGGTGTTCGCTCGCTCGGCGAGCCCAGAACTATTTTGGCCGCTCGCATCACGTTCGTGTGATGCGAGCGGCCCCGCAATGCATTGCGGCCGGCGCGGCCGGCGCAGTGCATTGCTGGCTGATGATTGGCCAAGCATGCACTGTGACCCCGCATGCTTGGCCAATCACAGCGCGGAAACTCGAAGAGCCATAATTGGCTACAGGCAGGACGCCTGTAGCCAATTACAGCTCAGGGGCTTTAGTACACGCCCCCCCTATAAAAGGCCGCCACGCCGTCTGCGCCGGTCACATGCTGTTCCGGCGCAGATAGAGCAGGATAGTTCTGTGACACTCTGCTGGATTTAGTTAGTTAGAGAGATTTACTTAGAGAGATTGAGTTAGATAGATTCATTTAGAAAGATTGATTTAGAAGAGGGGCTTGTAGTGTGTTCGTGGCAGGCAGGAAGAGCTCCTATATTTTGTTCCCAGAAGCACCTATAGGACTTGTAGTGTGTTCGTGGCAGGCAGGCAGAGCTCCTATATTTTGTTTCCCAGAAGCACCTATAGGACTTGTAGTGTGTTCGTGGCAGGCAGGCAGAGCTCCTATATTTTGTTCCCAGAAGCACCTATAGGACTTGTAGTGTGTTCGTGGCAGGCAGGCAGAGCTCCTAGATTTTGTTCCCAGAAGCACCTATAGGACTTGTAGTGTGTTCGTGGCAGGCAGGCAGAGCTCCTATATTTTGTTCCAGAAGCACCTATAGGACTTGAAGTGTGTTAGTCCATCACACAGACCTAAATTTTCTTCCAAGAAGCACCTATAGGACTTGAAGTGTGTTATTCCCATCACACAGAGATCATATATTTTGTTCCCAGAAGCACCTATAGGACTTGAAGTGTGTTAGTCCCATCACACAGAGATCATATATTTTGTTCCCAGAAGCACCTATAGGACTTGAAGTGTGTTAGTCCCATCACACAGAGATCATATATTTTGTTCCCAGAAGCACCTATAGGACTTGAAGTGTGTTAGTCCCATCACACAGAGATCATATATTTTGTTCCCAGAAGCACCTATAGGACTTGAAGTGTGTTAGTCCCATCACACAGAGATCATATATTTTGTTCCCAGAAGCACCCATAGGACTTGAAGTGTGTTAGTCCCATCACACAGAGATCATATATTTTGTTCCCAGAAGCACCTATAGGACTTGAAGTGTGTTAGTCCATCACACAGAGATCATATATTTTGTTCCCAGAAGCACCTATAGGACTTGAAGTGTGTTAGTCCCATAACACAGACCTATATTTTCTTCCCAGAAGCACCCATAGGACTTGAAGTGTGTTAGTCCCATCACACAGAGATCATATATTTTGTTCCCAGAAGCACCTATAGGACTTGAAGTGTGTTAGTCCCATCACAAAGAGATCATATATTTTGTTCCCAGAAGCACCTATAGGACTTGAGTGTGTTAGTCCCATCACACAGAGATCATATATTTTGTTCCCAGAAGCACCTATAGGACTGAAGTGTGTTAGTCCCATCACACAGAGATATATATTTTCTTCCCAGAGGCACCTATAGGACTTGAAGTGTGTTAGTCCCCATCACACAGAGATCATATATTTTGTTCCCAGAAGCACCTATAGAACTTGAAGTGTGTTAGTCCCATCACACAGACCTATATTTTCTTCCAGAAGCACCCATAGGACTTGAAGTGTGTTAGTCCCCATCACACAGAGATCATATATTTTGTTCCCAGAAGCACCTATAGGACTTGAAGTGTGTTAGTCCCCATCACACAGAGATCATATATTTTGTTCCCAGAAGCACCTATAGGACTTGAAGTGTGTTAGTCCCATCACACAGAGATCATATATTTTGTTCCCAGAAGCAACCTATAGGACTTGAAGTGTGTTAGTCCCATCAAACAGATATCATATATTTTGTTCCCAGAAGCACCAATAGGACTTGAAGTGTGTTAGTCCATCACACAGAGATCATATATTTTGTTCCCAGAAGCACCTATAGGACTTGAAGTGTGTTAGTCCCATCACACAGACCTATATTTTCTTCCCAGAAGCACCTATAGGACTTGAAGTGTGTTAGTCCCATCACACAGAGATCATATATTTTGTTCCCAGAAGCACCCATAGGACTTGAAGTGTGTTAGTCCCATCACACAGAGATCATATATTTTGTTCCCAGAAGCACCCATAGGACTTGAAGTGTGTTAGTCCCATCACACAGAGATCATATATTTTGTTCCCAGAAGCACCTAATAGGACTTGAAGTGTGTTAGTCCCATCACACAGACCTATATTTCTTCCCAGAAGCACCTATAGGACTTGAAGTGTGTTAGTCCCATCACACAGAGATCCTATATTTTGTTCCCAGAAGCACCTATAGGACTTGAAGTGTGTTTGTCCCATCACACAGACCTATATTTTCTTCCCAGAAGCACCCATAGGACTTGAAGTGTGTTATCCCATCACACAGAGATCCTATATTTTGTTCCCAGAAGCACCTATAGGACTTGAAGTGTGTTAGTCCCATCACACAGACCTATATTTTCTTCCCAGAAGCACCTATAGGACTTCTAGTGTGTTAGTGGCATCACACAGAGCTCCTCTATTTTCTTTGCAGAAGCACCCACAGGACTTCTAGTGTGTTAGTGGCATCATACAGAGCTCCTCTATTTTCTTTGCAGAAGCACCCATAGGACTTCTAGTGTGTTAGTGGCATCACACAGAGCTCCTATATTTTCTTCTCAGCAGCACCACAGGACTTCTAGTGTGTAAGTGGCATCACACAGAGCTCCTCTATTTTCTTGCAGAAGCACCCATAGGACTTCTAGTGTGTTAGTGGCATCACACAGAGCTCCTATATTTACTTCTCAGCAGCACCCACAGGACTTCTAGTGTGTTAGTGGCATCACACAGAGCTCCTCTATTTCTTTGCAGAAGCACCCACAGGACTTCTAGTGTGTTAGTGGCATCACACAGAGCTCCTCTATTTTCTTTGCAGAAGCACCATAGGACTTCTAGTGTGTTAGTGGCATCACACAGAGCTCCTCTATTTTCTTCTCAGCAGCACCCACAGGACTTTCTAGTGTGTTAGTGGCACACAGAGCTCCTCTATTTTCTTTGCAGAAGCACCCACAGGACTTCTAGTGTGTTAGAGGCATCACACAGAGCTCCTCTATTTCTTTGCAGAAGCACCCATAGGACTTCTAGTGTGTTAGTGGCATCACACAGAGCTCCTCTATTTTCTTTGCAGAAGCACCCATAGGACTTCTAGTGTGTTAGTGGCATCACACAGAGCTCCTATATTTTCTTCTCAGCAGCACCCACAGGACTTCTAGTGTGTTAGTGGCATCACACAGAGCTCCTCTATTTTCTTGCAGAAGCACCCATAGGACTTCTAGTGTGTTAGTGGCATCACACAGAGCTCCTATATTTTCTTCTCAGCAGCACCCACAGGACTTCTAGTGTGTTAGTGGCATCCCGACCATGACACCTTCTGCCTGGAGTTTGCATGTTCTCCCTGTGCTTGCGTGGGTTTCCTCCGGGTACTCCGGTTTCCTCCCACACTCCAAAGACATGCTGGTAGGTTAATTAGATCCTGTCGATAAAATTGGCCAAATATGTGTATGTTGTATGTGTATGTGTTTGTAAGCGTGTCAGGACCCCACAGGGCCCAAAAGATTCCTTTATTTTGCAGGGATTTCCTCTCACTTCTTGTTAGGGTATGGGACACAGATTGCAAAAATAAACCTTACAGGGGTTATAACCCTTCTTTACTCAAATCTTCTTTTACCATTGCTAAAAACTCTGTTTTTGTGGTATGTTTGCTGCAGTTTACTGCTGCTATCAATAAGGTGGTTCACTAATCTGGGAACACATTTTGGCAAAGCAAAGGTGTTTCAATTGAATACTATGCAGAAAGTGCCAGTGATGCACATGAAACTTAAGAATGCTAGGCAGAAACCAACAGGAACATGTCAGTGTGACTCTATTGTTTGCTCCATTGAAAATTTTTGATAGTGCTTTAGCTATTCTAGAAAAGAGACAAAAAGGGCACCGGCACTTTTATCATTCAAATTGTTATATTATATTATATTTTATATAAAACAGCTAGTAATTAATTTACCTAATAGGAGTCTCTGCTGGATGTCTGTGTGTGATATCTCCTATATAGATTCATTCACTGTTAAAGCGGTTGTATACCCGCCCAGATTTTTTTTTTAAAACTAAATAACCTGCAAGGCAAAGGCATAATGAGCTAGTATGCAGCGCACACTAGCTCATTATGAAATACTCACCTTAGAACGAGGCCTCGACATCTGATCCCGATCCATGCCGAGGGAGCTGAAATGTTCCCTCAGCGTTTCTCCCGGGTATCGTGGCTCCGTCGCTGTGAGTGGCCGAAGCAGCGATTATGTCACTCCTGCATGCACGCAGGAGTCTTCTTCCTGGCAAGGTACGGCAATGTCTGCCTGACCTTCAGCCGGGCCTTCACAGCGCATGAGCCGCTGATGTCAGTGGCTGCATGCAATGTAAATATCTCCTTACCTACAGGTAAACCTTATTATAGGCTTACCTGTAGGTAAAAGTAAAAAAAAAGGTATACAACCGCTTTAAGCATCATCCCATTACCTCGATTGTGTGTCTTAGCTGACACATTTTCAGTGGAAAAAATATGGAAAATTGGTATCATAGCTACTATAAAGCTGGCCAAAGATGATTTGAACAAATTCCTCCATCCAAATAATTGAGAGCTGGCAGCCTCCTATTGCTCTCAATTGGCCTACTCGCAGCTACTTGCGGAACCCCCGCTGGGGTTCCTGCAGCTGTTCACAGACAGGGTGTATTCATTAGTGTGAATGAACCCTTACTTTCCCCAATACACAGAACATAAAATTCATATTTCCAATAATCATATGTACTGATTAAATATTAGAAAACATTAAATTTAAATATTATAGACCAGTGGCCTTCAAACTGTGGACCAAGGGCCAGATGTGGCCTTTTTGCTTGCTTTTATCCAGCCCTTGGGGGCACTATTTTATCGGCTGATACCAACAATGGGGCATAATTCCTCCCACTAACACCAATGAAGTGGCACTATTCTTCCCAATGACACCAACGATGGGACACTATTTCTTTCAATGACACCAACAATGGGGCCCAATGACACTAGTGAGGGGTTCAATTCCACTGACACCAATGATCAGGCACAATTACTCCTATTGAAACAAACAATGGGGCATTATTTTTTCCCACTGACTTCGAGACGTTTTCTACTCCCAATGGCCATAGTCCGCCACCCCCTAAAGTCTGAAGGACAGTGGCCCTTTGCTTAGAAAGTTTGGAGACCCCTGTTATAGACAAAAGAAACACATTACCAAATATTGACAACTGTATGATTGTCCTATTTTTTTTGTAACAAAATCTAAACAGAAACATAAATATGCTATTTTTGCAGGTTTACAGAAAATGAAACCATTACTGAAAACTTTATACTGAGGGTGAAGCTAGTTGAACCAGACTGTAACATCATAAACTTGGGACCCAAGAAACTGGAAGTAACAGAGTTTTATGGACTGTCAAATGTTATTGATAAGAACATATTGACCTTGGACTATGAAAAAAGAATGAATCTGGAGTGCACTATTCGAGTGGCCACTATAGAATCTCATTTGCCAGCTCATGGACAACTGGTCACTGGAGATCCTGTGAAAGAGCAGCCACGAGGAGACCACCCACCCAGTTACTTCAGTAGCTCCAGTAAGGAAAACAAAAATAATTCAGGCACTTAGAGACAATGGATATTTTTCCCAAAGTTAACTCAATAAGTATAGTGTTTTACAGCATTGATTTTAAGTTTTAAACAGTAACAAAAGCCTATTATCTGTCAGTTAGATGTACAACAAATGGCAGTTCCCATAAGGACATTTCCATGTTTGTATATTCTTTAGTAGGTAAAAGTAATATACTGTATAGTCCACATTTATGTTGTATTAATGCACACTATATGTATATGGTCATATTTTGAGTCTAGAGGTAGAGTTGGGTTAGAGGAAGGGGAGGCAGATAGCCCCTTAATTATGAAAAAATGGGTGGAGGCTCAAGAAGAAAGGTATGGTTTAATCTGATGTTCTGTGCCTGAGAAAAAAATGTTGATGTTGGTATAAAATAAGGGGGATCCCATGCAGTTTTTTTTATTTAAGGGATTCCTATTAAAATCCATACCAGATCTGGAGGGTCTGGTATTGTCAGAAACCATGAATCAGACCGAGACAGAAGTACATTTAAATCACACTTGTTTAATAATAAAAATTAAAAGAACAAACGTAGTCAAAACATAGCCAAAGTTCGGTAACCGGAACAGATAGTCAGACAAGCCAGAAAGTCAGGAAGCCAGAGATCAGTGTAGTGGAACAGCAAGCAGGATCTGGAGCCAGAAGCAATGTCAGCCATGCAAGTCTTTAACAGGAACGCAGGAGATAGTCTCTGTGATGTTGACCAAGGCGAAAGCAGAGATCATCTGGGCTGGACGGCTTAAGTAGGCAGGACTGACAAGCAGGATATCATCAACAGGTGAGTCACTGTGGAGAGATAGGAGCTGGCAATTAGCCGATAGCTGAGCGGCCATCTCAGAGGAAGGAAGGGCTGCCATGTCATTTATTTAGTTTTTTTTACTATCCCTGTCCCCTTTGTTTACATTCACCTGTCAAACGTAAATCTCCGGCAGATAGCTAGAAGATAGTAGAGCTGAAGATATTCTTTGGTGCAGCTCACAGGAAGTGACAAGGACACTGCATTATTGGCAAGATCAATAGGTATTTTCAGTAATTGCTGAAAATGTTGTTTTTAGCTTGGGGAAAAAAAAGAAAACGTATGCAGCCACCACATCTAAGACTGTATGCTGCAACTTTTTTGTTCTTGGGTTTAGTTATCCTTTAAAGAAAATGTTCAAAGAATTCCAGCAGTGGATGTTTAGCTATGCATAAGAATGAAAAATGCCATTGTTTTTTTTCAGACCAGAAGATTGGTCCATTGTGCAAGCGTGGTGACTGCATTACAGGGCTGAATAAACTGACAAAGACCATAAAAACCAGTTGTGAGGACTTTCTTCTGATGGGTATAAGGTACCAGCACCTAGATCCGCCATCACCAAACATTGATTATATTACCATCAGGTTGGATCTTATTGACACAAGAAGCAGATCCTTGTACAAGGTACTGTGCTACACAAAATATATACCGTAGCTAATGGCTGAAAGTAAAAACTTTAAATATAAGAGAAATGTGCTAATAGTGCTGTGCAATGTTATTGCCTGAAATCCCACAAGTTATTAATATACCATTTGAATTATAAACTCATATACTCTGTGCAAAGACCAGAAAAAATATGTCAAACTCATGAAAGGTGCCTATGTAATAAGCTAATACACAAAGTGCTGTATCCACTTAATATATTTCAAAATAAAGTGCTCGTGCTTTAATCAATAAAATAGTTGAAAGTGATATAAGTCCATTAAAATGTGTCCCAGTCCGTAAAAACCAAGTGCTTCAATATGGGATGGCTACTTCTTCAAACTGTATAGTGCTCCATGTAATTGTGCTCTAAATAACCACCACAGCCTCGCCACTAGTGCCTCCACTGAGATTGCACTCACTTGATACTGTTGGCCACTTAGTAATACCCATAGAATGGTAAAGTAGCGCATATAATCGTATTCCACTTCACATTATCCTCTGGTCACAGTAGTCCCAATGTTCACCAGAAAGGAGGAACCAGAATAGATAATATAGTGCAGTATGCCTTTAATTAAAATGATGGTGAAATACATCAAATATATTGCACTCACACAAAATGGTGCACCCCTGGCAGGCGGATGACTTGTCGACTTTGAACCAGTCAGAAGCCAGCATGCGTTCCAGTTGGTGGAAATTTAGTCACCAAAATGTCCTGTTCCTATGTGTTTCATCACTTCCCAGACATCACCAGCTGATTGCACAGATTGTAACACATATGGTGAGTTTTACACCATAGGTCAGTGGAGGATTAGTCCATTAAATCTGGGTGTTTGCCCATTATATTGGCTGTTAGTGTAGGGCTTTCTTTTGTTGATGGTCAGTTGGAGGAAAATAGATCAGTGGTGTCAGTAATTATTTACCTGAGAGAGAGGAGGCCCCGTTGCTCTCACCCCATTGGCTCAGACTAAACTGGGTGACATTTGTTTCAGAATTATGGCGGTATTAGGCAGAAGACTATCTGAATGGTATTTAGGTGTCATTAGACTATGTTGCTATGAAGTGATATTTGGAAGAAGACCGAATCAGGATAGCTGGTTATCTTATGTGAAGCAGACCAAAATGTGACTGAAAGGTGTTCCGTCTCCCCTCTCTAGATTTGCTACATTAATGCCTTTTAAAAACAGAAATGTACACATCATCTAATTAATGTAAATCCAAAAAACACAGGGATTGTCCTCATTCTAGGATAGTGGGCAGAGCCATGGAAATCGTGGGAATTTTTATTATTAAGTGCCATGAAGTCCGAGTCAACTCCAAAACGATGTCTTCTATTTAGGTCCTAACTCTTTCCAATGACTTATGCTTTCTGTAACTATATCCAGCCACCCTGTTTTCGAAAAACAATTGGCTTTTTACTAAAGGCAAATATTCTGGTCCTTTTGCAAGAGAAGAGAAATTATCCTTAGAGCTTAGTGGATGTGGTGAACTTTCACTCCACAAAAACATGATTGGATGATGAAAGTCAGCAGAGTTTCAGTTTATTCATGGAACTGTGGAGAAAATTTCCTTGTGAGTTATCTCGGCTTCTAATGAAAGTTTGGGCTTAATTTGATGACTGCTAATTTTTACTGCTGCCCACATTATTCTTAAAATTATTTGTCGACACCAAATTTCGAAGTAAGCAATGCTTTTCCTATCTTGCTTCTTTATTTTCAAGATTTCACGTCCTCAAGGAAAGACAAAATTGCCATAAATTAGATAAAAATTATATTAGCACTTTTAGATACATGAGTATATTTGAAGATCTTTTGTAGGTCTTTCATCCTCTTTCAGTTGCCTGTCTGTGTTGTATTACTTAACTGCTGGATTCTTTGTTGCTAGAAATATTATCCAAGTAGGCAGCTCTTTATTATTTTGATGGCTTCACCATCAACTCTTAATTTAGCTATTGCCAAAACTTTAGTTTTCATGATATTTACCTGACATCCCATCCTTTCACTCTATTCTTTAACTTTCTCTATGAAGCTGTTGATATCCTCTATATTTTCAACATTGAACATAATGTCATCAAGACATCGAAGACTGCTGATGTTCTTTCAACAATCTTGAAATCTCTATCATCTTTCTCTTTTTTCTCTAGTTATATTCAACATACAGATGGAATAAGTATAGCGACAGTATGCAGCCTTTGCCAATATTGAACCAATCTTTATTCCTATTTTCTGTCATAAATGTGGCTTCTAGTATACAGGTTCTACATAAGACTAATTCAACAGAGTTGAAGGCTTTGCTGTATTCAGTGAAGCACACGATGACCTTCTTGTACTCCTTCTCTTTTTCAACTATCTACCATGGAATAATCTGCAATAATGTCTCTAGTTCCTCTGCCTTTTCTAAATTCAGCTTCTACAACTTGTAATTTTCTTGAAATTTAGGGTACTTAGTCTACTCTGATATGTGACAGTTTTTCAGGTATCCTTTTTTGTCATTGGAATAGAAACTGATCTATTCCAATCTGTCATCCACTGAGTATTATTCCAAATTTGTTGGCATTGGTTCATCAGCACTTTGACTGACTTCTTCGCTTGTTGCAGTATTTCTGATGAGATGTTATTATTTCCTATAGCCTTCTCTTTTTGACATTGATCTCAGTGTCAGTATGGCGATATTTTTCATCATTGGGGTCATCTATGTAGCTGGCCTCAGAAGAAGTATATTGGTTATTAATGTCTTTATTATGAAGGTATTTTGTGTATTCTTTCTATCTTTGCTTGTTCTCAGATCTCAGATTTTCTTTAAACATGCATACTCAAGGCTGAAATTTTGTTTTGGTTATAGCGATCCTTTTTTTTTTCAGAATTATTGTTTAAAATCTATATTGTTTTTACAAATGTTGCTGCAGTAAGGGTTTTTGCTGACCCCTTTCCTTTCATGGGCCTGGCCCTACTCAACATAACCTGATTGAGCTATCCTAATCAAGTCAGACACATTCAAATAAATAAAGGAGTACCTCCAAGGTCAGATCAAGAAAATTAAATAAACTGGTGGATTCATTGAGATGTGCATCCCATTCTATGTAACAGTGTTAAGGAAACGACCAGTTTCCTTAACAGGGTGAAGATTGTGTGTAATGAGAAATCTATCAAAGAGATAAGAGAAAAAGTGGAGCTGGTATAGGATTGGGAAGTAGGAACAAAAAAAAAAAAGAGAAAAAAGGGAGGATCATAGAGAATTTAAAGTCAGAAATGGAGCATTTAGGAAATTGAAATAGATAACAGTCTAAAGCCCCATACACACGGTCGGATTTTTGCATGGATTCTGTCCGATCGGACAATGTTGTTGAAAAGTCAGAAATGGAGCATTTAGGAAATTGAAATAGATCACACCAAATCCGATCGTGTGTACGGTTGTCCGACCGGACAAAGTGCTACGCATGCTCAGATCACATTACAAGACCAAAGCTATTGGCTACTAGCCTCTACGTAGTCCCGTCGTAGGCAACAAACGTCACCACGTTCAGAATGATCGGATTTTCCGACAACTTTGTCCGACTCCTTTGATCAGCATAATGGTGGATCAGGTAGCTTTTAAAAGGCTACAAATCTTTATATTTTAAAAGGCTACAAATCTTTATATATTTTCCCAGCTTGGCAAATCATTTCAAACCTTTCTGTGGTATCTCAGTCAGTGGACACTAGTCATTCCAAAAGTATTATTATATCATTAAGTAAATCCAGCCATTTGTCTAGATTAGAGACCTAGGATGAATTCCATTACCTTTGTATTGCCTGTGAAAATAGACTTTTTGGACGCAAATAGAGTTTGTTGGCGCATGGAAAGAAATGTCACTTTAGGAGAGTTTACTATATTTTCTTGGTAAACCTCATTATATAGATGAATAAATGTAGCCCAGAAACGTGGTTGACTCTCCCACCAAATGATTACTTTGGTCTGTATTATGTAAGATTTATTACGGTAATGCATGAGCATTTATGAACAGATTAGGGAAATAAAGCATACTATTTAAATTATATTAAAGTGTTTGAAACATTGTAGCTAAAGTATTTAGCATGCTATGGTTTTGTTTATTTGTTTTCTAGTATTGCTTTACATCTGTCAGTAATCTATTCATCCAGATGGTGCTTTGCTAAATATTTGTTATAATATAGAGAAATATGTGTATTTGATGACAATTAAATCTTTTTTTTGTGAAGCACATAGCAACATAGAATAATATATAGGATTTTAGTGCTTTGTGCACAAGGACATGAAAAAAGGATGCCCTGAGTAGGATTACGTAAGTTGGTAATATATATTCAAAGTGTAAGACTGATTTACCAAAATCTCAACAAAGATAACTGGGGCAAACCAAAGCAGATAACAACATCAACCAATTAACCACTTCCAGCCCTTAGGATGTACCCTAGGTCCTCAAGTGAAAGTGGTTATACCAGGATGATATCATTCTTATCCTGATATAATTTTTTTAGAGCAGGTGATAGGCTTTCCTATAAAAGAGATCTAGATGGCACTTCAGCCACCCAATGAGTTTTTGGCAGGGCTGGGCTCAGCCATTCCTTCTCAAAACTGGCTGCTCAGCTGTTGGCTAATTGCCAGCTCCTATCTCTCCACAGTGAATCACCTGTTTATGATATCCTGCTCGTCAGTCCTGTCTACTTAAGTCGTCCAGTCCAGATGGTCTCTGCCTTCGCCTTGGTCACATCTCTAGAGATGCTCGCCTGTGTTCCTGTTAAAGACTTGCTTGGCTGACATTCGTTCTGGCTCCAGATCCTGCTTGTTGTTCTACTACGCTCATCTCTGGCTCCCTGACATTTTGGCTTGTCTGACTATCCGTTCTCTGACTAGCTGTTCCGGTTCCTAAACTCTGGCTATGTTTTGAATACGTTAACTCTGTTTACCTTTTTTATTATTATTATTAAAAAAGTGTGATTTAACTGTACTTCTGTCTCAGTCTAATTCATGGTTTCTGACAGTAGGCGAAGGCCATGAATTCAGAAGATGCAGTCAATCCACTTGGTAATATTTTTTCCAGATTGGATGAGCAGCATCACCGCATCAGTTTGCCATGGCGTTACAAACGCCCCTGAGTTGCAGGGCTCACCTGTAATCTTGCACTGTGGCTGCTCCGGTACAACCTGTGTTGCAGGCCGTCCCTGCTGCTGCTCCAGTCTCGGTGCAGGCTTCCGCCTCGAGTATTACCTCTATAAGAGGTATGTCTGGTTCTGCTCCGCCAGCGATTTGGGGGCGATCCAGTCCAATGCAGAGGGTTTCTCAACCAGGTTGAGATGTACTTTGAGATTTGCAAAGAGTACAGGAGATCAAAAGTGTGAAGTTTTTGAGGAGGTCCAGGTGTAGGAGTACAGAATAGTGTCAATTGAATTTAGCCGTTTGGGAGTTTTAGGAGATCAGATTCTGTGGAGTGTTGAAGGCTAAATGCCTAAAGGCTCAGGAAGGTCATTCTCAGTGAGGTGGTTGCTCAGTTGGTTGTAGACTAGATGTTCAAGGAGTTTGGATAAAAAGGGGAGCAAGGAGATGGGGCGTAGGTTGTTAAGATTGGTGGAGTAAGTATAGGGGTGACTAGTGCATGTTTTAGAGAGTTGGGGAAGATTCTAGAAGAGAGGACGAGATTGAATATGAGAGTAAGAGAGTGAAGGATAAAGGGGTTACCGCAGCATATGCAAGGGAACAGGGTCCAGGGGACTGGTGGTTAGGTGGACGTTAGATAAAAGTTTAGCAAACTCGTCTTTAGTGGTGGGGTTATTGGAGGGAAGTAATGATTGTACTTGTGGACATGGAGTTTTAAATGGGGAAGGTATGTGCGCATTAAAGATCTTCTCATAAATTGTATGACATTAACTGAAATATTTTTGTAATTCTTGCAGTCAGAACATGCCTGGATTCCTGTTCACATCCAAAATGCAGTTCCCAACCAGATCCCCAAAGCTGCCTTCATGTCAATGTATATTTTGGAAGTGGATCAATTTATCCTTACTCCCCTGACTACAGCAACACTTGATGCTGAGGATGGAGAAACTCAAAAAACTTTACTGGTCTTCAACGTTACAGATCCTCCACGAGAAGGATACATTACCCATCTTAATGACCATACCAAACCCATTACCTCCTTTACATGGCAGGATCTCAATGATATGCTCATAGCATATCAGCCTCCTAACAGTAGTCACACCGAAAGAAGAAATCTGGAGGTAAGCAAGGACTGATAAGCTATGGAAACATTTTGGTGTCTCTAAACAAAGGCAGCTTCCACAGCACTCCTTTATACCAATTAGATATAAAAGGCACACATTCATTTGGCTCTATATTCACTCACTACATCAATAAATGTATATATATATACATTGCCCCAATTTTAATTGGCATCAAACTCTTGCATTGTGCTCTACATCTTAGTCCAGGAGCAGGAAAGCAGCACAAGTAGCCAGGCACAAGCTGCAGTGCTCATGTGCTAAAAAGTGACAGAGAGATGAGCTAATCAGTCTGTTACTTCCCATTTACTATCCAAAACCCTAGTTGATATTCCTTAACCACTTTCTGACAATGGGATCCATCTCTTTAAGGGGATCCTAATGCTGAGTGCTGGTAAAATGGGCTCCCACAGTGATCACTATGATTGGCTGCCCATCCTCCACCAGCACCCATTCTTCACTGTATGACCAGGAGCTGTCAGTGACAGCACAGTCAAAATTCTGGGGGTGTTCTGAACACGTTCCAAGCACAAAATATATGCTGGCCATATGCATATATGTGACAGCAAGTCATATAGCCTACCTTTATGCTGCCACATATATATGTGTGCAGCTGGTGGGAAGAGATTAACCGCAGTAGAGGAAAATCAGGCTATTTTGCCTTTGACAGGAATGTACTATGTGGCAGTTTTGTGTAAATTTCAGGGTTGGATGGACAGAAATTATTAAGCCTACAATGTTTGCATTCTCACATGTTTCAGTCATAGCTGGCTTCATCAGATGGTGCAAGGTATAAACACCCCAGAGTGACTACAAAGCTTCACATATTTAATTCAGCATTTGGAATCTTTGGCTTAAACATAACAAACATATTTTTCACTAAGGATAAATATGCTGTAGCTATCTGATGTTGGTGCTCCAGCATAACATAATATGTTTTGCCCTGTCATTGCTGTACCTGAAAAAATGAAAAATAGAATAGATTTAGGCATGTCCCATTAGCAAAACATGTGCTCTCCTACATTTCCATCTGTATCCACTTGTAGAGACACTTAGTGTAAGAAAAAGTTGCAGTGTAGGGTAGTCAAAAGTTACTTTCTCGACTATTTCCTAATTCTACATATATGTTTTCCACCTATGATTTATGCTAATGCAATGATTCCAGTGTAACCAATAATATTTGTTATAACGTTTATCATCATGTAAAACCTGCTAATTAAACCTATTAAATTACCCTTCTGTAGGTGGAGGTTGAAGTTCATGATTTATTTTTTGAAAGGAGTTTGCCTATCACAGTTCATATATCAGTTAGAACTGCTGAAACAAATGCCCCTCGAGTATCCTGGAATATGGGTGAGACTGATTTTCTCTGTATGGAACATGAAATGTTTTAACTCAAGACTATTACAGAGGGCTAGATGAAAATTGTATCAAATCATAACAATAATTAAATGTATGTAAGACCCCATCTTTTTTGCTGTCCTGTCCAATTGGGGAAATTTCCCTTCACATCCTTTCCCGGAAACAAAGCAGGTAGTAAGAAGAAAGTGGATATACCCTCTTATGAACCACCATGTCCCCATATCCCACCCTATGATGTATCATATTTTAATATGAGGGTTTTATTTTGGGGAAGGGTATAAGGGTACAGCCATTTGTATCAGGTTTTTGCTATTAGTAATTTTGTAATTTTGTAGTGTATGGACAGTTAAGACCCCCCCCCCCCCTTTTTTTTACATGATTTAAGCAGTCTTTTGAGGAACACCTGAAGCTTCATATATTATTACCCTCTTGAACTAGTATTCTGATAACAGTGTGGTTTTTCTTTTCTCATTTTTCAGTTTTTTTGGCTTTGCAGGCAGGAATTGCTACTTGAGCTATTTATACCCAGTATATTTTAAAATAAAAAGTTGGCGATAGGATCTATCCCTTCACTACTTTATTCAAAGCTAATAAAAAAAGGTGGGGATGTAGGGGATTCACTTTAATAAGCCTGAGGAATTTATATAATTCTGTCTACTAATGTTCACAAAATATTTGGGAGTGTGTTACATTTGTTGAAATGTTTCTAAACTGCTATCAGCTTAAACTTTTTCCATAATGTTTTGTACTGTGATTAATGTGCTCTGTATTTTTAAGGGATCAAACAGAAATTTTGATAAAATATTATATTTGAGCAACACAAGTAACACAAACAAGTGTTTATAAGAAGGGAAACTGTTATTGTGCAGTTATATTAATAACTGCATCTATTTATCTTCATATACATTTTTTAAAATGATAAATATTATGGTTTTATTATATTAGTATTACAAACAATATATAGGAATATGTCAAATATATATATATACAGTATATAGGAATATGTCAAATACATATAATTTTCAAAACCTGATGATTGTTAACATCCCTAGTGGCCTAGTCCAGAGGTAATTTCCCTTGTTTTAGCTTGGTTCTCTGCGCCCAGTGGTCTGCCTGCCTGTGCAATAACTACAAATGTTCATTTGTGGATTCCATTGTGCTCAGATTTGAAGAAGAATCATGAATCTTTGTTTTTTATGCAAACTTTAACCTTTGGGGCATTTCATTTACAAAAAAAAAAGAAAAAACACAAGATAAAATAAACTCAACTGGAAAGACAGGATCAACTTTAGTTAACCACTTAGCCCATTTTTTTTTTTAAATTGTGAAAGATAATGTTACGCCGAGTAAATTGATACCCAACATGTCACACTTCAAAATTGCGCCTGCTCGTGGAATGGCGACAAACTTTTACCCTTGAAAATCTCCATAGGCGATGTTTAAAAAATTCGACAGGTTGCATTTTTTGAGTTACAGAGGAGGTCCAGGGCTAGAATTATTGCTTTCGCTCTACCAATCGTGGTGATACCTCACGTGTGTGGTTTGAACACTGTTTTCATATGCGGGCGCTACTCATGTATGTGTTCGATTCGGCATGCAAGCTCAGCGGGACGGGGCATGTTTTTTTTTTCTTATTTATTTTACCTTTTATTTTTTAATTTTACACTGTTCTTTAAAAAAAAAAAATGTGTCACTTTTATTCCTATTGTAAGGAATGTAAACATCCATTGTAATAGAAAAAAAGCATGACAACAGGACCTCTTAAATATGAGATCTGGGGTCAAAAAGACCTCAGATCTCATATTTACACTAAAATGCAATAAAAAGAAAAAAGAAAAAAAAGTTGTCCTTTAAGAGCTATGGGCGGAAGTGACGTTTCAACGTCGCTTCCGCCCTGCAATGGTATGGAGATGGGTGGGGGCTATCTTCCCCTCACTCATCTCCATACCCAGGAAGGAGAAGGATCCGATCGACTATTGGCTCGCTCCGGTAAGTGCCGGAGGGCACCGGAGAGGGGCAGGGGGGGGCCCTTTCCCGCCGCCGATAAAAGTGATCTTGCGGCAAATCCACCACAGAGACCACTATTATCAGAAACCGGATAGCCCACTGAAGAAGAGAATACCCGGGTTATGGCAGCTATCTGCTGCCATAACAAAGATATCCCTCTTCAAATTAGGATGTATATCGGCGTGTGGCGGTCCGGAAGTGGTTAATGTGTTACTAAACCTACAACAATAAAATCATTCTGTATATACAGTAAAGCATGACTGTTATACTCACTGTGAAACCTAAAGGGTTAGTCCTCTGCATTGTGTAAAAAGGCTGTTTGATACTGTCTCCTCGGATCCTCTCCTCCTTCCAATGTCCCCAATATATTTCCTGATAATACAGAGCCAGGGGACAGGCTACACTTGCTCAGTTTGGTGTGTATTGCTAGAGATAGTTTTTCTTCTTTGGAGTGTGCATGTGATCAGCACAGGGCCAATCAGCACTGCCCAGATAGAGGGTTAGGGGTCCTGCATCCTGATAGAATGGTCAATGCAGAATAAAAACTCCTCCTACAAGCTTTAACCAGACACTCAAAGAAGTCACAAGACTGCTATATACTGCTGATAAGAAAAGGTATTTACCAGTTTATATTTACTAAAATAATTGCATTTCCATGTTCTGTGTACTGTGGGAGACCAGATATAGTGAATGTAGAGTCCTGGGTATAGTAACACTTTAATATAAGGCACTGCTTTTATGTTCACACACACATACCATGCCAGTATTATAAGAATGATTGTTGTGTAAACTTAACCGTGAAAAATGAATTGTAATGCAACTCAAACAAAAACAAATATATATAGTATATATATATATATATATATATATATATATATATATATATATATATATATAAATCTACTATATATATTTGTTTTTGTTTGAGTTGCATTGTGTGTGTGTGTGTGTGTGTGTGTGTGTGTAAAAATGAAAAAGTCCATAACCAGCTGAAAATAACAAACAGAACCAAACATAACAGAACCAAAAAGGCTGCTTAAAGTGAATGTAAACCCTCACCTTGTAAAACAAGCAATTCAGTTTAAAATAGAACTAAAAGGCAAAACATTTATGTATAGATATAAAAAAAACATTATAAATACCCCTTTTCCCTTTTTTATAAGTGATGACATTCCCTCTGTTCTCAGCTGCATAAGAGCTGGGGGGAAGAGAGGCAGCAGCACACTGAGCTTCCCAGTGAATGACCGTGTAGTGGGTGTTGTCTAAGGATCAATGATCAAGTCTGATCATTGGAGGGCAGCAGGCTAAGTTCCCAGCATAGCTAGAGAACTGACCACAGTGTATTCTCCTGCTTAGTGTGGTCAGTTTTTAATAGGAAAGCAAGGGGTCTGCCAGGAACATCAGGGATTTCACATAAAGGAAGCAATACAAAGAGAACAGGATCATTTCTCATACGAGTACATAGTACAGCAGGCACATATCAGGAATATGAAGTGTTGGGGTAACAAGAGCATTATGGAAATGAATGACCATTAAAAGATAAACTTTATTAGTGTCTGAGAGAAAACAAGAGCAAGAAACAGTGCTAAAAGCAGAAATCCAATTACAAAAATCAAAAGGATCAAAAAACAATCAAAGAACTGATCAAGAAATGGTTAAAAAATGATTGTCAATGGATCGAAGTGCCGAAGTACATTTAGGCAAAAAAATAGTTTAGGCTGAAAAATATATATATATTTATGAAAAAACGTCAGGTAGGAGAAAAAGGAAGGATGAGGGGTGTGGAGCAAAGCTAAATGGAAAGAGGAGGAAGGGAAAAAAGGGGGAAGAAAAAGGATGGGGAAAATGAGGGGGAAGGAGAAAGGAAGGGAGAAGAAAAGGGGGGAGGGAAGGGAAGGAGGAGGAAGAAAGAAAGAGGAGGGGGGAGAAGAAAAGATTTACATAAATGTTATTCCTAATAATGGGAAGTATCCCCTTTGTGATTAAGACTTTTATGTATGTGAGTATCCAATCTGAAAAACCAGTACAGGTCTCTTTTGCAAAGAAGGGCAAATCAATCCCCCCCTCTCACAGGGCGGTCCACCCTCTCAACAATTTGAACCTTAAAAGATCATACATCTAAAGCGTGTTTGTTGTGTGAAATACTTAGCGACATTGGTGTTTTTGTGGGTATTTGATAAACAATAAAATATTCTATAACAAAGGGTCATATAGTTTGTATGCTTCATAAAGTATAAATTAACATAGACTATATATCTGGTCTGGCAATTGTCTGATCTGAAATGAACTGTCATTTGAAAATGAGGTGACAGAATAGGAAACACCCTGAACACCTGGCGGCACCACATTTGTAAACTCCTGTGGTATGCAGCCAGGTGCGTGTGCATTTTTCAGATGAAAGTAAACTTGGTGAAAGCATATTTCCTAGGGTACAAGCTCTTCTAGCAATACATTTAGTGCCCTTAGACAAGATGTTATAATCAGGGTCCCTTGGTAAAATGGTGACAATTAGTCTGATTAGTCTGTGAGCTAAATCTTTTTGAAAAAAAAAATGTATTTAAAGTGATTGTAAAGGCATTCTATGCATTAAGATAAAAAACCTTCTGTGTGTAGCAACCCCCCTCAGCCCCCCTAATACTTACCTGAGGTCCCTCTCTATCCAGCGATGTGCACGAGTGCCTCAGCCGTCCGGGGCTCTCCATCCTGATTGGCTGAGACCCAGCAGTGGTGCGATTGGCTTCAATCAAAGTCAGTCAGCCAACTACCGAACTATGGCTCAGTTTCTGAATGGACACATGGAGCTGCGGCTCGGCTCGATTGCCTCCATAGCAAGGTGCTTGCTGTGCGGACACTCGACAGGAGGTAGGGACCAGGAGTGCTAAAGAGGAACCCAAGAAGAGGAGGATCAAAAGACATGTTATGCTTACCTGCACTGTGAAATGGTTTTGCACAGAGCAGGTAAGTATAACATGTTTGTAATTTTTAAAGAAAGAACAAATGAGACTTTAGTATCACCTTAGGTGTTTAAGGTGTTTATTCCCCAATAAAAGTACAATTTTATGGAGGATTATAAATTAAAAGAGTTTCCTTTGGGGTATCCCTTAATTTTATACATGCTCTCCTCACTTTAGATTTTCTGCGTTCAGAAAACATGATTCCATTTGACTACAGCGTCAAACTCCTTCAGGGTGGAACAATTTTGTCTTACTCTGGTAAACTGACCTTTAGGAAAGGCTCTCAAAACGTGAGAAGGATGACAGCTTGCCACATTTAATAAAGAACTTTTGGAGCCCGGTTTAGAAAACTAGAGGTGCAGCTCCAGGCTCCCTTGTCCCAATCTGCAGGCTAGCACTGTGGGTGCTGGCTGGGAGGAGCTTGACCTGGCTCAATATGCTAAATCCAGCAGAGAAAGTATCCTGAGCGCAGCACAACATGCCTCAACAGTCACTTGAATAAAAGCAGTCTCAGCACAGCTCCATCCAGGCCATGTCCCCAATGTGTTTCACCCCACCTACAGGGGTCAGTCATCAAGGTCCATGATTAAGCCCTGTGGGAAGGGCAAAATGTGTTGGGGGCATGGCCTGGATGAAGCTGGGCTGAAGCTTCTTTTATTTAAGTGATTGTCGGGCATGTTGGTGTGTGGCGTTCAAGATACTTTCTTTGCTGCATAAAGAATTTTTGGAAGTAGGTTACCTATAGGAACATATCATGACAGTATGGCTGTAATTTGAGCATGCAAGCATACGATTCAAATAATGTACATGTTTTTCTCCTGTGAAGCTTAAATTGAGAGGATTATTGTTTAGATAAAAAATATATCAAGAGGTAAATCCTTATTGACAGCAAAAATGAGGTCATCAATATAACAATAGAAATAAGCTATTTGATCTCTATAGGGGTTGTTAATTCTGTATACAGATTTCTCCTCCCCACCATCCCATATGCAAAGTGGCATATGTGGGAGCAAATTTTGATCCCATTGAGGCCCCTTGTTCTGTATGTATAATTTTTTTGTCAAACAAAAAATAATTGTGTTCAAGTAAAAAGGATACACCTTCCAAAATTAACCATTTAAAATTGCTAGATAACTCTGTATAAAGATCCAGATGATATTGAAATGCTTGTAAGCCTAGATCATGGGATATCCAGGAATATAAAGATCTTACATCATAGGTAAGCCATTTATAGCTACTATTCCATGTAAACCCCATCAAGCTCCCATATAGTTTGATTCATATCACTCAGAAGTTGTAGCAAACTGTCAATAAGGTCCCCTAAAGGCTCTCCTAGAGAGCCTATGCTGGCAACTATGGGTATGCCTTGAATAGAGACTGTTGACTTATGAACTTTGGGAGGATGGTTGAAAATTGGGACAACTGGATGAGGTGGTATAAGTTTCTCAGCTTCCCAACCAGTTACAACTCCCAAACCTACAGCATATTTTATACTGTGTTTCAAAATCCCTTTGTACTTCAAAATGGGGTCTGAATCAACCATATGTTTCAGTTTCAGAGAGTTGTCTGAGGGCTTTGTCTAAATAGTCATGAGTTGTTATGATGACTATGGCTCTCCCCTTATCTGCCTTAATGATTGTGATGGTAGAATTCTCTTTTAGAAATTTTTGCCTAAGCCTCTCTTGTTTGTTTAGATTAAATGGACTGCGACATGTGACTAGGGACTTTGGATTGATCCCTGAGACTGTGTACTGAACGCTACACTGGGTACCAATAATTGCGCTTTGGTGCAGTGTAACCAGAGACCCAATACTACCACCTGGTCTTCAACTGCAGAGCCATGGACTGTTCTCAACCAACACCACTACTGTTAGGAAAGACTGTCCTCTAAGCACTCCTTCTTCTGAGTGTTTTGAAGTATTCCATCATAAGTTCCTCTCCCTGCCCTCTGAGGTTCCGCAAGCAATAAACTTTAAAAATACATCCTCTAAACTGTTTAAGGGAACCAGTGTGCATGCACTGTTGCTGTGGCGGCACTCTTATCTTGGTATTGCATTCAATGTCCTGCCCAATCCAAGTGTAGGGTAGAACTGTATGCAATTCGATTGACTGTTTTGTTCATCTATTTTATTTAGGTCTTGATCTCTTGGAAGGTCAATCTCGACCAATCACATGGAAACAACTTCAAGTGGTTGATAATGATAATATCAATGCTGTCCGCCTGGTTATTGTAGATGGGCTAGAGCATGGACGCATTACTGTAAGAGGTAAGTAGGTTTTTGCTTTGCATCTGACATCTGTAAATATCACTATAATATACAGTACATATTCACCTTTAAAATAAAATATATTCAAAGTCCAAGTGCTGATTTGGATACACTTAATAAAAGGCTCAGCAAATGAAAGTTTATAAGAAAATGTGTAAGTGAACAGTTAATTGATAAATTGTTTACTCTTTGGGACCCACCACTGTACCAAAGGTTAATTTTCAACAATCAATAAATTAAAAAGTTAAGGGTCTACTCTTTTAAGCCTTTTAAGCCCAGCATTTAAACATTTTGCAGAATTTATTGCAAACCTTTATTGATATAAAAGTGGTATTTTGTCATCAGGGCCAGTTCACACCATAGAAACGCAGTCCGGATGCGTTTCAGATGCATTTCTGCAGTCACATTTTTTACGTGTTTTTCATGCATTTCAGTGCATTTCTGATGTGTTTTTGTTGCGTATTTGATGCAGTCCAGTGCATTTTCCCCCCTTTTTTCTTCACGATAAATAAAGACATGGGTGTCACAGTGCATTTTTGGTGTGTTTAAGTCTGTTCAGGTGCGTTACAGTGCGTTTTTGATGCGTTTTAAAGCGTTTCGGTACAGTCCAATGCAGGAAAAATGCAGCATGTTCTACTTTTTTTTCTGGAACTGGAACACACTGGAACTGAAAGCACTGGTGTGAACTATGCCATTGGAAATCATATAAGCTTCTTTCCATGTGCTTTTGATGCAAAAAAACGCAATGGACTGCATGTGGTGTGTAATATCAGGCACCACGAGATGCTTGCATGCAGTTCTAAATGTATAGACTGCACCAGGAGCACTGAAACTTGAAGTACTCAAAACTCTTCTAGTAGGTTAACACCTGCACAGTAACCCCTACTCCGCTTATTGGTCAGAGAGGTCTTGAGTAACATTGCTGCACTAACTTGGAGTTTCTGGTGGTGGGAGAAGGCAGGGCCAGGCACCTACCTATAGATATGAATTTTAGTGTCCTCCAGGTTTTTGGACTTTCTAGAATTGAGGGCAGGACCCCAGAGTTGTCTTCTACCGCATGTAAGCGACAGATTAATACGTTTTATCAGTGCTTGTTCACTTTGCAAAAGTTAATTTCCACTTTGCAAGGGAAAGTTCACCTACTTTAGTTGATTCATTGAAAATTCACTTTCCAAAGAATACCTAATTATGTGCAAGGAAAAAAACAACTGGATGATGGCAATCAGCAGAGCTTCATCTCCGTTACTAAGCTAACATAAAAATCCCTTGCAAAGTGGAAATGTACTAAGTGAACGGCCTGCTTGACAAAAGTAACTCAACTTCAAACCCAACTCCAGACAGATACAAAGGACACAAATGAATGTAGATCGGTATCCATTAATACATTATTAAAGTGTTACTAAACCCACAACAGTAAAATCAGTCTGTATATGTAGTAAAGCATGCTTGGTATACTCACTGTGGAACCTAAGGGGTTAATCCTCTACATTCTGTAAAAAGGCTGTTTGATCCTGTATGCTGTATGATCTTGTATGGTCTCCAAAACTTCTCTGGATAAGACAAAGTTAGTTTAGTTAGTCTGCACATGCTCAGTTTGGTGCGAATTGCTAGAGAGTTTTCTTCTTCTTAGGAGAGTGCATGTGATCAGCACAGGGCCAATCAGCACTGTCCAGACAGAGGGTCAGGGGTTCTGCATCCTTATAGGACAGTCAAGCTACAAGCTTTAACCAGACAGTGATAGAAGTCACAAGACTGCTATATACTGCTGCTAAGAAAAGGTATTTAGCAGTTTATATTTACTAAAATACTTGCATTTCCATGTTCTGTGTACTGTGGGGGGCCAGATATAGTGAATGCAGGGTACTGGGTTTAGAAACACTTTAAATATATATGTATTTTTTTTTTTTAAATGCTGGCACAGAAAGTACATGAATGTGACTTCGTATCAGCATCCTATAGTCACTGTACAGCAGAGTTTAGACTGGGGGAGCAAGAAGAAACACAAATAGCCAATCTTTGCTGTGCAAGGAGCATACTGAAAAGAGGAGAGTGCTGAGTACAGAGTGATAGAGAGATGAGATCATTAGTCTGCTGTTTCTCCTTTCATTATCCATTTACTGTACATGCTGGGGAAAGGACAACACTTGTAAGTGCTACTTAACTTCTGTAGTAGAGAAAAATCAGGTCTCCTCCCCCATCAGACAAGGCTGTGCGGTGTGGCAGAAATCTCAGGACTGAATAGACAAAGATATATATCTTTTAGACTCTCCCTATGCAGCACAACCACTTGTTGAATTTTCTACCCACCAATTTAATCAAACCATATTAAATATTATTTTCTAATTTTATTTTAAATTTGACATTTCAAAAAGCTGAGCACAAACCCTCAGATTAAGCAAATATATTATTAGGTTAATAAGTATTAGTAGATTCAGAGATATAGGATGCTTGTCCAGCTACACACAGCTCCTTCAACCTCCCAATCTTCCCTGAGGTCACCTATCAGATTAAGGCCCCTTTTACACTGGGGCAGTGGGAGCATCGGCGCTGTTTTTAGCGGCGCTTTACCATCAATTTCGTGGCACTATTTGGCCGCTAGCGGGGCACTTTTACCCCCTGCTAGCGGCCGAGAAAGGGTTAAAACCATCGCAAAGCGATGCTGCAGCAGCGCTATGCCGGCGGTATAGCTGCGCTGCCCCATTGGTTTCAATGGGCAGGAGCGGTGAAGGAGTGGTGTATACACCGCTCCTTCACCGCTCCAAAGATGCTGCTTGCAGGAGTTTTTTTTAACATCCTGCAAGCCCACCACTCCAGTGTGAAAGCCCTCGGGCTTTCACACTGTAGAGACAGCGGCAGCTCTTTACAGGCGCCATGCAGGCGCCGGTAAAGCGCCTCAGTGTGAAAGGGGTCTAAGGAACCAAAAGGAAGTTTAGGTAGCTGTGTTGGAGCCTAGCTTGATTTTATGGGAGTTAAGGTCTCCATATAAATCCATCTGCAAATATCTCCTTTAGTTAAATAATAATAATAAAAAAAAAAATATATATATATTTATATTTTTATATTTATGTATTATTATTTTATCATATGCTCTATATAAATTGCTCCGGGTTTTGGCATGTTTGCTGTAATTATTTAGACGCTACTAAATCTAAAACAAATTATTTATATACTGTAAATTTTCATATTAACCACTTTAACTCTTTAAATCTGAACACCCCCCTATGGGTTTTTAAGTTTCTGCTATAGGCCTATTCGTTCGGCAATAACTTTGTATGTTAACAAAATAATAAATATATATTTTTTGTTGAGAACAAACAGGATTTTTGTTTGGTGATACTGTATTGTTTTGTGAAAATACTTTTATTTTTTGTAGTCCGTAGGAAAAAAACTACTTAACATAACTAAAAAGCACTTTTTTTTTCTAGTTTGATCCATGGTAATTAAAAAAAAAAAAAATGTGTCTCTGTGTATAAAATGTATAATTTATTTTTAATATGTAAGGTTTGTTTCACACAGGCTTCAGCTTGTATAGGAGCAGTGTGAACAGAAAGCTGTTTGTTGAAGCTTTAAAGCACTATTCAACTCCAGCTTGTAAATGTTGAACACAGATCCTAATGGGAGTGTTGATTGCCACTTTAAATACGCTGCTAGCAGGCTTCAGAACTTCTTGAAGCTTATTGAAAGCCTTCTGATGCCTGCTAGCAGCTTGCTTAACCTCCCTGGCGGTATGATTCTGTCCGGAATTTAGTACTGAAAGCGGTACAATTATTTTGCATGGAAATTTGGCGTTTTTATATTGTAGGCATGCAATTCTTATGAATAACTCACTTAAATCTGTCCAAACCAGAGTGTAGTAGACATCCCGGGTATGATAAAGTTTGAAACACAAAATCATAAATTATAATATAATAAAAATATATATAAAAATGATTCAATAATGTAATCAAAAACACTGAAATTTGCTCAGTTGCAGAATAGTCGCTGTCATTAAATTTATTGTTTGATGATAAATTGTGATTCTAATTTTTTATCAGTGTTTTCTAGCTGGTCTAAAACCACTTTTGACATAAAGGGACACTTTTTGGTTGCTATGGACAATCTTCAGTTTCCAGGCAGAAAAAAAATCTTTTTATTATATAAAATGACATGCAGGGCACTGGGCAGACCACTAGGGACAAAGAGGATGTGTATTTTTTGTATACAGTACTGTAATCTGTAAGATTACAGTACTGTATGTGTGTTGTGTTTTTAAACTTTTTTGAATTTGGCGCCGATCTCCGCTCCCGTGCGTCGGAACGTCGCAGGGAACGGAGATCAGCGGCACTCGGGCACTGTGTGAATCGAGCGAGCGGACGGCTCGCACACACAGTGGGGAGACATCGCAGGATCCAGGGGAAAAGGTAAGTAACTTCCCCCTGTATCCTGCAATGCAGCCCGAGTCTGGCTCAGGGTTACGGCTCCTAGCAGAAAAAACTCAACCCGAGCCAGACTCGGGAATACCGCCAAGGAGGTTAAAGTGACAATCAACACTCCCATTAGGATCTGTGTTCAACATTTACAACCTGGAGTTGAATGATGCTTCAAAAGCTTCAACAAAGCTTGCTGAAAGCTCTGCAAATGCTTTCTCAAAGCTTGGGGCTTACACCGCTCTTATACAAGCTCAAGCCTGCATGAAACAGGCCTAAAATTCTGATTATGATACAAAGCATTGCATGGCTATTTACAAATGAAATAAAGCTTTTTGTTCTTTCAAGTTTGTACTACATAAAATTAACAATCACGTTAAACAAAACAAAGTTAAAATATTAATGCATAGGAAAAAAATAAATAAAAAACAACAGAAAAATATAAAGTTAAGGGGAGAAGAGGAAGTTAATTGAGGCAGATTAAGGTAAACTAAGGGGTTAAGTAGGAACACATTTTATGAAAAAATAAAAAATAAACTTGCTTTAACTGCTTTATATGCAAATCCCTTTAACCTGCAGAGTAGATACTAAAGTAACAATATTATATAGTATTTCTCTATGGGCTCATCCACATTGGGGCTTAGCCCTGTTGTGTGTAAAGAGCCATTAGCCAACCAAAAATTTAAATTTATTTTATTGGGATATTTATTTTAAGTGGCACATAATTGTGAAGTGAAAGGAAAATTAAAAATGGTTTTCAACATTTTTTACAAATAAATCTGTGAAAAGTGTGGCATGCATTTGTATTCAGCCCCCTTACTCTGATACCCCTAACTAAAATCTAATGAAACCCATTGCCTTCAAAAGTCACCTAATTAGTAAATTGAGTCAACCTGTTAATCTCAGTATGAATACAGCTGTTCTGTGAAGCCCTCAGAGGTTTGTTAGAGAACCTTAGTGAACAAACAGCATCATGAAGCCAAAGAACACACCAGAGAGCTCAGAGATAAAGTTGTGGAGAAGTTTAAATCAGGGTTAGGTTATAAAAAATACCCCAAGCTTTTAACATCTCACGGAGCACTGTTAAATCCATCATCCAAAAATGGAAAGAGTATGGCACATCTGCAAACCTACCAAGACATTGCCATCCACCTAAACTGACAGGCTGGGCAAGGAGAGCATTAATCATATAAACAGCCAAGAGGCCCATGGTAACTCTGGAGGAGCTGCAAGGATCCACAGCTCAGGTGGGAGAATCTGTCCACAGGACAACTATTAGTTGTGCTCTCTACAAATATGGCCTTTATGGAAGAGTGGCAAGAAGAAAGCCATTGTTGTGTGGCGGAAAACTAACACTGCACATAACCCTGAACACACCATCCCCACAGTGAAACATGGTGGTGGCAGCACCATGTTGTGGGGACACTTTTCTTCAGCAGGGACAGGAAAGCTGGTCAGAGTTGATGGGAAGATCAATGAGCCAAATAAAGGACAATATTATAAGAAAACCTGTAGAGTCTGCAAAAGACTTGAGACTTGGGTGGAGGCTCACCATCCAGCAGGACAACGACTTTCGACTCTAAACATACAGCCAGAGCTTCAATGGAATGGTTTCGATCAAAGCATATCCATGTGTCAGAATGGCCCAGTGAAAGTCCAGACCCAAATCCAATTGAGAATCTGTGGCAAGACTTGAATTTGTGTTCACAGACACTCTTCATCCAATCCGACAGAGCTTTAGCTAATTTGCAAAGAAGAATGTGCAAAAATGTCACTCTCTGGATGTGAAAAGCTGGTAGAGACATCCCCAAAAAGATTGCAGTTGTAATTGCAGTGAAAGGTTGTTCTACAAAGTATTGACTGAATACAAATGCATGCTACACTTTTCACATATTTATTAGAAACAAATGTTGAAAACCATTTATCATTTTCCTTCCACTTCACAATTATGTGCCACTTTGTGTTGGCCTATCACATAAAATCCCAATAAAATACATTTACATTTTTGGTTGCAACATGACAAAATGTGGAACATTTTAAGAGGTATAAATATTTTTTCAAGCCAGTGAATGAAGTGAAGAGTGAAGTGAAGTGAAGAGTGAAGTGAATGAGAGTGGATTGGCTGCCCAACACACCCACATATCTGAGTTTGACAGGTGTACAGGGACAGGTGCACTGATCTGGATGCATAGACATGTTTCCAGTTCTGATGTTTTCACCGGGATCTGGCATATATTTTTGTGCATGTCTTAGAACAGAAAAAGAACAAAAAAATGTCTTAGTGGTCAGAATTTGAAGGCACTTCATTTTCTGTTGCTGGCCAGTTTATAGTGTTGCTACTTGGTGATAAAGAGCATTAATCAAAACAGAAAGGCTGAAAATGTTTAATCATAAAAAAACTATTAGCCTCCAGTTGTGTGATAAAATTCTCCATAAACTCAATATCCTACAGGCTTCGAATGTACAAGTTAGCTAGAAGCTAGCAACAGTAAGTAACCCTATCTTAGTGCACACCTGCTTTTTCTCTTTGACTGTGACTAGGCCCTACTGCAAAGTACTTCTCTTCTAAAATGTTAAATATTTAATTCTACTAAGTCACTCATTATCTGCTAAATTCCACGCTGAGAATATGACACTCTTGCTGTCTTTTGAGTTGAAGTACAGGACTGCAATGTGTTTTAAGCCCCTTGATCACTGGAGAGGTTAGAAGTCATCCTGTTTAATTCTGCTAAACCCGCAAATAGCAGACTTGTAAATCCACCTAGATGTCAGATTGAAGTTGATAGCCTGTAATCCTCTGACTATTAAATATTCAGAATAAATTGAATTTCCACAGCCCTGGAACAAATCGTTCAACTGAAAAATTGAGAGATTAGAGAAAATCTTGTCATTTATGTGGTTCAGCTTTTACACAAATAAGTTACACAAATTGGTATGGAACTTTGACAAATGGCAGTGGACATTTACAAATCTGGAGGCAGTGATGTGTGATCTTTTATTAGTCAGCAGCTTGTGTATAAACTATTCATATGATGTAGTAATGTCCTCTAAAATCTTCTATAGGTTTAGACCTGGTATTTCTGATGATATACTCTAAAATCATTGATTACGTGCATATGATGCATATTGTACATACAGTATCTCACAAAAGTGAGTACACCCCTCACATTTTTGTAAATATTTTATTATAACTTTTCATGTGACAACACTGAAGAAATGACACTTAGCTAGAATGTAAAGTAGTGAGTGTACAGCTTGTATAACAGTGTAAATTTGCTGTCCCCTCAAAATAACTCAACACACAGCCATTAATGTCTAAACTGATGGCAACAAAAGTGAGTACACCCCTAAGTGAAAATGTCCAATTTGGCCCAAAGTGTCAATATTTTGTGTGGCCACCATTATTTTCCAGCACTGCCTTAACCCTCTTTGGCATGGAGTTCACTAGAGCTTTACAGCTTGCCACTGGAATCCTCTTCCACTCCTCCATGATGACATCACGGAGCTGGTGGATGTTAGAGACCTTGCGCTCCTCCACCTTCTGTTTGAGGATGCCCCACAGATGCTCAATAGGGTTTAGGTCTGGAGACATGCTTGGCCAGTCCATCACCATTACCCACAGCTTCTTTAGCAAGGCAGTGGTCGTCTTGAAGGTGGGTTTGGGGTCGTTATCATGTTGGAATACTGCCTTGCGGCCCAGTCTCCGAAGGGAGGGGTTCATGCTCTGCTTCCGTAGGCCACAGTACATGTTGGTATTCATGGTTCCCTCAATGAACTGTAGCTCCCCAGTGCCGGCAGCACTCATGCAGCCCCAGACCATGACACTCCCAACACCAGGCTTGACTGTAGGCAAGACACACTTGTTTTTGTACTCCTCACCTGGTTGCTGCCACACACGCTTGTCACCATCTGAACCAAATAAGTTTATCTTCCAGTAATCCATGTCTGCTTGTCTTCAGCAAACCATTTGCGGGCTTTCTTGTGGATCATCTTTAGAAGAGGCTTCCTTCTGGGATGACAGTCATGCAGACCAATTTGATGCAGTGTGCGGCATATGGTCTGAACACTGACGGGCTGACCCTCTACCCCTTCAACCTCTGCAGCAATGCTTGCAGCACTCATACGTCTATTTCTCAAAGATAACCTTTGGATATGACACTGAGCACATGCACTCAACTTCTTTGGTCGACCATGGCGAGGCCTGTTCTGAGTGGAGCCTGTCCTGTTATACCACTGTATGGTCTTGGCCACCGTGCTGCAGCTGAGTTTCAGGGTCTTGGCAATCTTCTTATAGCCTAGGCCATCTTTATGTAGAGCAACAATTCTTTTTTTTCAGATCCTCAGAGAGTTCTTTGCCATGAGGTGTCATGCTGAACTCCCAGTGACCATTATGAAAGAATGAGAGCGATAACACCAAATTTAACACACCTGTTCCCCATTCACACCTGAGACCTTGTAACACTAACGACTCACATAACATCAGGGAGGGGAAATTACTAATTGGGACATTTTCACTTAGGGGTGTACTCACGTTTGTTGCCAGCGGTTTAGACATTAATGGCTGTGTTGAGTTATTTTGGAAGGAACAGCACATTCACACTGTTATACAAGCTGTACACTCACTACTTTACATTGTAGAAAAGTGTAATTTTTTCCAGTGTTGTCACATGAAAAGATATAATAAAATATTTACAAAATTATGAGGGCTGTACTTTTGTGAGGTACTGTATGTATGATAATATTGTTTTAAAAATTGTTAAGGCTAAGTGTTAAGGCAGCCAAATAAATTCTGTAATTTATTTATAACTGGTAATTATACTAAAGCTGTCACTAGTACAGTATAACAGAAAATAACCCTTAAGTATACCAGAGAAAACAATGCACTTCATTGGGGTAGTTTCATAAAAATAATAGAGACTGTTCACCTTGCAAAGTGAATGTTCTCTTAGCTAGCTGAATAGGATGAAACTGTCTTCACTTCAATTAATCGATTGTTCGAAAGCAAAAATCCATTTCCCCTTCACTTTATTATCCATGCTAAGTAAAAATTGACTTAGTATGGCAAAGTGTTCATATACTTCAAAAACTTTTCAACATTAAAGTGGTTCTAAAGGCTGAAGGTTTTTTTTACCTTCATGCATTCTACGCATGAACATAAAAAACCTTTAGAGTGCAGCTCCCCCCCTCAGCCCCCCTAATACTTACCTGATCCCCATCTCGATCCAATACTGACCCGGGTCTCTCTCTCCTCATAGACTGAAACACAGCAGCAGGAGCCATTGGCCATTTTTTTATAAAATTGGATTTATTCAATGTTGTTCACTTTGCACACAATAAATCTCTTATCTGTCGCTTTTACAATTTAGGGGGCAAAGGATTTATGTTCACAGTAAAAGACATTCAGGCTGGAGTTGTCTGCTATCATCATGATGACAGTGATACAACCAAAGACTTTGTCACTTTCCGAATCTTTGATGGCCGCCACAGTACTAGACACAAGTTCCCAATTAACATACTCCCTAAAGATGATAGCCCACCTTTCCTAATTACAAACACTATCATTGAGCTTCCAGAAGGTCAGACTGTTCTCATACAAGGCTCAATGCTCTGTGCCTCCGATATGGACTCAAGCGATGATTACATACGTTACAATATAACCAAGAAATCAGCAGCTGGGAGCATTATGAAGAAACCAGGACAAAAGGCATTAGGTATGTGAATATTATTATCCATAACATTTATGCATATGATTGATCATATTATTTATGCAGAATTTAAAGATAATGGTCTAGTTTTAAAACTTCTATGCACTAAAGAGAAAATCTACCGCACAAGGGTCATATGCAGAAATAAAAACTGAAGTTTTAACTCTTTTTTTATCAAAAAAAAAATGTCTGCAGTAAAGTCTTAATTGTGCACTCTTCAATTTTTCTATTGTATGAAATATAGAAATGTTTACATTGACCACTAGAGGGAGTTCTGTGCTCAACATTAGACCACCTTTAACCTCCCTGCTTAACAGCTATCAAAATAAGATTTAATACACACATGGAGTGCATTCATTGCAAGTTGACAGACTGATAGATTTGCAGTATAAAAAAGGAGCAGTAAAGCACACAATCACTGTGTAGTACTGAAAATCAGAAAACTGAACATGAAAATGTAATTAGCATATAAAGCAGTTACCATGTGCAGACATAGAAAAATGTTTTTAAAGCATTGATAACCTTTTTTACAGCAACCTGATGATATTTTAGAGAGCTACATACATTGTAAAACGGCCCTGGCATTGTTAATGTTCAGGTATAAAGTACGAAATGTTTAGTCTTATGGCAGTCTTTGTCTGAGATTAATGATGAACTGTTGAAACACTCTAACTTTTATTCTATATTTCCTTCTGTCAAAGCTTATCCTGTTACAACTTTCCTGCAAAGAGACTTGTTTAATGGTTTCATATATTACAACCATCATGGAGAGGAAATCTTTGAAGATTCTTTTGAATTTATTATGTGTGACAGCCATACACCCCCTAACCTCTCTGGTCCTCAGGTATGTAAGGAGTGATTGTTAACTGCTCCATCAAGTGTTCAGCAAATGCAGCTAACTGATAAATATCTGTCCGCTCTCAAAGCTGTTATTCTACTGAAAATATAACATCTTGTCAAAGTCTTATTATTCTTCAAGTTGATCTTGTCTTGAATACTCTCTAACAGTGATTTTAACAAGTTTCTATAGGAATTCACTATCAGGATGTCTTTGCTTTGTAATTAAAACCGTTATACTCGGGAGGGGATTCGTAAATTAGACCGTTCCCTAATAATGGTAGAATTTATGCCTACTTAAAACCATAACAGCTTAAGGTATATCCTTCAAATATATAGATTTTTGATCAGACGTCAGACGTTAATTTTCTATAGAGCAACTGACTTTATTTTTACGCTTTTGGGGTAGATTTACTAAAGGCAATTAGGCGGTTTACTTTGCAAGGGAAGTTTCACTTTGCAAGGAAGTTTTCTCCATAGCTTAGTTAACCTGTTGCTGCCCACCCACCGCTAATGCAGCTCTTAAACCATGTAAGTGGCTGTGTCCAATCACAGCCGGTCACATGTAAGTGCCTTATATCGGCTCTCCTCGCCTCACACTGACAGAGTGTGTGGCGAGGAGAGCTGATCAGCGGCATCTCCTTGCAGGGGAGAACAGGGAAGGTAATCAGGGCACTGATCATCAGTGCCCTGATTACAGTAAAGCTGCAGCAGTGCCACCAATCAGTGCCCATGCGTGCCATCAATAAGTGTCCATGAGTGCCACCAATCAGTGCCCATGAGTGCCCATCAGTGACACAAATTAGTGCACATCAGTGAAAAATCAGTCCCCATCAGTGACACAAATCAATGCCCATTACTGGTGCAAATCAGTGCTGCCTTTTAGTGCCCATCAGTGCCTGCTCATCAGTGCTGCCCATCAATTACCATTAGTGCTACCCATCAGTGCCCATCAGTGCCGCCCATCAGTTCCTATCAGTGGCACCCATCAGTGCCCATCAGTGCTGCCTATCAGTGCCAACTAATGCTGACTATAAGTGCCCACCAGTGCTGCCTATCAGTGCCCACAAGTGCCACCTATCAGTGCCGCCTATAGGTGCTCATCAGTGTCACATATCAGTGCCCATCAGTGTG
This sequence comes from Lithobates sylvaticus, assembly GCA_028564925.1. NCBI lineage: Eukaryota > Metazoa > Chordata > Amphibia > Anura > Ranidae > Lithobates > Lithobates sylvaticus. The sequence goes on along the minus strand of CM053026.1, from coordinate 329,755,492 downwards.
GCATAATAGTGCCTCCTCATCAGTGCCACATAATCAGTGCCCATAAGTGCCGCCTCATCAGTGCCCATAAGTGCCATCTGATCAGCGCACATCAGCGAAGGAGAAAAATTACTTATTTATAAAATTTACTGACAGCATTTTTTTTTTTTTAATCAGTAAAAATCAAAAACCCATCAGTGATTCAATACCACCACAAGCTCTATTTGTGTGAAAAAAATGATCAAAAATTCATTTGGGTATAGTGTTACATGACCACGTAATTGTCACATGACCACGTAATTGTCATTCAAAGTGTGACAGCGCTGAAAGTTGAAAAATGGCCTGGGAAGGAAGGAGGTGAAAGTGCCCAGTATTGAGGTGGTTAATGTAGTGTAACTTCACTTTGCAAAGAATACCCAATCACGTGCAAAAAGACAGCACTTTTGATAGCACATTATTGGATGGATGTCAGAGGAACTTCGCCACGATCACTAAGCTTTGGGTATAATTAAGGGGAACCCCAGCCAAAAAAAAAATGGCGTAGGGTCCCCCTCAAAATCCATACCAGACCCTTCTCGTCTGGTATGGATTTTAAGGGGAACCATAGCCAAAAAAAATGGCGGGGGGTCCCCCTCAAAATCCATACCAGACCCTTATCCGAGCACGCAACCTGTCAGGCCGCATGAAAAGAGGGGGGGACGAGAGCGGCCTCTTCCCCACAACCCTACCAGGCCACATGCCCTCAACATTGGGAGGATGCTTTGGGGGTCTGCAAGGGCCTCTTCCCCACAACCCTGGCCGGTGGTTGTGGGGGTCTGCGGGCGGGGGGGCAAAAGTACCCCTACCATTTAACAAAAAAGTGGCAAAAAAGTGGTAAAAATGACAGGAGACAGTCTTTGACAATTCCTTTATTAAAATCTTCTTTCTTCTTTCTTCATCCTTCGGATTCTTCATCTTCTCCTTCCTTCATCTTCTTCCATCTTCTTCTTCCATTTTCTTCTTCCTCCGATCCGCTTCTTCTTGCGCTGGTCTTCTCGTCCTTCTCGTCCGGCATCTTCTTCCGTCGGCGTCGGCGTCGGTGTCGGTGTCTTCTTGGGCCGCTCCGCGCAATGGGAGGCTCCCGCTGTGTGAGGCTCCGCTCCATCTGACAGGTCTTTTAAAAGGAGGGCACCTGGTGACCCCGCCCCCCTCTGACGTCATGGGGAAAGCCATCATGGAATTCCCCATGACGTCCCTGTGCGTCAGAGGGGGCGGGGTCACCAGGTGCCCTCCATTATAAAAGACCTTTCACACAGCGGGAGCCTCCCATTGCGCGGAGCGGCCCAAGAAGAGACAGAGACACCGACGCCGACGCCGACGGAAGAAGATGCCGGACGAGAAGGACGAGAAGACCAGCGCAAGAAGAAGCGGATCGGAGGAAGAAGAAAATGGAAGAAGAAGATGGAAGAAGATGAAGGAAGGAGAAGATGAAGAAACCGAAGGATGAAGAAAGAAGAAAGAAGATTTTAATAAAGGAATTGTCAAAGACTGTCTGTCATTTTTACCATTTTTGCCACTTTTTTGGTGAAATGGTAGGGGTACTTTTGTACCCCTTACCATTTCACACAGGGGGGGGCCGGGATCTGGGGGTCCCCTTGTTAAAGGGGGCTTCCAGATTCCGATAAGCCCCCCGCCCGCAGACCCCCCAACACCGGCCAGGGTTGTGGGGAAGAGGCCCTTGTCCTCATCAACATGGGGACAAGGTGCTTTAGGGGTCTTAGACCCCCAAAGCATCCTCCCAATGTTGAGGGCATGTGGCCTGGTACGGTTCTTTAGGGTTCCCCTTAAAATCCATACCAGACCTCAAGGGTTTTTTTTTTTTTTTTTTTGGCTGGGGTTCCCCTTAATATCCATCCCAGACCTGAAGGGCCTGGTTGATTAAATACAAAAATGACACTTTTTTGAGGGAAATTAGACTGTTCACCTTGTAAGGGAAGTTGTACTTATTTTTCCCCAAAGCTTAGTAAATGAAGTTAAGCTCTGCTGACTTCCATCATCCAAACATGTGCAAGAAAAAAATATGTTTTTTATGTTTCTTATAGGTGATAAGAAGTAGGAGTTTTTTTGACAAAGTGAAATTTCACCACATTTACTAAGCTCTGGGGACAATCCCATTGCAAAGTGAACAACCTATTTGCTTTTAGTAAACCAACCCCACAGTCTTGAACTTGGGCTAGCATCTCAGAATGGGATGTTGGCAATTGTGTTCAAGTGTTCAAGGTGTTGCAGCTCAGAGGATTTTTTGAGTCATGGAGCAGATTGGAGCACTGCAAGGTGGAGGTAAAAGGCGCCATCCTGCCTATTCTCTCAAAGGCATTTTGTAGTTTAGTCAGGTTTTTCTTTTCTTCCATTTTCTTCCATTGTGCCACATTGCATAGGTTTCATAACTTTTGATTCCAAAATCTTCTCTTGACAGATGAGTCTATTAAATTATTTTCCTTATATTCTTATTTCAGTGGGAACTTTGGATTGCCCTTCACTTTCAGTCCAGTGATAATAGTAATCAGGAGGAAGGAAGAGAATGGGTCTTCCCAGCAGGGACGTAGACACTAAAAAAAAACAGCAGGGGGTCTAACCCCTTTACGCTCTATTAAAAACAATGTAGTGGCACTTTAGCACACTTCCACGTCCACTAAATAGTGAAAAAAATTGCATATACAGCATGGCAATCTATATCCCTTTCCAATTCAAACAAATACGACTTAATAAAATAATAGCTTGCGCAGATTATATTGTAACCCAAAACCTGTTTTCTTTTTCTTTTGTTTTTTGTAAATGAGCTATTTGCCAACCATGAACAATACTTTGACAAATGTAGTGATCATAATGAGTGATTTGCTAAGAAAAATTAAAATCACTTTGTTACTTTTTCTGATTGTAGACTGTGATTATACATATAATACCGGTGGATGACCAACTTCCCAAAGAAGTTCCGCAAACTGTTCGCCATTTGCTTCTTAAAGAAACAGAAATTGCTTACATTACAAAGAAACAGCTACATTTCATAGACACTGAGTCTCCAGAAAGAGAACTCATTTACACTGTGACTACTCCACCATGCCGGTCATCAGCATCCAGGTAACAATTCTGCTTTCCTAAATTCCAATTTTCTCATACATTCCACCATTGTACAGAGCAGGGCTGAAACCACTACATTAAAAGCCTCCAGACTTGTTTAACTGATTTATGGAGAAATGTATTTAACTTGTCTTGCAATAGGGGACAACTTGCATGGCCTACAAAAAAAAAATAACATTAAAGTGAAAGCATCATGTATTGCTAGTAAATATTTTCATTGATATTTGAGATTGTTCAACAATACGTCAAATAGGGCTCAATAGACTGCTACCCTGTTTCCCCTAAAATAAGACCTAGCGTGATTGTCGGTAATGGCTGCAATATAAGCCCTACCCACCAAATAAGCCCTACCCTGTTTCCCCGAAAATAAGCCCTACCCTGTAAACAAGACCTACAAGGACTTTTACTAGGGCTTATTTGGGGGGTAGGGCTTATATTGCAGCCAACACCGACAATCACGCTAGGTCTTATTTTCGGGGAAACAGGGTAAGGCTTTATGAGTGTCAGAATGCCAGGTCAAGGTAGGTTTCCTTACCATTTGCAGCTTCTGCAGTTGTAACACTCACTAGCTTTAGAGGGGATCTATTGTACCTGAGATGCCTCTTATGAGCTTTGCAAGTTTGTAACCCTTGTTTCGTTGTATATTGCTGCCAGGGAAGAGAATGCACTCGTCTTCAAGTAAAGTCACTGCTCTAAATCTAACACATGGTTTAGGTCAATGAACAGCAGCTTCTATCAGAGATATCTCATGGAGGTATTATTTTTCTGGCAGACTAAAACAGCTTATGATAAACTAATCTCTCAGCACTTAGTGAATACATCTGTTCATACTCATTGCATGTCCTAAAGTTTCTGGGAATTAAAAAAATATTCATATATTGCCACTAATAAGAAAAGGTGAGCTGTAGAGCTTAAACACTACAGCACTACCAAGAAGAAAAGCATATAAAGTGGTGTGAAAAAGTCAATACACCCCACGGACATTGTTGACTTTTTCAACATATTTAAACTGGCAAATATCTTCAAACAGTGCTTATAGATAAAGGTCATATGCTTGAACAAATTACGCATAAAATTAACATGGTATATTTATTTTCATAAGTAACTTGTTTTGTTAAAACCTCAAACATCTAGGGCTCGTGTCCTTTTTGCTATTGACGCATCAGAAAGAGGGTTGTTGAAGCCTTCGAATTTGGCAAGATATGTAAAAAAATCAGCAAAGTTTATAAAGGAAAACATTTTATTTTTTTTTTTTTAGGGGGGTTGTGTGTCTCAAATTACCAAAAACACATTATTAACATTTGTATTTCTTGCTTAAATTTACTAGGAGGTTGTTTGTTGTTGGTGCCCCTTGTTAATTCTACTTTTAGATTAGTGAAATGTACCTGCTTACTCAAAGAAAAACTGTCATTGTAGCAAAGTAAAACACAATAGTCAATGATTATTTCAAATCAAAAAAACCTTTATTTAGGTCACACCAACAAACCAAAGAGGAAACGCAGCCATGGTGAAACTTGGGGAATTTGCAAAGTCTTGGCCCCCCACGGCAACCATCATTGTTCAAGCGTAGAAAAATTGGGGGCCTGAGGAGTACGTATATTAAGGGGAGTGCAATCTGGTCGTGAAGTCCAAAGTATCCGGAACTGCAGCAGATGCCATCTAGGTCCCCAGGCTCTGGTACAACAAGAGGCTCCATCTTCTCTCAGACCAGACTGATTCCAGGTCGTCACTCTCAGGTCTTCCTTCCACGCTTCCCTTCCACGCTGTGGCTGTCGTGCTGGTGGGGTGGCAGAAGGAGGAGGAGGAGGAGGAGGCGGAGCATGGTAACTATGGCAAACATGTGTGACTGGGGTCATCTCCCCAGCCCTACCCTTATTTAGGACATGGAGGATGAGCCCCTCACACATGTTGCGTTGCCCCACCTCCATACCCATCATTTTTGTGACAACCACCGAGCCAAAGGTCTCTCCTCGTCGGCGGGTGTGGCATGTAGGAGTCTGAAGCCTCTCTGATCATGCGGAGCGCTGACTGTGCCGCATAATCCCCCATTCTCGCCCTTTTGTAGGGAAGGCGGAGGAGAGGGATTTGGGAGTCAGTCAGGCTCCGCGGCCTAGCCCCCTCTTGGCTGCCACTACCCAGCTGGTGGCTGCCACTAACCCCTGCCTCCTCCTGACTGCCACCTTCCACAGCCACCTCCTGGCTGAGGTCTTCCTGTGTATGAAAAAGGGACATAGTTTCAGTTATTTGTTCATCAAACACACACAATTCTCATCTAGTGACTGTTGCAAAATGTTTACAAATAGAAAACCATACAATTCTCAGCCCTGCAGTTTAGATTCTGGCCCCAAATGTCTCCCACACCACTGTCTGTTGATATGTCAAACACGTTAGGAACTAAGCAATTGGGGATCCTGAATTAAGTGAACATCATTCATTATTCACATAAATGGTAACAAAACTACTATACCTGGAACAAGCTGGGCTCCTCCACCTCTTCCAGACTGGAAGGCCCAGGTTGATCCTCGGAAGCCTCATCAGGGGTGGGCTGCGCGCAAGGAAGCGTGGAAGGAGGAGTTGAGGTTGGCTCCGTGACATCAGCCTGGTCTTTCAGAAAATGGAGACTCTGATAGTACCAGAGCTTGGGCACATAGACCTCATCTGCTGAAGTTGCAGTTTCCTCAGACTTCACAACCTTCTTCCGCTCCCTGATATACGCACTCCTAGGCTGCCAATTTTCTTTCTTATATCATCAACAGTTGCCGTGGGGAACCTTGGCTTGACAAATTCCACAAGTTCCTCCAGGCTAGCTTGTCCAGGAGTGACTGGCCCAGCAAAAATATGTCTGCCTCATTTCCAACACCCCTTTTTGTTTGTTTGTGGTTTTTAGGTGACGTGGATGTTGTGGAAGAAAAATCGCACTTTACCACAGAGAGTGCCCACGTACTCATCGGAGAGATAATGGTCTGCAATCGAGATCTAGATTACATAAAGCAAAACATCAATGATGTTCAACAAAAATTGAAGAACATCATTGATGTTTTAGGAAAAATATGAAAACGCACCAAGTAATTAACACACATTTGTGCCAGCTTCTGAACACATTTGCAAATTAAAAACTGTGTGAAATTTGGAACATGCACACATTGTGTCCACATTTGCTAGCTCCCATCATGGTGGATGAATGCCAACGTTTTTTTGGGGGTGCAAACACTTTACGAACTACGAAAGTGGTTGTGTGGTGAAGGGGTTGCACCCCCAAAAAACGTCCATTCATCCCCATGATGGAAAATGGCACTTTTGAAGCTTCTAGGCATGTGTTTTACCATCTAATGTCCATTTTCAGACCCAAATTGTGTGCATGTTCTAAATTTCCACTTTCCGGGGGTGACCCCCCCATGTGATGAAGGCAAGAATAAACACACTTTGAACATATAGTCATGTCTGATCTTGTCTTCACTTTACAAAGTTGAACTTTCCGAGTTCATAGGTTCTGTTTTGCTCCATGCCTGGTTTTACCAATTGCGGAATGTTTGTAAACACTGTTGTAAATAAACAAGATGTTGTCAGTTTGGGCGTGAAGATTGTAAACGCACTTGGGAATGTTTTCCTAGTAAACTTTTTTAGTTTTCTAAATGTGTGGCTTCTTTTATTTAAAAACACAATGCATTATGTATGTAAAATGTAAAGGATATGGGGGGCAATGGGTGTTATTTACTAAAGGCAAATCCACTTTGCACTGCAATTTTCTTTCCCTGGGAACTTTTTCAATGCACTTGTCGAGCATAGCGGATTTGACTTATGTAAATGACACCCACAGTGCTTTTTACGAAAACACGGAGCACAGCATTTTTGAGAATACACACATGTCAGACCTGGTGCTGAAAAGGAGTATTTTGGGTGTCAGTTATGCAGGACAAACCTTCTCTAGACCAAAGATTAGGTAGCAAACACACAACATGAGAATAATCTTTTTGGGAAGAAGAGACTGTTACCTCCTTTTGCCCAGAAAGTGCATTCCACTGTCGAAGGCAAAGGGAAAAAATGTCAAGGTAAAAATAAGCTAAAAAGAAGACTGAAATGACAAGAAATCATAGGTTGGTTAAAATATCTGATTTATTAAAAAATGCCTCTCACACATCGTCAGGCAGAGCAATGGCCCCCCTACCCACAAAGTACTCCATATATTGGTCCCGGACCACACGGGCATTTAGAGGGGGCAAGCCTGGACGTGCCACTCGAAGGGCTGTGAGTTCCGCATTTGGAGGGCCCTCCACATCTGGCACCACATAGTTCCTGTTATGTCTTTTGAGGAAGTTGTGCAATATGCAACAGGCAAGAACTATGTGGTTCAGTTTGTATTCCGCCAGAGTGACTGGCCCAGCAAAAATAGTCTTAGACCCCATACACATTATACAACTTTTGTTGTCTGATTTCCTTTAGATTTACCAAAACCATGTAGTGCAAGGGCCTGTCTGATTGCAAACAAACGGAAACTCTTAAGGTTTGACCACATATTATATGGTTTTGGTAAATCTGAAGGAAAAAATCTACAGAAAATTGTCTAGTGTGTAACCAGCTTTAGAGTTGACTATTTGATACTAAAAGAAGTCAACAAGCACACCAATATTTAATCACAGGATCTGCAGGTAACATTTACAACACTTAGTTTAAAGGTTCAAGCATCTACAAAAAGCTCATACCAGTTCAACGTGCATAGGAGGTATGCCAGGAAAAAGACTTTGCTGCTCCAAAATAACATTGGAGCAAGAGTTTGCTTTGTCATTAAAAATATAGGCAAAGATGAGAATTTCTGGAATATTGTGTTGTGGACAGATGAATCAACTTGCTTGTCCACAATCACAATAGTGCAAACTGAAGATCTCCTATTAAGAGTCCCATACCAACTTTAAAGCATGGTTGTGAAAATGTTATGGTTTGGGGCTGCTTTGCTGTTTTAAGGCCTGGACAGCTTGCATTTGTAAGTCAAATATGAATTCTGTATCATATCAGGTTGTCCTTGAGGAGAATGTGATGACATCTATCCAAAAAGTGAAGTTAAATATGAAATAACTATTTGAACTATTTGAACTATTGATAGTGAAATACCATTAATATGGAGGAATGTGCCAACATCCCATAAATCATAACTAATAGTTCTATTTGTGGAGGGATTACGTTTAGGTCAGGTGGCAGAGGAGGCAGTAGGCAGCCAGCCTTCATGGACGGCTAGAAAGGTTCTTTCTTTTTACCGGGTGCGGCGTGCGGTGTGATTGAAGATGCATTTACATTGGGGGGACACTATTTTTTATTTTTTAATAAAGGAATTATGGGGTATTACCCCATGCTCATTCACATATGGGGTGGGATCTAGGGGCCCCCTGGTTAACGGGGGCTTCCAGATTCCAATAACCCCCTGCCTGCAAACTCCCACAACCAATGGCTACAGTTGTGGGGATGAGGCCCTTTTTTCCATCAACATGGGGACAAGGTGCTTTGGGGTGCGGGTCTCTCACCAGCAGTCCTGGCTTCTCTCCCCTGCTGAGTGTCTCCAATATAAAGCCTCCTACTAAGGGGGCACTCGAGCAGGCTCGCTCCCAAGCCACACTCCTGTGAATAGACATTGTCCATTCACACACAGAGTGTGGCTTGGCTGGGACCTGCCCCCCCTCTTTTTTCATTGGCTCACTGGCTGTGATTGGCAGAAGCAGGGGTCAATGGCTCCCACTGCTGAGTCCATAAGGAGAGAGAAACATGTTCACTGTTCACTGTTCTCATACACATCACTGGATTGAGATGGGGTTTAGGTAAGTATAGGGGGGGGGGGGGGGGCTGGGGGAGCTGCACCCAGAAGGTTTTTTACTTTAATGCACCTTCTGCCTTTAGAACCACTTTAAATAAACCCCACAGTATTTTTTAGCAGAAGTGTTTTTTTTTATCCTGTTCTTGTATTGCTTCATTTGTGAAATCCCTGGTGTTTCTGCCAGTCCCTCTGTTCTCCATTTAAAAACTGACCACACAAAGCAGGAGAGCACACTGTGGTCAGTTCTCTAGCTATGCTGGGAACTCAGTATGCTCTCCTCCAATGATCAGATTTGTCCCGACAAGCCCCCCCTGCACAGCCATTCATTGAGAAGCTCAGTGTGCTGCTGCTTCTCCTCCCCTCCCAGCTCATATGCAGCTGAGAACAGAGGGAATGTGATCACTTATAAAAAAGGGAAAAAAGGTATTTATAATGTTTTTTTTAATATCTATACATAAATGTTTGCCTTTAATTTATATTGTAAACTGAAGGGGTTGTTTTACAAGGTTATTGTTTACAATCACTTTAACCCTACTTAACTGAGGTTAACACCTTCCTGTTTTTCCCTTTTTACATAGCCAGTGTGTTTGTGTAATTGTTATTGCAAAGGGAACACATTGTAGAATAAAAATGGCACGTTTTGTCTATGGTAAAACTAAGAGGAATTTTTATAAAGCAGTAAATGTGATAATTCAGCAAACATTCATTGAAATTGAATCAATAAATTAATCACTGTATTTTAAAACAAATGCACCACAAAGATTCACCTGCAGTAAATGTTTGGTTAATGTCACATTTACTGCTTTATCAATATATATATATATATATATATATATATATATATATATATATATATATATATATATATATATATATATATATATATATATATATATATATATATATATATATATATATATATATATATATATATATATATATATATATATATATATATATATATATATATATATATATACTTTATTTAAATCTATATCTGAAAAAATTGAAAAAAAGGGGGAGGGAGCATCTGTCCTCTATAAATTGAGGCCCATGCCATCTATTAAGTAAGCTATTCTGAGGGTGGACAACACAGTTGGAGCATATTTCATGTGAAGTTCAGAACATACTGTATGCAGTGTTGTAGATAATTTACCTGTTTAAACATATTGGATTCATTTCTAATGACATATTTGTGTTTTAGCACTGGTTGTGTATGTGGTTATATTATTACTTTTTTTTATAAATGGTGTTGAGTTATTGGATAGCATGTTTGTGGGGTTATATTATATTATATATGGTATATATGGTTTGCTGATACCAGACATTTTATGCTCCAATTTCTATGCACAGTGGTCTAGAAGCTGGGAAGATTATTTTAGTGGAAACAGTTCCCATGTTTGTAAAGGATCACACTGCTAGCATGATACTGACATTTACCCAGGTAAGAACTGAAGTTATACAACCCTAGGCTATGTTGATGTGGATTATCATATTAGCAATGAACCAATTAAAAAAATGTGTAATGTTTTTTTATTTATTTATCCATTTGCAGGATTATAGGATACAATTGAATTATATAGGTTGAAAAATAATTTATGACAAACATCTTGCTTAGTATCATTCATTCATTTATGTTTTATTGGCACCTTTATATTTTTTCATTACATGAAGTTTTAAAACATCACTTATATCAAGAAAAAAAATCACCAATTTTTTCCCAAGCTTGAGGTTCATCTCCAACCTATCCTTCTGCCTGTAATGAATGAAGAATGGGTCTAGACAGGCACACTCCGAAAAAAGCCTTTTTTTAAAAAAAAAACACAAAATCCCAAATAGCATGTCACAGCAGAACAAGAAACTGACGCGTTTCGCACTACACACAGTGCCTAATCATAGCTTATCCTTCTGCCTGTGTAACATCTGCTGTCACTAATTAAACATCATAGGACAAAGTTTAAGTCTCACAGTTTAATCATTGCCCCCACCAACTGTGTTCCTTAACATTAATAATGTCCCCCTTTATAAAAGCCAGTCCTTATCTTCCATATTCCATGTATTAGTTTATTGTATGTTCAAGTAATCCTTTGTGCTTTTAAATGTAACTTTATACTAAAATTATGAATTTGCTTCAGTTAGCTGAACCACTCCATTATACTTTTAGTATACACCCTGGTTAACATATAACTGGTGGAGAATATATGCCCTGCAGCAACACTTACATCCTCCTACATCCTACTGTAGCACCAACCTTAGGAACCCCTGCCCCCAACAACTTCAAACCTGCAGTGACTACTACAACTTCAGCTCCTCACTCTTACTATCCTCCAAATCATCTCAAAAGCAGCCCCCAAACAAGAGCACACACACAAATATACATTTTTCACACCTCTCGCTCTACAAAGTTCAGCTCCCTCCAGAACAACTTCATTCCCATCCTTTGTTTCCCCATATTCAGTATGAGGGGGTATTATGAGAAATGGCCCTCCCATAGAGGATATTGTGCTAAATCTGTAGGTAAATAGGAGAACCAGAAACTTTTCTAAGTGGAAAAGTTGGTTTGATGATGAAGTTGACGTAGCCTCCACCCAGGACAGGGCCTCTGTGAACAGAGGGGTTTCCCTTCCTAGGAGATTAATCAGTAATCTAATCAAAGTAATTGGGAGCAGAAAAACCACTGTAACATTAACTATAAGTATGTAGATGCACACCAGTGTGGAAATGGCACAAGCTTTATATAAGAACAGATTAATAACAGTATATATATCCAATGTACAAATAGGTATTATTAACAAAGGGGCTGATAGGTGGCCTGGTGGAATTGTGCACATATACCCGTGTATTAAATGTCATTATTAAAGATACCCCCAGATAAATGTTGCAGCAAAGTTCAGTTGCAGGGACCCCTGAGAATGATCGCAATGTAGTATCCATCTTTGTATCAAAAACCTGAAGACAAGATCTGTGGTGATGGGGAGATCCTCCAACGGTTGTCCAACCAGCTTGGAACACAACTTCTCACATGCAGAAACTGTGGTGTGGCACTAGAAGTCAGAGTCAGCTTATCTACTTTGTAAATGTGGTAAACACTGCGCTACCTTTGTTAAAAACAGCTCAATGTGAAAAAGCAGCTAACATACAAAACAAACAAAGTCAAGGAAATATGGACAAAAAATGTAGCGCTAAACAGTATGCACTTTGTGAAAAGTGAAATAATAAAGAAATGTATAGAATAGAATATCCACAGTAGACGTGAGCATTACCAATCATATAACATCAAATAATAATAGTAATGGTGAATACCCATAAAGTGATGACATATACTTAATGAATAATAGATGCCAAAAAAATTAAAAAATATATATAAAGTCCGTATTGTGTAGACACTGATAACCACGGGTAGATCCCTCGAATTGACTCAGGGGCAGGGGAGGCTGGAACCGCACAAATAAGGACCAGCTTGTCTGATGATAAGGAAATGATTGAATACTCTTACCATAGATGTTGGATACAGCTACCGTACGGTATTTGTATCAAGCAGGCTTAAATGCTGGAACTCTTGCATCAGTGGGTACCAGATGGGGCAGGTGGAAACCACGGCAGTCAGGAACCAAGCAGCATGCACAGCAACCAAAGAACCTCCAATCAACCAGATGATCCCAAGAGGAATGATCACACAAACCGGGTTTGTGTGATCATTCCTCTTGGGATCATCTGGTTGATTGGAGGTTCTTTGTGTGATCATTCCTCTTGGGATCATCTGGTTGATTGGAGGTTCTTTGGTTGCTGTGCATGCTGCTTGGTTCCTGACTGCCGTGGTTTCCACCTGCCCCATCTAGTACCCACTGATGCAAGAGTTCCAGCATTTAAGCCTGCTTGATACAAATACCGTACGGTAGCTGTATCCAACATCTATGGTAAGAGTATTCAATCATTTCCTTATCATCAGACAAGCCGGTCCTTATTTGTGCGGTTCCAGCCTCCCCTGCCCCTGAGTCAATTCGAGGGATCTACCCGTGGTTATCAGTGTCTACACAATACGGACTTTATATATATTTTTTAATTTTTTTGGCATCTATTATTCATTAAGTATATGTCATCACTTTATGGGTATTCACCATTACTATTATTATTTGATGTTATATGATTGGTAATGCTCACGTCTACTGTGGATATTCTATTCTATACATTTCTTTATTATTTCACTTTTCACAAAGTGCATACTGTTTAGCGCTACATTTTTTGTCCAGCTTATCTACTTTGCCTCGTAGTCCCTAGCAGCCATGCAACTGGACCTCTGATTACAAGAAGTGTCTGTCAGATACCTAACCTGGCTCTAGCCTATACTGGTTATTGAGCCCTAAGGCCCCTTTCACACTGAATAGTTTTTCAGGCGCTACAGCGCTAAAAATAGCGCCTGTATAGCGCCTGAAAAAAGCCGGCTTTCACACTGGAGCGGTGCTCTAGCAGGACGGTAAAAAAAAGTCCTGCTAGCAGCATCTTTGGAGCAGTGAAGGAGTGGTGTATTCACCGCTCCTATACCGCTTCTACCCATTGAAATCAAAAAGCGTGGCTATACCGCTGGCAAAACGCCGATGCAGTGTCGCTTTGCTGGCACTTTGCGGGCGCTTTGTGGGTGGTTTTAACCCTTTTTGGCCACTAGCGGGGGTTAAAACCTGCACCGCTAGTGGCCGATTACCTCTGCTAAAACGACGGTAAAGCAGCGCTAAATATAGCGCTGCTTTACCACCGATGCCCGCACCGCCCCAGTGTAAAAGGGGCCTAAGTTAAAACTATCTGTAAAATCCAAGACCAGAAGGGACAGGCCTAACTAAAATAGCAGGAGCTGCAAATAAACTCTATTGCAATAAATAGCTTTGCCTCCTAATATACCGGAAGGTGACCACTGCACACACATACAATAGCGCAGACCTAACTATCTGGCACTGTGCATGTGTGCTAATAACAAGGACAAAGATACATCCGTCACAAGGATTTTGATAAACACTCAAGAAGCTTTGGGCAACTGCAATTAATCTATTAGAACATAGGAATACTTGCCTAATAATCTCTGCTTCTGATTTGGGTAAAATACATGTATAAGGTGCTCGGTTCTTTGTCTACTTCCTGGAAACTCCCCTTTTTATAGCATTACAGTCCTCCAGTCATGGTTTCTGACCTAACAGGGACAGAAAGTACCTGTCTGTAACACACTAACTCTGTGTTAATTAATAAGCAAAGGTTATTTACATTAAACACGCATAAAGTGTCTGAGCTGGGTTGTGTGTGTTTTTGTTTACCTCATGTGCATAACCTTAAAATTCACTTCACACAGGACTGCACGCGTTAGAGATAACAGTGATAGAGAACTATTTCTAAATACATGTTTTTGTGTACCTGGTAAGTTCACTAACATCAAACAAGATCTTAGATGTAAAGCAGCAGCACCTAAGGTTCCTTTCCCAATTGGCATCTTGCAGTTTACTTTAGGGTAAGAATAGATAGAATTCCTTTTGGTAAGAAAAACAAAAGTTCCTCATCCTTATATTTATTTAGGTACCATTTACACTTTAAACCAGTGAGTTCTGCTAGACTGCTACCTCTTCCATGGACAACCCCAACCAACTGCACACAAACTTAAACTTGTTCAAAGGTGTCTATTGTTGTTAGTTATGTGAATATTGGTGAAGCTTAAATGAATGTATGATTATTTTCATTTAACCTCTATTTGCAGCATGCAGTGAGTCACATGAAAGTTGCATACATGCCACCAATTGAGGATATAGGTCCTAATGCTGTACATATCCAGTTTGTATTATCAGTCAGTAACCATCACGGGACAGTGCATGGCATCTGCTTCAATATTACTATACTTCCAGTAGACAACCAGCCTCCTCAGGTAATTGCTAGAGTGTTGCTTTGTAATAATAATAATTACTGTTATTCTCAATCATATTCTCCATGGTCTAATGTCTTTAAAGTGAAACATTTCCTAGATATAGATAGTAATAATGGTTTAGATGCAGGTTCTCCTGGATCTATATCATGCCGTCAAACAAGATCATTACAATTCAGAATGTAAAATACACTCAAATATGTTTTGATTGCCACTTAAAGGGAGGATTAAAAGGAAAGCCACATTTTGTAGCTAGTGCAAGGAACAAAGTGTTTTAGCCCATTTTTGCAACTAATATGAATTTAGGAATGTCAAAACTGTACAAGATAGAATCCAATTCATTCTCTTGAGTGTTGCACTTCTTATTCTATTCCTCTTGACTGCTGAGTGAAATGTTCAATATATACATATATTTTATTATATAATATATAACATATTATATATATAATATATACAATATATATATTATATATATATAATAATATGATTACATATTATATATATAATATATAACATATATAATATATATAATATAGTTCAATATATAACTGTACTGTAAGTGTCCTGTCCCCCCTCTACATTGTAAAGTGCTGCATAAATTGTTGGCACTATATAAATTGTGAATAATAATAATATACAGATATACTGTGTGTGTATATATATATATATATATATATATATATATATATATATATATATATATATATATATATATATATATATATATATATATATATATATAGTGTCAGAGTTGTTATTGCAAAACTTTACATAATTCTAAAATTCTAATAATCTAGTATTTTGCAAAGGAGCATGTAGAAAGCTACACGTGAGCAGGAGCGCCAGTTGAAAGATTCTAAAGTATCCCTAATGGAATGGCATTTAGTTTGCTAAAGCAATTGTTTTCACCTTTTCTTGGGACAGGAAGTGATGGGAAATCTCCCTACATGAACGCAGGCAACAAAAAATAAACTGACTGACGGATTTAACACTTTCCTACGCTATTGAAAGCCAAAAAAAATCTAGTTATACCAAAAATTCAGTTTAATAAATACATTGGTGCCAAAACAGTGAGCTGTTGTTGCTTTGTAATTTTAACTATCCATTTCAAAATCTAAACACTGCTTTTCAGAGCCTAAAATTGTTTTTCACCAGAAGCAAAACCAAAACCCAAAGTACACTAATCTGTAAGACACAAAACTAATAACCCATGTGAGCTGTGTGTGAGCTGTCGTTGGCGGAGTGGACACTGTGCTCGGGGCACTGAATGAGCAAAAACAAGGGACGCCAGCTGTACGCATACATGTGGCAGCTTTGTGTTAAAGGCTACCTAGTGCTGAAACATTTATGTATGTGGTTAGTATTAGGGTTACATTTATAGACATGAAAGCTCAGCCAAACACTACACAAACTACTGGAATATTTAAACATTTTTTACTTTTCTAAATCTACCCTTTATTATTTATTAAATATTTAACTTTGATAAATAATAAAGGGTATATTTAGAAAAGTAAAAAATGTATTTTAATGATGTATTTTCTGCTAAAACATTATAATCAAGGACATTTATTGCTTAGGTATTTACATCTGACATGAGTGTGGAGGAAGGTGGCTCTCAGCAGCTGACAATGGATTATATCCGCATGATTGACAAGGACACAGCACAGGACCATCTTGGTATTATTCTGCAGAAAGCACCTTTACATGGCATGGTTCAACTGGATGGAAGAGCTGTGAATGAAGGAGAACAATTCAGCTACCAAGACCTGAGCATGCTAAAAGTTAGGTTAGAATTTTTTTATTATTTAAAAATATTTTTGGGCTACAAAGCACCTCCAATTTACCAGTAGTGTAGCAACATCTGTAGCAGAACTAACAATTATTGGTGACACCATGGTCCTGGTGGGCTCACCTCTGAGCTTGATTTAAAGTGGAACTGAACTAAAAAAATGAAGAGTTGCTATGTTATAGAGAACATTTAGGAATGCAAATTATGCCTAAGCAGTACCCTGAAAATTTACCCTTTGCCAAGAATTCCTCCCGAAAAATAGAAGTGCCTGTCTTGGTATGTGAGGGTGCCTAGGCACTCTTGCTCACACAGGCTCATAGCTGTATATCTCTCCAGTGTGAGATTAAGACACTGCTTCCCTTGATTGCTGGTGCCAGATTGGAAGTAATACATTGTGATGGCTTTACTGTACTGCTCATTATTCCCCTTAATAGAGGCTTTGGTATAAAGATTCCAGGTAGCTAAATTGTATAAGATACAGTATGGGTATGTCAGGTAGATGTTACTACCAAGGGGAAGGTGTCATTGATCACTCATGTACATGATGGACCTGAGTAGTTTAACTATGACTTCTTGGTTTTCTATAACTGATTTTAACTGTAGGGATGCTGAAGCACTTGGGGATAGCTACTTTATTGGACTCTACTGAAAAAATGACTTCAGAAAGCACTGAGTTATCCAGTATCTTATGTTCACTACTTTTGAACAACAACTATTTTTGGTCTAAGCAATGCTGATTAAACAGGGTTTTACTCAAGCATAATAATACTTATGGGGAAACATTAGTCATTTTGTAAATCCTTATATTTATTTGTATAAAATCTTTAGATAAATCCGCATTATAGGATGCTTCCGTACTTCAGTGTGTGCAGCAGGGTGCAGTAGGAGAGCCCAGTATTAGCTCTGCCCACTGCAACTTCTCCCACAGACTGTGGATCCCCAGGGGCGGGTCTGAGGTGGTGTGTGTACATCACTCTTACAAAGTACAGAGTAAATATATGCATTCCCACTACACATTCCCTTTTATTATACTGGCAACTAACATGTTTTCCTGTTACCAAAGGTATCAGCATGATGGCTCTGAATCCTTGTGGGATGAAGTTAAATGTATTGCTACTGATGGGATCAATTCTGCTGACTTTCTTCTAAAAATACAGGTCAGTCATACAATACAATACAAATTGCCAAAGCAGTTAAAAAAGATATTGTAATATTTTCCATAACAAAAAAAAAAAAAAGAAGATGTTTATGATATGCTTTGCCTCTGCCTCCCAGGTATATGTTTACATATCTGACTCATAGAATCTGTGTATAATGATTGTAAAGTCTTGTTTAAATATAAGAAGCATGTTATACTTACCTCCTCTGTGCAGAGGTTTTGCACAAAGCAGCCCAGATCCTCCTCTTCTCAGGTCCCTCTTCTGTGCTCCTGACCCCTCCCTCCTGTCAAGTGCCCCCACAGCTAGCAGCTTGCTATGGGGCACCCAAGTTGAGCCACAGCTCCCTGTGTCCATTCAGACATGGAGCTGTGGCCTGGCCCCACCCCATCACTCCTCATTGGCTGACTGACCTTGATTGACAGGAGCAGGAGCCAATGGCACCACGCTGCTGTCTCAGCCAATGAGGAGGGGAGTCCCGGCCAGCCAAGACACTCCTGCAACATTGCTGGTCGAGATGGGGCTCAGGTAAGTTTGGGGGGGGTGGGGCTGATGGGGGCTGCTGCACACAGAAGGCTTTTTATCTTAATGCATAGAATACATTAAGGATAAAAAATACAGAATAAAAAACCTTCTGCCTTTTCAACTCCTTTAACATCTGCTATTTCATTGCTTAGACCTTTGCTCCGTGGCCAGTTAACTTGAAGTCTTTCTACTTCTGTTCAGTCCCCCTGTTGAATAAAAGCTGCTTGATCGGTGGCTCCAGCAAATGTCTGCAGCAATGATCTGTGTATTCTGACACTGGAGGTACAGTGGTGTGAAAAAGTGTTTGCCCCCTTCCTCATTTCCTGTTCCTTTGCATGTTTGTCACACTTAAGTGTTTCGGAACATCAAACCAATTTAAACAATAGTCAAGGACAACACAAGTAAACACAAAATGCAATTTGTAAATGAAGGTGTTTATTATTAAAGGTGAAAAAAAATCCAAACCATCATGGCCCTGTGTGAAAAAGTGATTGCCCCCTAAACCTAATAACTGGTTGGGCCACCCTTAGCAGCAACAACTGCAACCAAGCGTTTGCGATAACGTGCAATGAGGCTTTTACAGCGTCCTGGAGGAATTTTGGCCCACTCATCTTTGCAGAATTGTCCTAATTCTGTTACATTAGAGGGTTTTCGAGCATGAACGGCCTTTTTAAGGTCATACCACAACATCTCAATAGGATTCAGGTCAGGACTTTGGCTAGGCCACTCCAAAGTCTTCATTTTGTTTTTCTTCAGCCATTCGGTGGTGGACTTGCTGGTGTGTTTAGGATCATTGTCCTGCTGCAGAACCCAAGTTCGTTTCAGCTTGAGTACACGAACAGATGGTCGGACATTCTCCTTCAGGATCTCTTGGTAGACAGCAGAATTCATAGTTCCTTTTATCACGGCAAGTCTTCCAGGTCCTGAAGCAGCAAAACAGCCCCAGACCATCACACTACCACCACCATATTTTACTGTTGGTATAATGTTCTTTTTCTGAAATGCAGTGTTCCTTCTACGCCAGATATACTTGGACACACACCTTCCAAAGAGTTCCACTTTTGTCTCATCGGTCCACAGAATGTTGTCCCAAAAGTCTTGGGGATCATCAAGATGTGTTGTGGAGAAATTGAGACGAGCTTTGATGTTCTTTTTGCTCAGCAGTGGTTTTCTCCTTGGAACTCTGCCATGCAGGCCATTTTTGCCCAGTCTTTTCCTGATGGTGGAGGCATGAACGCTGACCTTAACTGAGGCAAGTGAGGCCTGCAGTTCCTTGGACGTTGTTGTGGGGTCTTTTGTGACCTCTTGGATGAGTCGTCGCTGCGCTCTTGGGGTAATTTTGGGTGGCCGGCCACTCCTGGGAAGGTTCACCACTGTTCCATGTCTTCGCCATTTGTGGATAATGGCTCTCACTGTGGTTCGCTGGATTCCCAAAGCTTTGGAAATGGCTTTATAACCCTTTCCAGACTGATAGATCTCAATTACTTTCTTTCTCAATTGTTCCTGAATTTCTTTGGGTCTCGGCATGATGTGTAGCTTTTAAGGATCTTCTGGTGGACCTTACTGTGTCAAGCAGCTCCTATTTAAGTGATGCCTTGATTGTGAACAGGTGTGGCAATAATCAGGCCTGGGTGTGGCTAGAGAAATTGAACTCAGGTGTGGACAACCACAGTTATAGTATGTTTTAACAAGGGGGGCAATCACTTTTTCACACAGGGCCATGATGGTTTGGATTTTTTTTCACCTTTAATAATAAACACCTTCATTTACAAATTGCATTTTGTGTTTACTTGTGTTGTCCTTGACTATTGTTTAAATTGGTTTGATGTTCCGAAACACTTAAGTGTGACAAACATGCAAAGGAACAGGAAATGAGGAAGGGGCAAACACTTTTTCACACCACTGTATGTCTCTGTTGTCAGAATACAATAGCACAGTACAGGGGATTCCCCTATCCACCGCAAATGTGTGGTTGAGGGAATCGACTTGCTGGCTGAAGGAAAAATACTGAACCCTGCAAGGTCAGCTTCAAGTGTATCCTTACCCATAACAACTTGATTAAAAAAAAAAACAATGTTCTTTAGCAACAAACATAGATTTCACATTAATATTTATGGTACCAAAATTAGTGTGTGCTGTAAATTGCCTCCAGCAATACTACTGTTTCTTCTTCCTGGAGGCTGCCATTTTGCGGAAGCCCAGACCCCCTGAGCAGCTGTAAATCTTTATGCTGTCAGCAGATCGGCCGATAGTGGCTCTGAATTTTGGTACAATGCCAAAAATGGACAGTAACTGAGCATGTGAAGAGCAGGATGAGACAATTAATTATTGGATTTCAAACAGTATAGGCACTTATTTTTAATGTTTTACATAGCTAAATCTACAAAAGGGGCCAGCCTGAAGTGATCTAGCAGGACTTAATTTTCTGATTAAAGTTCCACTTTAAGTATAGTTTCACCATGCTAGAATTAGATCAGTTAAAGATGTTTTCTGATTGGCTGGTAAGTGGCTGCAAGGTAAAACTGTGCCTAGCACATTGCTTTTTTGCCATATGGAAAAATTATTTATATCTTAAAAATAATATACATGTAAACTCCACCAAATAAAGATGCACAAAAACAAATATTTAGGATGCAGACATCAGAATGATGAACACTTACTTTTTGCATATTATGGGAACTTTTATTTATAAAATGAAATTGGACAATCTGAAAAAAAGGAGTAATGATACCTCTAAACCATTATCAGAGTTTGCTTGCCCTTGTACTTCTTTGGTGGAAGCTTCATTCCCATTACAATAGTTATAATGATTGTAAAATGTCTTTGGAAATTTTTTTATATTCCCGATCAACCATTTTATTAATAGGGAAATGTATATATTGCAGGTTTCCCCTGTAAATGATGAACCACCAGTTATGAAGGACAATCTTTTACCTACCATATATTGTGTAGAAGGTAACGAAGTAGTGATTTCCACGGATTACATCTATGCTGTTGATGCAGACAGTGATGATATGAAGCTGATGTTCATGATTGCCCGTCAGCCTCGTTGGGGTATTGTGCTGAAAGCTGGAATCACTATCGATAGATTCTCCCAAAGGGATATACTTCAAGGCACTGTTATCTACAGACATACGGGTATGTATGCTATGTACAAAAAATGTGCCTTATTTAAAATGAAATAGACATTTTAAAGAGGAGCTTCATTCATATGTATGAAAATTAAAAGTCAGCAGCTACAAAAACTGTAGCTGCTGACTTTTAATAAACAGACACTCACCTGTCCAGGGATCCAGGGCTGTTCTTACCCAGCGATGGCATCTTAAATGTGGGCAGCCACCTTGCATCTTCACAGCTGGCTGCCCACTGTGCAAGCGTAAGCCACACTTTTTTTTGTGAATGGTCCTGCAGGGGTAGGAGAACGTCCGTTTGGATTATCTAGGTGATCTGAGCGGAAGTAGGAGCTGGTACCTGTCAAAACCAGATACCTGTTCCCCCTACCCCAAACAAATGTGCCAAATATGTCAGAGATGGGGAGGAGGAGAATGAACAGCAGAACTTCCTCTTTTGGGTTAAGTCCTGCTTTAAGCTCCTAGCTAAGACCTCTTACTTTGACAACCAGGGAAGCCTCTTCTAGCTTCATTACATAAGGGCTCATCTTCTCCAGCTTTGGCAGCAAGCCCCATCTTCTGTCCTCTTTTCCAGTGATAACACATCAGTGGCCAATAAAAGCAATATTATTGGATGGGAGAGTTGTGGGAGAGTTTGATCCAGGGGCTGGACATAGCTTCAAAGTAGTATAGGGTTAGTAGCAAAATGCAACGAGATATAGATAGATACAGTACCTGACCAGTTTCCAGTGCGATCCCGTCACGCTGGTTCTCGTGACAGGGTTCTGTACATCTCGCGCTGGCTGCAATAGGAAAATGTCACGCAATGTTGCCTCTCTAATAATAAGACCCGGCCTCAATGTCAGCAATGCTTGTCGCTCATTGGGAAAGGAAAAAAAAAATTTCCTTTCCCGATGCGAGCCAGCTTGGTGCTTGCTCCCGCGATGGGGCTCGCAGGGTGTCAATCTCGCCTATAAAAGCGGTGAGATTGACACAATACCGCGGTCACCTACTGTAGATAGATAGATAGATAGATAGATAGATAGATAGATAGATAGATAGATAGATAGATTAGGTTTTTATGCTAAAGAAAGGTAATAACAAGAATGGCTGACAATTTCACTTTAAGAATGAATGTACACTTTGGATGTTTCAGTTTTGAAATGCTTATCATTTTTTCAATTATCAAAAACATTTCATTCTAACAGGTGGAGAAATTGGATTGGAGCCTTGCTTTGACACTATAACACTTGTTATTTCTGATGCCGAATTGGATGCAGACATAAAATGCTGTTTTAATACACATCATAATCCTTTACTGCCAAATCATGATTCCTTTCCTGTATATGACCTTAATATCACAGTTTTACCAGTAGATAACCAGGCACCATCTATTACAATAGGTAAGAAGATTTCATATTACATTTAGATAGCAATAATAATCATTTATTTAACTGAATGTCCTTATCAGAAATGTTTGGGTAAAAAAGTCTAAACTACATTATATTACATTATTCAGACTGTGTGTAAACCTCTGATATTGCTTGATATTGGCGATAATGTAAATATATGCTTTAATATGCCTCTGTAATTAAAAACTGCAAAAGCATAGACCTAATGGAAAAACTAAAAATCAAGCTAAACCCATATATCTTTCAAGTTATGTTTGTGTTGTAGACAGTAACAAGATAGAACTCAGATAAACTGCAATGTTTCAATTGCGTAGTAGCATGCCATTAACCTTTTGCTAAGGATTACCATATTTGCAGAATATTAAAGCACAACTCTGTAATTTTATCCATAAATAGTGTCTAGCAATAATAAAAGACAAACTATCACTATGCTGCCCCCCCCCCCCCGCAGACTCACAGCTTTGTGATCCAGGACCTAGTCTTGGACACCCAAAATAATGCAACCCATTACTGTATTTGAGAGGGTGACGTGGGCAGTTCTCAGATTATAGTAGAGATTAGAGTCAGATTTATAAGTAAAACCATCACAGGAACAACAAAGATACGCTTTTCACCTCTCCATTTTTCTTTCTTTATTGAAATTCAGCTCCAGTTTTGCTATTAAAAAAAACAATCCCCTCTAGGTGATCTATATACATTGTATGTATTTTAGAAAACCTTGAAAATCTTGTCAAAAATAAAAGTCTTTTTTTTGTGGGGATGCCTAAAATGTGAATTGTATCTCTGAGCTTTCTGGGAGATTTCTTGGAAAACCAAAAATTAGGCAGGCAGATAATGACATTTCTTGAGGCATTTTGTACACCAATGGTGTATGGAAAGCCTTGAGGTTGCTGTACTGAAATAAAAAAAAATTGACAGTTTCAGAAAATTACAGCAGTTGCAGTTTCAATAGAAAAGTAATCTTTAATTTAACAAATTACTTATGAGATGATGACAGTATATTTTTTTGTGAAAGTGGAGTTTTTCTTTAAGCTACGTACAGAGAGTGATATGTTCCACCCTTTCCAGCACAGAGTTTGAGAACTATGCCACGTACACACGGTCCGATTTTTCGATGGGAAATGTTGGATGTGAGCTTGTTGGCTGAAAGTCCGACCATGTGTATGCTCCATCGAACTTTTGTTGTCGGACTTTCCGCCAACAAATGTTGGCTAGCAGGTTCTCAAATTTTCCACCAACAAAACTTTGTTGTCGGACTTTCTGATCGTGTGTACACAAAAGTTCAAGCATGCTCGGAATCAAGCAGAAGGAGCTGCACTGGCTATTGAACTTCCTTTTTCTCGTTCGTAATTGTTGGACAATATTTGTGTGACCGTGTGTATGCAAGACAAGTTGGAGCCAACAACCTTTGAATAAAAATACACAGTTTTGTTGTAGGAAAGTCTGATCGTGTGTACGGGGCATCACAGAGACTTGATAGTCATGACAGCTGTCATGGACTATTCAGGTATAGCATGGGGTCATGATTGGATTAGATTAGAGAGGGGTAATTAAAGAGACCGAGGTGGCATAAGAAAAGGAGTGGTCATGGATAATATATGGAGGCACAATAGTCCTTAATGTATACTGGAAAGAAATGTTTATTTTACTAATTATTTGCTTTGTTCTGGCACAGGTGATATATTTTCTGTTGATGAAGGCAAATTAAGCGCATTTTCAGTAAACCACTTGCGGGCCAATGATCCCGACACAGACAATAACAATTTGAAATTCATTTTGGTATCACCTCCTCAGTTTGGCTACATTGAAAACATCCTTCCATCTCCAGGCTTTGAAAAAAGTAACATGGGAATAAGCATTGGTAAGTAACTGTAAAACTATTGTAGTTGGATGATAAAAACATTAACTAGATAACAGGGAGATGCTTTTCACACTCCTGTTGCTGAAAAACCTTCTCCACAGTCACTTAGCAAGCTAGCCACAACCCAGAACTGCTGAAGGTTGTCTATCCCTGCTCTTGACTGATAAGGAACATTCAAAAAGAAAATAAAAGTAACTCTTTAATATGCACTTTCTTCTTAAATGATCACCACCATTTAACATATTGTATTGTTCCCAGAATAGACTTTTCACAGCATGTGGCATTATTTTATAAAGCTACAATGGAATTTTGTTATCTTTCCAGAAATGCTGCTACCTTATTTAAACATGGCACATTATGCAAAATATCTGTCAAAACTGAAATGTTGGAAGCTAGATTTTTATTCATCTGTAGCTGTGATGGTGAAAGTATGTATACACAGCAGATGGTATTAAAAAAGAACGAGCGCAAAAATAGCCTGCAGTCTAGCTTATAGAACTTTAAGGTGCCAAGGAGATAACTGGTTTGCCTGTGGTCATGCGTGGACATAGTCTATCCGCTAGCATTTCTAATGTATGTTTCCTAAAGGCTTCTGTTGATAAACAAGCATGAATCCCCCTTGACAATAACACATATTGCAGTCAAAAGGAAAGTTCCTTAAATTGATGGAAATTCATAAAAAAAAAAAATGTTATGTTTGCAAATAATCAAATTTCCAAATATTCACCAGCTTTCGTTTTTGTTTTACCCCAGATGTATTTCTGCTGAAAGATATTATATCCCACAATGTGAATTATGTACAGTCAAGACATCAAAGAATGGAGCCAACAGCAGACCAGTTTGTGTTTTATGTCACTGATGGGAAACATCGCTCAGTGGAGAAGCCTTTTTACATTGTAATCAATCCAATAAATGATGAAGTTCCAGAGTTCATGGCCAGAAATATTACTGTAAGAAATGTCACAAATTCCTGTGTGAGCTAGGTGACTTGTGATGTGAAGTTCTCATACTGAATACTATTTAGACTGCTATAAAGTGAGCCTGTGCTTTGCCCATGCACGACAAAACAACAGCATAATTTTATTAATGATGATAACTTTAATAACTTTTTTTTATATAGCGCCTTTAAAGGTAGCTTCTCAAAGTTTAGAGAAGATGACTCTCTAATGTTCTTTGGAAGTGAATTCAAGAGTTTTGGGTATAGCAGGAGAAGGCTCTGTCTCCTATGGAGTGTAGGTGAGTGGAGGGGACACACAGAAGACCAGAATTTGACAAAAGGAGGTTATGAGGGGGAAGTAAGTTGGTAAAAGTTCAGAGAGATAATGGGGTGCCAAGGGATGAAGAGCCTTAAAGGCAGGCAAGATCTTAAAATCCATGAGAAAACTTGACGGAAGGACTTCAGGATACTGGTAATAGGGTCATTTGTATCAGACTTAGTCAGGATTCTGGCTGCAGAATTTTGGACATATTGAAGTTGATTAATAGTGGATTTAGGTACACCAGCAAGAAGAGCATTGCAGTAGTCAAGTCGGGAGAACACAAATGTATGGATCAGCTTTTCAGCTACAGTGTATGATAGCATAGGAGGCAGCCAAGCAATGTTTCTCAAGTTAAAAAAAGATGTTCTGACAACATTTTGTACATGTGGATCAGAGGTTAAATTCGATTTTTCAATTTAGAATGACGCTCAAGTACAGTGCCATTTGTAGATAAGCTATTAGGACTGACCTTACACAATTGATGTGGGGGTGCCTATAAGCATGACTTCTGTCTTGTCACAGTTTATTTGAAGGAAATTATTATTTAGTACTAGCCCCCACAACTACTTATAATAAACTTTTCATCTGCTACTCTGATCTCTAGAGAATTATTTTGTACTTCGAACATGTAACCTATACATGGGAAACAGGTGGCTCAGAACTACAAATAGATTCAAATGCAAAGTTTTCTCAGAAAAGTGTGCAATGTGTTGCCGGGTTTGCAGTGTAAATGTTTGACTATAGATTGGACTTTTTTCCACCTGACTAACTATATAACTATGTAAGATTTGTATTTTTATACAGAACATAGAAAATAAATACCATAGTTAGTTTAAATAATAAACATTTTTAAAAAGCTCTGTTACCATTTTGGTATCTAAAGGAGCTGCATTGCAATGCCAATTTTCTCTATTTTATTGAGAAAGTTCTTAATTACATGACTTATTAAAATGTTCTTAAATACTGTCATTATGGGATGGCCTGGATTTTTACCACAAGGCCTGTAGGCACCCAACTTTTGTCTCCCTAGGTGACACATTTTTACAGGGGGCATTTCCTTTTATTCCTGGTCATATCCTGGCATAGGATATTGTGATAATGTTTAACCACTTTACATCCGCGCTATGGCCGAATAACGGCCTCAGCGCGGATATGAATTCCCGGGAGGCCGTCATATGGCGTCCTCCCCTGGGCACGCGCGGGGCGCGCTGTGATCACCAAGTCAAGTCGCTGTGATCACCAAGTCTCGGATCAGCGATCCGAGTAAGGGGCGGGTCCCGGCCCCTTACCATGTGATCAGCTGTCAGCCAATGACAGCTGATCACATGATGAAAACAAAAGCTGGGTGAGGTTTTTTTTTTTCTCCTCACGCTGACAGGGACATCGGTCCCTAAAAGTCAGAGGCAATTATGCCTCATGTAATGCCCATAAGTGCCACCTTTCAATGCCCATAAGTGCCAGTCAATGCCCATAAGTAGCACCCGTCAATGCCCACCAGTGCCACCTATCAATGCCCACCAGTGCTGCCAATCAGTACCACCTAAAAGTGCTGCCTATCAGTGTAACCCATCTGTGCCCATCACTGCCACCCATCAGTGCCCATCACTGCCACCTATTGGTGCCCGTCACTGCCGCCTCATCAGCGTACATCAATGACGGACAAAATTACCCATTTAAATTTTTTATAACAAAATAAAAAAAAAACTTTTTTTTTTAAATTCCGTCTTTTAAATTTTTTTTAACAAAAAATACAAATCGCAGAGGTGATCAAATACCACCAAAAGAAAGCTCTTTTTGGGGGGAAAATGTATAAAAATTTCATTTGGGTACAGTGTTG
This sequence comes from Lithobates sylvaticus, assembly GCA_028564925.1. Classification (NCBI taxonomy): domain Eukaryota; kingdom Metazoa; phylum Chordata; class Amphibia; order Anura; family Ranidae; genus Lithobates; species Lithobates sylvaticus. Next base: position 329,727,750 of record CM053026.1, on the reverse strand, counting down.
TATGACCGCGCAATTGTCATTCAAAATGCGACAGCGCTGAAAGCTGAAAATTGGTCTGGATAGGAGGGGGTTTAAGTGCCCAGTAAGCAAGTGGTTAACTAGCCTTATAAAAGATGACCATTTTTGTTAGTAATAGAAACAAATTGTACAGTCAATCATTATACAGACAAAAGCTGTCTCATTGTCATTGCTCATGGTTGGGAGTCCTGGGAATGGGTAAGGCTTTAGTTAGTCCTTTTCAGATCTTTATAGGTTATTATTATTATTATACAGGATTTATATAGCATCAACAGTATGAGCAGCAGTTTACAAATTGCAGTACATTTAACCACTTCAATACAGGGCTTTTAAACACCCTTCCTTACCAGAGCACTTTTTGCGATTCGGCACTGCGTCGCTTTAACTAACAATTGCGCGGTCGTGCGACGTTACACCCAAACAAAATTGACGTCCTTTTTTTCCCACAAATAGAGCTTTCTTTTGGTGGTATTTGATCGCCCCTGCGGTTTTTATTTTTTGCGCTATAAACAAAAGAAGAGCGACAATTTTGAAAAAAAACACAATATTTTTTACTTTTTGCTATAATAAATATCCCATTTTTAAAAAAAATAAATAAATTTTTTCCTCAGTTTAGGCCGATACGTATTCTTCTACATATTTTTGGTAAAAAAAATCGCAATAAGCGTATATTGATCGGTTTGCGCAAAAGTTATAGCGTCTACAAAATAGGGGATAGATTTATTGATTTTTTTTTTTTTTTTTTTTACTAGTAATGGCGGCGATCTGCGATTTTTTTTTCGTGACTGCGACATTGCGGCGGACACTTCGGACACTTTTGACACATTTTTGGAACCATTCACATTTACACAGCGATCGTTGCTATAAAATTGCAATGATTACTGTGTAAATGTGACTGTCAGGGAAGGGGTTAACACTAGAGGGCGCTGGAGGGGTTAATGTGTTCCCTGATAGGAGTGATTCTAACTGTAGGGGGAGGGGACTCAAGGGGAGGAGACCGATCATGTGTTCCTCCGTGCTGGGATCACATGATCGGTCTCCTCCCCGCTGACAGGACGTGGAGCTGTGTGTTTACACACACAGCTCCACGGTCCCGCCTGGTCCCGTTGTTTTAACGGGCAATCGCGGGTGCCCAGCGGACATCGCGGCCGCCGGGCACTCGCACCGGGTCCCGAACGATGCCGCCGGCAGCGCGCGCGCGCCCCCCAGGCGGCCGGGAATCCGAGGACGTCATATGACGCCCACCCAGGATGGTAGATCCACCTTGTGGGCGTCATATGACAATACGCGGGTATTGAAGTGGTTAAATACAAAAAGATAGGGAAGTAAGTGATACAACAGGTAATAACAGTGAGGCATGAGCTGATGGAGAAAGTTTTTTTAGCTGGAGGCAGAGCAGGCTTCCTTGAAACAATAAGTGGACAGATTAGGAGATAGGCAGACAGGTTGGGATAGGGAGTTCCAGAGGATGGAAAAGGCACTGGAGAAATTAGTTCAGATATGCCATCTGCACACTTGCTTGTGAAAAAATAAAAAGCTATTCCTTGGCAAACTTTGTTGATTGAATAACATATCTGAACTTGTACTTGTGGGATGGCACCATGCATTGATTCCAGCACCGAGGTAACAGTAGTTTAAATTATTGCATGATGTGCAAATGGAATCTTTCTTCATTAACGCTTCTGCTTTATGATAATAGCATCATGTACTTGATTTCACTAACAAGACATTAACTTATATCTGAACTCTATTTTTCTATTTAAAGGTGGAGGAAGGAGACATGCTAGAGTTAAATCCCTCCATAATTAATGTGGCAGACATGGATGTACCCCCAAATAAATTATTATTCAGTGTTACTGTGCAACCCAAGCATGGCATGATTTTGGAGAAAAACTATGATACTGACAACAAAAAAGAGTTACTTAAAACCCTAAAGAGTAATACACTTCCTATGATGCAGGATTTCTCCATGGACCACCTTAAAAATGGTAATTATCTAAAAAATAAAATAAAATTTGTAAAAATTCATCTAGTAGTGATATCCACAAAATGTTTATTGTGTTGGGAAAGACACTGAGCTGAGTATAGATACATACTGACTTTGATTGGTAGACCTTTTACATTGCATCATTATCTATCAGAAATATGCTTGTCTTAGGCCAGCCATAGTGGCCACATATAATTGGATATCTTCTTTATTTGAATAGGTATGAAGTTAGTGTATGTACATGATGATTCAGAAAACCTTGCAGACAGTTTCACAATCAAGTTGTCAGATGGAAAACATGAAGTTGAGAGAACAATCTTTGTCACTGTCAATGGGATTAATGATGAAAAGCCAGTCTTGTCAAAGTAAGTTTAATGTAACTAATCGTGTCCTATAAATTATGTCAACACAGCATATTCCAAAAGATATTTTTAAATAGGTCAGCAATGGCAGCTTCAATACCACTCCCTACATGTACACAGTTGAAATACATACATGCTAACTGTTCTGTCTGTCAAAAGATTGTTTTTCTGTTCAGCTAGTCTTATGCCCCATACACACGGTCAGATTTTCCGACGGAAAATGTCCTATCGGACAATGTTGTCGGAAATTCCGACCGTGTGTAGGCTCCATCGGACTTTTTCCGTCGGATTTTCCGAGGGACAAAGTTTTACCTCCTGCTCTCAAATTTTCCGACAACAAAGTCCTATCGGACTTTTTTCCATCGTGTGTAGCGAATTCCGACGGACAAAGTGCCACGCATGCTCAGATCACATTACAAGACCAAAGCTATTGGCTACTAGCCTCTATGTAGTCCCGTCGTATGCAACGAATGTCACCACGTTCAGGATGATCGGATTTTCCGACAACTTTGTCGGACCGTGTGTATGCAACACCAGTGTCGGACAAAATCCGTCGGAAAAAATCCGACGGATTTTGTGGTCGGAATTTCCGACCGTGTGTACGGGGCATTAGGATGTGGGCCTCTGTGCCAGATAACATACTGTAGATAGGTCCCTGTCTTCCACTGCATGTAAGTGTTACATCTCAGTCCAGGGACCATTTCTCCTAAGGGCCGATTCACACTAGAACGTGTGTGATCCCGTGTGGTCCATGCACGCTCTGGTTATGACAGCCCATTCATTTCAAAGCGCTGCCAAACATACAAGAACACTGAAAAAATAGTGCAATCAGTCATTTTTCAGATTGTGCCACCCCAAACTGCATGGTGCTGTGGTACCATGTGGTTTGGTGACTGCAAACTTACAGCATTTGAGTTTGTGTGGGCAGCACGTTTATGTTCAGTGCAGGAGACACGCATGGAACATGCCTTTCCTGCACAACATTCCACATTGAAGGTCTGAAGAAGAAAACATTGCTTCGAAAATTGTTACCGCCCATCCTACGTCAGCATGCCAGCACACCCATTCCATTCTAGTTACGGTGGCTGCTTCCTTCCAGCAACACAGCCAGTGCTTGAGGCTGCCACTGCACCAAGACGGCTTGGAGAGGCTCCAAGACCGACAATTAAACAAATTGTGCCTGTATTACTCATCTATTTCGTGAGTTACCATTTGTCTTTATTTATAATAAATTATTGATTTTAATGCTGCACTTACTCTGGCGCCCCTCTGTTCTTGTCTTCATTTACAGAGTTATTTGCTTCACTCTAAGGGTCCTGCCATCAAGTGCTGTCTGAAAACTTTTTTCTATGGACTCTTTTAATGGACTGATTCACTATACTATGATGTTTTAATGATTATGTGTTTTTTATATACAAAGATGTTGCCTGACCATCCTTTAACCACTTCACATCCGGCCGTAGCCGGATGATGGCCTCGGCGCGGATGTAAATTCCCGGGAGGCCGTCGTATGACGGCCTCCCCTTTCCTCGTTCCCTGTGCGTGCGTGCCATCTGTGCCCACTGCCACCACTGCCATATGTCCCCAATGCCATCTGCCAGTGCCATATGTCCCCAATGCCATCTGTCAGTGCCATCTGTCCCCAATGCCATCTGCCAGTGCCATCTGTCCCCAATGCCATCTGCCAGTGCCATCTGCCTGTGCCATCTGTCCCCAGTGCCATCTGTCCCCAGTGCCATCTGCCAGTGCCATCTGTAGTCAGTGCCATCTGTCAGTGCCACCTGTCCCCAGTGCCACCTGTCATCAGTGCCACATGTCATCAGTGCCACATAGTGCCACATGTCATCAGTGCCATCTGTCATCAGTGCCATATATCAGTGTCACGTGTCATCAGTGCCACATATTAGTGCCATCTGTCATCAGTGTCACGTATTAGTGCCATCTGTCATCAGTGCCACCTGTCAGTCTCACGTGCCATCTGTTATCAGTGTCAACTGTCATCAATGCCACGTATTAGTGCCATCTCTCATCAGTGCCACATATTAGTGCCACGTGATATCAGTGCCACGTATAAGTGCCATCTCTCATCAGTGCCACATATTAGTGCCATCTGTCATCAGTGTCACGTGTCATCAGTGCCCCGTATTAGTACCATCTGTCATCAGTGCCACATCAGTGTCACGTGTCATCAGTGCCATGTCAGTGTCACGTGTCATTGTCCTGGTGCTCCAGGGCCTTCAAAAGTGTAATAGTTAGTCAACAAGTTAGATGTGTAATTTATGCTCCTAGAACACGTGATTGCCCCCCCCCCCCCTTTCATGTTGGGCCTCTCTAAGTGGCCAGGCTGTGAAAAAGTCCCACACATGTGGTATCGTAATACTCAGAAGGAGTAGCAGAATTTATTTTGGGGTGTCATTTGTTGTATACACATACCATGTAAGAGAAATAACCTATTACAATGACAATTTTGTATAAAAAAATAAAAAAATAATTCATTTTGCAAAGAATTGTGGGAAAAAATGACAACATCAAAAAGCTCACCATGCCTCTTACTAAATACCTTGGAATGTCTACTTTCAAAAAAGGGGTCATTTGGGGGGTTTTTGTACTTTCCTGGCTTGTTCGGGTCACAAGAAATGAGATAGGCCACCAGTACATCAGATGTGATCAATTTTGTATAATTTGCACCACCGCTTGTAGGCTCTATAACTTTCACAAAGACCAATTAATATCCACTAATTTGGGTTATTTTTACCAAAGATATGTGGCAGTATAAATTGTGGCCAAAATTTATGAAGAAAAATTAATAATTTCCTAAATTTAATCACAGAAACAAAGAAAAATTTTTTTTTTTTTTTTAAAAATTCGGTCTTTTTTCATTTATAGCGCAAAAAATAAAAAACCCAGAGGTGATCAAATACTACCAAAAGAAAGCTCTATTTGTGGGAAAAAAAGGACAAAAAATTAATTTGAGTAATTGTCAGTCAAAGCGTGAGAGCACTGAAAGCTGAAAATTGGTCTGGATAGGAGGGGGGTTTAAGTGCCTGGTAAGCAAGTGGTTAATTGATGGATTTTTATATTGGACTGATTCATTATACCATGCATATTTTTTGGCATGTGCTCCTAATACACACATCTAGCACCACTATATACTTTTTTCCATTAAAACTGATAAGCAAGTTTGGAATCCAATAATAGATAAAAGGAGGCTAAAGCTAGCCATATACACTTTTTCTTTTTTTTTACACATTTTCCACCTGGTTCCTTTGAATATTCAATTGACTTTGTAAAGCCGGGTGGTGCTGAAAAAATCACCTACAGCTCAAATTTTGGTCAATTCATCATGTATGGTTAGTTATAGAGCAATACCACTATGACTTCAAGGATATCAATTTAATTGCTAGGTTAATATTATAATGTGCCTTCCAAACATAAAAGCGGAAGAATCCTACAAAGCATTTGTTAATGATTTCTGTTTTTTTATGTTAATGATTTTTGTTGTTTTCTAAAGGCACTGTGAAGTAGTACTAAGCATTGGTGAACATTACATTATTTCAAGTGCTGTACTGTCAGCAGAAGATAAAGATACGCCACGAGAGCAAATTCACTATGTGATTGAAAGGATTCCAGATCAAGGACAACTTCAATTAAAGGCCTGTACAAGCTTTTTCAAGCTTATTTAATTATGTTTTATTTTTCAGTTCTATATTATTCCACATTTATCTATGTTTAATTACTTTTCTTATTTAATGAGAGTTAGGGCAATACTCATTGATTCCCTTAAACAACTACTCAAATCGACTTATTGTTTAATGGAGTTTATGCAATCAAATAAAAAAAATAGTGAGTCCCTATCTGTTTTCATATATAGCCTACTGCAGTGCTTTCCAGCTTTTAATATGTTGAGATTTAAATCAGGACTGAATGCAAACACAACATATGCTTAATATTTCACCTGCCATGGGATTTATAATTCAGTAAAGCTAGCTTTGTGATTGGCCACCCTGCATAGGCAGAAAAATCGCTCTATTTTTTCCTAGTTTAGCTTTACTGCTTCCTAGATTCCCTAGCAGCGCAAAGAGTTGATAATGATTTTATTACTATAAGCATTTTGAAACCCAAAAATCCTAAAATTTAGTTTTTCACATGAGTTGGTTTTTGGATGTACAACTGTAAATATATGTATATATACACTATATTACCAAAAGTATAGGGACACCTGCCTTTACACGCACATGAACTTTAATGGCATCCCAGTCTTAGTCCGTAGGGTTCAATATTGAGTTGGCCCACCCTTTGCAGCTTTAATAGCTTCAACTCTTCTGGGAAGGCTGTCCACAAGGTTTAGGAGTGTGTCTATGGGAATATTTCACCATTCTTCCAGAAGTACATTTGTGAGGTCAGGCACCGATGTAGACAAGAAGGCCGGGCTCGCAGTCTCCGCTCTAATTCATCCCAAAGGTAAGGCCAGGATTCTGTGCAGACCAGTAAAGTTCCTCCACCCCAAACTCACTCATCCATGTCTTTATGGACCTTGCTTTGTGCAGTTGTGCACTGGTCTAAATCATTTGGTGGAGGGGGGATTATGATTTGGGGTTGTTTTTCAGGGGTTAGGCTTGGCCCCTTAGTTCCAGTGAAGGGAGGGAAGGCATCAGCATACCAAGACATTTTGGACAATTTCATGCTCCCAACCTTGTGGGAACAGTTTGGGTATGGCCCCTTCCTGTTCCAACATGACTGCAAACCAACGCACAAAGCAAGGTCTATAAAGACATGGATGAGTGAGTTTGGGGTAGAAGAGCTTGACTGGCCTGCACAGAGTCCTGATCTTAACCCTATAGAACACCTTTGAAATGAGTTGGAGCTGAGACTGCAAGCCAGGCCTTCTCATCCACATCAGTGCCTGGCCTCACAAAAGCGCTTCTGGAAGAATGCTCAAACATTTCCATGGACACACTTCTAAACCTTGTGGACAGCCTTCCCAGAAGAGGTTGAAGCTATTATAGCTGCAAAGGAACCCTACCAACTAATGCCCCATACACACGGTCGGAAAATCCATCGGATTTTGTTCCGACGGATTTAGTCCGACACTGGTGTTGCATACACACGGTCGGACTTTGTTGTCGAAAAATCCGATCATTCTGAACGTGGTGACGTTTGTTGCCTACGACGGGACTACGTAGAGGCTAGTAGCCAATAGCTTTGGTCTTGTAATGTGATCTGAGCATGCGTGGCACTTTGTCCGTCGGAATTCGATACACACGATCGAATTGGTGTGATCGGACTTTGTTGTCGAAAAATCTATCCAGCAGGAGATAGAACTTTGTCCGTCCGACAATCCGATGGAAAATGTCCGATGGTGCCTACACACGGTCGGAATTTCCGACAACATTGTCCGATAGGACAGAATCCATCCGAAAATCCGACCGTGTGTATGGGGCATTAGACTGGGATGCCATTAAAATTCATGTGCGTGTAAAGGCAGGTGTCCCAATACTTTTTGTAATATAGTGTATATATATATATATATATATATATATATATATACATATATATATATATATATTTGTAAACTTACATGTGTGTTAGTTAGAGATGTGTTTCCCTGGTCAGGCGTTCCTTACCCAACTCCAGAAAGGGTAAAACAACAGAGGATATAGTATATCTGTGTTGTGTAGAATCATCCATTATCAAAGGGAACTTGGATTTTCTTTTGGAAAAAAGCACCACAACTATCTGTGCTGGTACTTCCAAGTATGGGGTAACATCTAAAGCCTCGTACACACAATCGGATTTTCCGATGGGAATTGTGTGATGACAGGCTGTTGGCGGAAAATCCAACCATTTGTACGCTCCATCAGACAATTGTTGGCCAACTTTCCGTGGACAAATGTTGGATGGCAGGTTTATAAATTTTCCGTGGACAACGGTCTGTAGTCGGATTTTCCGAGCATGTGTACACAAGTCCATTGCACAAAAGTCCAAAGTACAAACACGCATGCTCGGAATCAAGGATGAGCCAGAAGCGGTCGGTCTTGTAAACTAGCGTTCGTAATGGAGAATTAACATTTGTGACGCGGCAAATTATGAAATCTCGAAATGCAGCACACATTCCTATCTTCTTTAATGGGATAATAATGAAGCTGCTTTGCTGGTGATACTGATGGAGTTCTGCCAAACATATTTAAAAGGCTTTTATTTTCTAGTGATATCAAGAATAATATTTTTATGCTTGTTTTTTTTTTTTTGGGCAAGTTACCACAACACCATTATCCCATCGTTTTTAAGATCAAAGATACAACTATTTTGGTGTCCCTTGTTAAATGTAACTGCCTACTCCCAAACTGTCATTTGAAGTAAAACACATAGCCAAGTATTATTCTCCACAATTTTTTTATTGTGCATTAAAAAAAGAAAACAAATAAGATGAGACATGCTATCTGCCAATAGAACTTAAGAGAAAAAAAAAACCCTGCAAGAAAAAGGCATAATGAGCTAGTATGCATAGCATACTAGCTCATTATGTATTACTTACCTCAGATCGAAGCCCCCGCAGCGGTCCTCGTTTTCACCTCTGGCCGCCGACAATATCGTCCCAGAGTTACTTCCGAGTATTGGGGTATATGGGCGATGACGTCACTCCCGCACATGCGCGTGGGAGCCGCTGGTAACGGCACGGAGACTGCAGCAACAGCACATAGGTGGACAGGGGATAGCTCCTAAACCGTGCAGGTTTAGGAGATATCATGGGTAGCTACAGGTAAGCCTTAATATAGGCTTACTTGTAGCATAAGGTTGTAAAATAGGGTTTACAACCACTTTACTCAAAAAAGTGTATTCTATGCATCCAAAAATATAGAAAATATATCAAATCAAATCATTATTCAACCAAAAAATGAAATAAAAGCCTCTTGCATGTGTCATGCTTCTTAATATAGGAGGTCAACAATGCCAAGAGTTGGTGAAAGCAGGGGTCCGTCATCCGGAGATAATTCCGAAAATCATCTGGATTATTTTGATTATTCTCCTGGAGCTCCCGCAGCAAAGGCATAAGACATAATGGGTCACGATTAATAAAGCAACCAATTTTGGTCCAAGAAATCCTCCTCCTCCTGTTCCTGGACTGGACTTGGGTCAAAGCAATAACTTCAAGGCCAATAATAAATAACACATTATCTCCTCCGATTTTGCAACATGGCTGGTTGACGAACGGCTGTTCAGAAACGAACTGAAAATCGCAAAATGAAAAGCGAGAATCAACACCAAACTTCTACTAACACGAAATTAGCAGAAGGAGCCCAAAGGGTGGTGCTAAAGAGCTGAAAAACCACGTAGTATGTCACTACGTTCGTGTTTGTTGGCCGACAATTCCTTGCTGTTTGTATGCAAGACAAGTTCCTGGCCAACGCCCTTCGGACAAAAGTCAGAGGTTTTGTCTGCGGAAAATCCGATTGTGTGTACGAGGCTTAACACTCCCCCTGTTTTTCACAGTGCTCTGTGATTGATCAGTCACTGGCAGGTCCCAGGAACTCCCATAGCCCTAAATAAGTTTGGACTTTTGAAATATATAGCTTGTATAGAATTTATTTTTGAGGTGGCAGTGGGAATAACATGGAAAACATAAGTAGTAATTTCCAGGTTTTCACCCAAACCTATAAATTTGTTTAACCTAGACATAATAAAAGTCAACTGTAATTATTTTTTTTACATTTGTTTCTCTCTTTCAACAGTCCCTGCAATAATAAATAAATAAATAAAAACAGTACCTTGAGATCTGATTCAAAAAATATTCTGAAAACATGTAATTTTATGAACTGTTTTTCTATTATTTTAGACAAATGATATCTGGGTGAACATACAGGCTGGTATGATGTGTACTCAAGAGAACATTGATATGAACCTAGTTAGATATGTACACACGGGTCCAATAGGTTTAAAGAATCAAGACAGCTTTACTTTCCACTTATGGGACGGCAGGAACAGATCACCACAAATGCAGTTTCACATCAAAGTCAAAGATATGGAGAAGGGTAGGTATATGTGGCTGAATTTGTCTAAAAATATAAGTAAAAATGTAAGTAAAAACAGAATGGTGGCAGAAAGAGACAACTTGACCAAGTGATCTATTGAGGCTGGGTTCACACCAACTGCAGCCGCAGCTCGCAGCAGGGGTCCAGTACGCCCCTGTTCACCGTTTCAGGTGCGAATCAAGTCCGGATTTTTGGCTGGATTTGCACCTGAAATTAACCAGAAGACACACAGGACCCTTCTGCAATTTGGACCGCGGCTGCCCCGGAGGTGTGTGAACTGGCTCCATTGAGAGCCGGTCACACTCTCCTGTCATGCGATTTGGATGCGGGGAAACCCACATCCAATTTGCATGTGTGAACTCAGCCCTAATCTGCCCTTTTTTGAACACATTTTTCTTTATTTATTTTTGCTTGAATGTGTTGTTTTATATGTTTTTCTTTTTTTAACCTTTTTGATGAGTATAGACCTATGTTTATCCCAAGCATGTTTAAATTCACTCACTATTATGCATTTTTTTAAGCAGAGACCCTGGAGAATAATATGGTGTTGCAATTTTTTTATATCACATGATATTTGGGCACCAGTTTATCAAATGCAAATTTTCTGGAAAAAATACAATTTAATGAGTTTTAGTGAACACAAACACAATGTAATACGCAATATGGTAATACATAAAAGATGATGTTACGCTGAGTAAATAGATACCTAACATGTCACACTTTAAAATTTTGTATGCCTGCGGAACAACGTTAAACTGCGATAATTAAAATCTCCATAGGTGTCACTTTAAAAGCCTTTACAGGTTACCTGTTTAGAGTTACACAAGGGGTCTGCTGCCAAAATTATTGCTCTTACTCTGACAATGTTAGGCACTTTACATTTTTTTATTTTATTATACATTTTATTTACTTTTTTTTACATTGTACCTTCATTTTTTTTGGGGGGGGGGGGGGGGGGTCAACACTATTCCTATCCACAAGGGATTAACAACATCCTTTGTGATAGCATGGGCTGTGACCAGTCCTCTATATGGAGAGATCTGGATCTATTAGATACCAGATCTCTTCTCTGGTCTCCAAAGCATCTGATTAAATGAGATCGGTTTGATCACATGCTTTACAAGCCAGTAACAGCTTGTTTACATGAGACCAAAAACAGAAGTGACTAAATCCTCATTATAAAACAAAATAAAAACCGCGCTATAACTAATAATCAATAAATTAGGCTGCTGCTCAAGGTGGGATACACACACAAAGACACATGTAAAGAAAAAAAGCTGCGCCAAAAAAGAAGAAACATACACTAATAACTATTGTGGTTTAAACAGTACAAGATACCCCACAAGGTATTGTCCTTAACGATGAGAACTTGTACTGTCCTCAGAAACACTAATGTCCCCTTAGATTGACAGTCTCTGGTAGCACAGTGTCCTAGAAATAGAGATAGGGACAAAGGCGAACTGTTCCCCAATGTCCAGGTGGAGACATGAAGGAATAATAGTGGAGGAGATGATCCTGATGTTCAAAGGTAAACAGAAAAGGCACCCGGTGACTTGGAAATGGCGATAATGTTGAACACAGTGCCCGACACCCTTATAAAATGGCTGCTTACCAAAGAGCAGAGGTAAGAAGGCTCTGCTAATATGCTAGACGACCAAAGGCTGCGATTCCTCCTGTTTCTTTGAGGCAACAATCGATACTCCAAATGGCATGGGTATAGGGAACCACTTGCTCACATGGGGTCCATATGGGAAGTAGAGGAAAAAAGGGAGCCCATAGCGTGAATCCGATAAAACAATTTATTAAAACAAAGTAAGAAGCACTTACATTTATCCAAATGTTAAAGGTGCATATAAAAAATGCCGGCCGGCAATTGTAGGAGCCCGTCCTCCTCTCAGTCGTATGGTGGCGTCACTGCGTGCCCTCCCAGACCAGTTTCGACAAATGTGTCTTTCTCAATGGGGAAAGACACATTTGTCGAAACTGGTCTGGGAGGGCACGCAGTGACGCCACCATACGACTGAGAGGAGGACGGGCTCCTACAATTGCCGGCCGGCATTTTTTATATACACCTTTAACATTTGGATAAATGTAAGTGCTTCTTACTTTGTTTTAATAAATTGTTTTATCGGATTCACGCTATGGGCTCCCTTTTTTCCTCTACTTCCCATATGGACCCCATGTGAGCAAGTGGTTCCCTATACCCATGCCATTTGGTGTATCGATTGTTGCCTCAAAGAAACAGGAGGAATCGCAGCCTTTGGTCGTCTAGCATATTAGCAGAGCCTTCTTACCTCTGCTCTTTGGTAAGCAGCCATTTTATAAGGGTGTCGAGCACTGTGTTCAACATTATCGCCATTTCCAAGTCATCGGGTGCCTTTTCTGTTTACCTTTGAACATCAGGATCATCTCCTCCACTATTATTCCTTCATGTCTCCACCTGGACATTGGGGAACAGTTCGCCTTTGTCCCTATATCTATTTCTAGGACACTGTGCTACCAGAGACTGTCAATCTAAGGGGACATTAGTGTTTCTGAGGACAGTACAAGTTCTCATTGTTAAGGACAATACCTTGTGGGGTATCTTGTACTGTTTAAACCACAATAGTTATTAGTGTATGTTTCTTCTTTTTTGGCGCAGCTTTTTTTCTTTACACTAAATCCTCATTGCTTCTGGTTTCTGATATCACACAGTGGGTGGAACAACATCAGTTCGTCTCACTGTTTCCAAGGAAGCAGATGGCACCGGTCACATCCTTACCGGGCTCTTCGATCTGAAGGTAAAGCCTGGAAGGCGGTAGCAACAGCAGGAGGGGGGGGGGGGGGGGGGGCTTCTGCCCCCTCTAAAAGTGATTCAGTGGCTCTGAAACTGCTTGGATCACTTTTACATATGTTTTTTTCTCAAAAACAATACTGGAATCATGGTTGTAGCCTCAACCATGATCCCCGTATAACGAATTCAACCTTAGGCCATTTAGAAAGAGCTTGAGGACAGGAAGTGATTAAATGAACTAGGTTGATAACAAAAACAGTCTTTTCAAAGTATCACCGGCAATATTCATTAACTGCTATGATAGCAGTAGAAGAATCCCTGTGAGATCTTGATTTTCTTGATAGGAAGAGGAAGTCTGAGATGGCCTACTGAGCCCCTTGCTGCTACAATTTCTTATAATATTATTTGGTTAAAGTAGAACTAAAGACAAACCTTTTTTTCATTCTGGATTGAATAAGGGAGGGTTATAGTTGCTCTCAGGTTTTTTTGCCATCTGTGTCCTACTGTGGAGATTTCTCATCACTTCCTGTCCCATAGCCAAAACAGGAAGTGACAGGAAATCCATCTGAATTGAGGGAATCCCTGGTAGTCAGCAGGGTCACCAGAATTAGTCTCCCGATTACAACATTTTTCCTATTTTGTCATGGGAATGTAGCCAGAACTGATTAACTGTAATAAATAATAACAGACAACATGGTGGAGTAAACTAGGCCGCGGTCTTTATTATTGGTATAAATAAACATGAAAGTATTCATAGATAGATAAATGAAATCACCAACAAACTGTTAATCAACCAACTTCCAATAACAACCCAGCCACTATGACTCAGGTTGATGAACTTATAACCAACTTTTAAATAACCACTCCTTTAGAGCAAAGGATGGTAATAAAACCACATAAAATTATAACTTCTAATAACAACCCAGCCACTACGACTCAGGTTGATGAACTTATAACCAACTTTTAAATAACCACTCCTTTAGAGCAAAGGATGGTAATAAAACCACATAATATTATAGGCCGCGACAAGGGAGGGGGGGGAGGGGAGATAGCTCCTCAGGTGGATTGCTGAGGAAACTGGCAGCCACTATGCCTGATGCACTGCCTTATATAGCCTTTTGCCCAATCTAGAAGCTTCCAGGGGGTCAGGTGACTCTACCTTCTGGAAGATTCCCAGAGGGCAGCTGACCTACAGCAGTCAGCTGACCCGAGACCCCAGATATGCTAAAACCTTAATTGGTTACTTAACCTTCACCTGGTGGGGGGAACTTGAAACTCCCATTCTGGCACAGTCCCATGCGCTGGGTGGCCTTAAAACAGTCCCCCTCTGCTCTCATGGGAATGTAGCCAGAACTGATTAACTGTAATAAATAATAACAGACAACATGGTGGAGTAAACTAGGCCGCGGTCTTTATTATTGGTATAAATAAACATGAAAGTATTCATAGATAGATAAATGAAATCACCAACAAACTGTTAATCAACCAACTTCCAATAACAACCCAGCCACTATGACTCAGGTTGATGAACTTATAACCAACTTTTAAATAACCACTCCCACAAGCCAGGGTTGTGTTTTTATCTATATACAAAACACAAGCCTGGCCTCATGACCCCCGTAGCGCGGCCAACTCCACCATAGCCTGCAAATTATTATTAAATATGTCCAACCCGATATCAGAGATGTGAACACCGTCATCTCTGAACAGGCCGACTAAACCACCTTCCAAGTCTATATGCCTAAACGAAAAACCACCAATCGTAGGCAAAAATTTGACCAATGCCCGATTGATACATTTCCTGACCTTGTCCAAAGGGGAGTTTAACCAAACTAATCTTGGGATAATTTCTGAAAAAAACTAAACGTATATTGGGGAATGATAGCTGAAACAGAGACACATTGTTCTTGATTTGAAAGAGTAAGTCCAAAGTCTTAACAGTACCGATATCGTTACCCCCAAGATGCAAAATCAAAATGTCAGGGACCGGTAAGGATTGAAATAGCAAACTTAAGTTATCAAATAGGTCCGACCATCTCCTACCTCTCCTACCGTGCCAACTTATATTTACCAATGAGGGATCAAAATTCAAGCTTTCGGTATAAATCCTTCGCAAAGCTCTCCTTTCAGCCCAGAATATGTATGAATGCCCTATGATCCAAACGGACAGAGACTGACCTGTGGATTAAAATAGACAATTAGGATGAATGTATAACTTATAAGCATCGGACTGCCACCTACCAATCCATTTAATAACACCGATTTGTAAACCCAACCGGGCGGCCTCGGTGGCTGCCCCAATACGAAATGAATGGGAAGACAGCGACAGTTTGCCCAAGTTCAGCAAGGCCAAACATTTTGAGAAAACAGCATTGAATTGGTACTTGGTCAGTGGGAGGCCATTGCAATGAATGAACAGAATACTGCTGTGCTCATACCTAATTTTAAGAAACTTCCAGAGTAGAATGATCGGGCAAATAGGTGACCCAGGAAATGGGAGAAGTTGAACCCAAACACCCTTCCCATACTGGTCAGTTTTAGATCTTGGAATAAATAACTTGACGTTATCTACATCCAATAAAACGTGCGACAATAGGAGCCCTGACGCTGAATTCTTATTAGGGGGTAACACCTCCGAAATCCTCAACGCCCCGAAAAAAAATAATGAAAAAAAAAAAAAAAAAAAACGGCCTGAAAAAAAACTGCTTCATAGGGCGAAAACCAAACTGTGTCAACCGCTGAACACAACCGGGAAGAATGTCAGGCGTAATCACCATTCTGGAGTCCCGCCGAAACGTCGCCTTCTTATAGCCCTTCAGGGCCTGCCTAACTGAAAACAGGGAAGAACAGGCAGGGTATTTCTGTAGTTGGAGAAAAAAAAGGAAACACCCGCCAAAGTTTTGTTAATGTGAGACCAGGATAGTGACTTAGCCATTAAACTGTCCAAAAATGACAACACTAAACTCTCAGAGAATGGGGGCTGCGGGTTGCCCGATAATCTTAGATGAGACAGCCACAGCAGCCATGCTGATGACTAAGCCGAAAAGGTAGATGGGGCGATGGATCTCTCAATATTCCCCCCAAACACACTTCAGATCAAGTTCCACAGGTGTGAAGGGCACTGGATTCCTAAATCGTCCGCAGCTGGAAACAGAGACTTGAATCTCACCATCTGCAAACGTGAAAGAGAATCCCCAATGTCATTAAACTTACCAGGCAGGTAGCGGGCTTTTATCCAGATGTTGAGACTCAAGCACTTGAAAACCAAGTACCGAATCAGAACAATGACCGGAGGGGATGTTGAGGACAAGTAGTTAATGGCAAAAAGGACCCCCTTGTTGTCTGTACTAAACAGGATCCTTTTATTCACAAACTGCTCTCCCCAAATCTCTAATGCTACTATAAATGGAAATAACTCCAAAACTACTATATTCTTTAAATAACCTTTGGTACGCCAATCTGAGTGCCACCCAGAGGCGCACCAGTGAGTGTTCCATAATGCTGAGAAAACCCACTGAACCTCCTGTATCTGTGAATAAACAGAAATCTTTGTCTTCTATAAATTCTGATTGAAAAATAGCTCTACCGTTGAAACCTTCTAAAAACTGAGCCCATACCAAAAGGTCCTCTTGAATCTCAACCGTGATTCTAATATGGGATGTTGGGGACTTGAGCCCTGAAATAGCCAAATATAAGCGTCTAGAAAATATTCTGCCAACCGGCAAAAACTCTAGAGGCAAAGGCCAATAGACCCAGCAGTTTTTGCATCTCTTTCAACGTGGCCTTCTTGTTTCGCAGGATGAAATTAATCATATAACGCAAAGTGACTATCTTATCTGCTGGGAGTTCAAAAACCCCAGCCCCAGTGTCAATGATAATACCCAAGAAAACCATGCGCGAGGTGGGAGGTATAGTCTTTTCCCCAGCTAATGGAATGTTAACCACTTCCCGACCGCCCCATGTAGATATACGTCGGCAGAATGGCACGTACAGGCAGAATCACGTACCTGTACGTGCCATTCTTCAGGCGGTTGGGGGGTCCGATCGGACCCCCCTCCGCCGGCGGGGACGGTCGGGATCGTGTCAGGAGCGATCCGGGACGAGGGGACGGCCAGTGGTTTCTGGCCACCCCCTCGCGATCGCTCCTGGCCAATGAAAAGCTTCCCCTTCCTGTCTATTGTATAGACAGGAAGGCGGAAGTGATGTCACGCTCGGTGCGCCGGTCTATGTGACCGGAGACGCCGAGCGGCGAACATGTAAAGGTTAGTGCACAACAGTACACTGACACCAGTACAGTTAGGCACATATTCCACCCCCCTGTCACCCCCTGATCACCCCCCAGATCACCCCCTCCCCCCCCAGTCACAGTGTCACTAATTGCAGTGATCATTTTTTTACTGATCACTGCATTTAGTGTCAGTGTGACTGTAATAACTGTCAGGGCAGTTAGTTTTAGGTCCAAGGTAGCCCCCTACCCCCCCCTAATAAAGGTTTAACCCCTTGATTGCCCCCCAGGTAACCCTTTCACCCCCTTTTGCCAGTGTCACTAAGCGATCGTTTTTCTGATCGCTGTATTAGTGTCACTGCTGTCGCTAGGTAACCATTTTTTTTTTTTAGGTAACCGCCATGTTTATATAGGTTCATAAATAGTTTTATAGGTCAGGTACCCCCATATTACAACCTAAATAAAGGTTTTAACCCCTTGATTGCCCCTAGAGTTAACCCTTTCACCAGTGATCACTGTATAACTGTCACTGGTGACGCTGGTTAGCCAGTTAGTTATTTCGTTATTTAGGTTCCCCGTCAGGTTTTTATATAGCGTCAGGTACCCCCATATATTACCTAATAAAGGTTTTAACCCCCTGATTGCCCCTAGTTAACCCTTTCACCCCCTTTTGCCAGTGTCACTAAGCGATCGTTTTTCTGATCGCTGCATTAGTGTCGCTAGGTAACCATTTTTTTTTTTTAGGTAACCGCCATGTTTATATAGGTTCATAAATAGGTTTATAGGTCAGGTACCCCCATATTACAACCTAAATAAAGGTTTTAACCCCCTGATTGCCCCTAGAGTTAACCCTTTCACCAGTGATCACTGTATAACTGTCACTGGTGACGCTGGTTAGCCAGTTAGTTATTTCGTTATTTAGGTTCCCCGTCAGATTTTTATATAGCGTCAGGTACCCCCATATATTACCTAATAAAGGTTTAACCCCCCTGATTGCCCCTAGTTAACCCTTTCATCCCCCTTTTGCCAGTGTCACTAAGCGATCGTTTTTCTGATCGCTGCATTAGTGTCGCTAGGTAACCAGTTTTTTTTTGTATTACTGTTACGGGTGACGCTGGTTAGTTAGCTTGTTTTTTATACTGTCAGGGCACCCGCCATTTATTACCCAATAACGGTTTAACCCCCTGATCGCCCGGCGGGTGATATCAATTAGGTTTTAGGGTCAAATAAGGTCTGCGTCGCCCCAGGTTAGTGCCAGTACCGCAAACACCCACGCACAAAGCATACACCTCCCCTAGTGGCACAGTATCTGAACAGATCAATATCTGATCTGATCAGATCTATACTAGCGTCCCAGCAGTTTAGGGTTCCAAAAAAAAACGCATTGTTAGCGGGATCAGCCCAGATACCTGCTAGCACCTGCGTTTTCCCCCTCCGCCCAGCCCAGCCCACCCAAGTGCAGTATCGATCGATCACTGTCACTTACAAAACACTAAGCACACATAACTGCAGCGTTCGCAGAGTCAGGCCTGATCCCTGCGATCGCTAACAGTTTTTTTGTGGTAGCGTTTTGATTCAGTCGCTTCAGTCAGGAGCTTTTTTACCTGTGAATCTCAAAAAAATAAAAAAAAATAAAATAGTTGTCGTTTTATTGTTCTCTCTCTCACTCTATTCTCTCTCTATTGTTGCTCTTTTTTTACTCCATTCTATTCTGCAATGTTTTATTATGTTTTATCATGTTTTATCATGCTTGCTTTTCAGGTATGTAATTTTGTTTACTGTGTTTTAGTGTTAAGCATTTTTTTGTTTTCAGGTGCGCCATTCAGTTGCAACGCGGATTTATTTATCTTGACAGCAACAGCGTTTGCTCCCACGATACATAAAGACGCGACTCCAACACTGTAGGAGGTGATTTCACCACCACAGTTAAAAAAAAGAGCATATATGCCGAAGCATGGGGGCAGCAGGGGGGGGGAGGAGCGATTGGCTCCTAATGCCACGTACATACGGTCGAAATTCCGACCGTGTGTACACGGCATAACTTTTGCGGGAGGATGCCCCCATGCATCGGCATATATAAATGGTGCATGTATGCCCATCATTAGAAGTGGGTGGATGAAGGGAGGTATTCTAATGGTGGGCATACCCACCAATCAATCTCTTTTTTTCGTTCAGCCAAGAGGCTGCATGAAAAAAAAAAAGATTACAATATATGTCCAGTATGTTGCTGGACTTTGAATGGTTATACCAGAATGATGCCTGCAGGTTTAGGTATCATCTTGGTATCATTCTTTTCAGCCAGTGATCGGCTTTCATGTAAAAGCAATTCTAGCGGGTAATTAGCCTCTAGACTGCTTTTACAAGCAGTGGGAGGGAATGTCCCCCCTCCCGGATATAAACCGCGCCATTGGGAAATTGGGAAAGCATTTTATCACACCAATCTTGGTGTGGTCAGATGCTTTGAGGGCAGAGGAAAGATCTAGGGTCTAATAGACCCCAATTTTTTCAAAAAAAGAGTACCTGTCACTGCCTATTGCTATCATAGGGGATATTTACATTCCCTGAGATAACAATAAAAATCATAACAAAGAAAAAAAATGGAAGGAACAGTTTAAAAATAAAATAAAAAAAGCTAAATAAATAAAAAAAAAAACAAAAAAAAAAAAAAAAAGCACCCCTGCCCCCCCTTCTCTTGCGCAAAGGCGTACACAAGCGTTGGTCTGGCGTCATATGTAAACAGCAATTGCACCATGCATGTGAGGTATCACCGCGAAGGTCAGATCGAGGGCAGTAATTTTAGCAGTAGACCTCCTCCGTGAATCTAATGTGGTATCATGTAAAGGCTTTTAAAGGCTTTTAAAAATGTATGTAGTTTGTCGCCACTGCGTGTTTGTGCGCAATTTTAAAGCATGTCGTGTTTGGTATCCATGTACTCGGCCTAAGATCATATTTTTTATTTCATCAAAAATTTGAGCAATATAGTGTGTTTTAGTGCATTAAAATAAAAAAAAGTGTATTTTTTCCACAAAAAATGCGTTTGAAAAATCGCTGCGCAAATACTGTGTGGAAAAAAAAAATGCAACACCCACCATTTTAATCTGTAGGGCCTTTGCTTTAACATTATATATAGTGTTTGGGGGTTCAACGTAATTTTCTTGCAAAAAAAAAATATGTTTTCATGTAAACAAAAAGTGTCAGAAAGGGCTTTGTCTACAAGTGGTTAGAAGAGTGGGTGACGTGTGACATAGGCTTCTAAATGTTGTGCATAAAATGCCAGGACAGTTCAAACCCCCCCCAAATGACCCCATTTTGGAAAGTAGACACCCCAAGCTATTTGATGAGAGCAATGTTGAGCCCATTAAATATTTTTTTTTTTTGTCCCAAGAGATTGAATAATGAAAAAAAAAAATATATATATTTTTTTTTTACAAAAAGTTGTCACTAAATGATATATTGCTCAAACATGTCATGGGCATATGTAGAAATACACCCCAAAATACATTCTGTTGCTTCTCCTGAGTACGGGGATACCACATGTGTGGGACTTTTTGGGAGCCTAGCTGCGTACGGAACCCCAAAAACCAATCACCGCCTTCAGGCTTTCTAAGGGTGTAATTTTTTTATTTCACTTCTCACTGCCAATCACAGTTTCGGAGGCCATGGAATGCCCAGATGGCATAAAACCCCCCAAAATGACCCCATTTTGGAAAGTAGACACCCCAAGCTATTTGCTGAGAGGTATTGTGAGTATTTTGCAGATGTCGCTTTTTGTCACAAAGTTTTGAAAATTGAAAAAAGAAAAAAAAATTTTTTTTTTCTTTACTTTCTTCATTTTCAAAAACAAATGAGAGCTGTAAAATACTCACCATGCCTCTCAACAAATAGCTTGGGGTGTCTACTTTCCAAAATGGGGTCATTTGGGGGGGTTTTGTGCTATTTTGGCATTTTATGGCCTTCGAAACTGTGATAGGTAGTGAGGAGTGAAATCAAAAATTTGCACCCTTAGAAATCCTGAAGGCGGTGCTTGGGTTTCGGGGCCCCGTACGCGGCTAGGCTCCCAAAAAGTCCCACACATGTGGTATCCCCATACTCAGGAGAAGCAGCAAAATGTATTTTGGGGTGCAATTCCACATATAACTATGGCATGTGTGAGCAATATATCATTTAGTGACAACTTTTTGAAAAAAAAAAAAATCTTTTTTATTTTTGTCTTTATTCAATCACTTGGGACTAAAAAAAAAAATATTCAATGGGCTCAACATGCCTCTCAGCAAATAGCTTGGGGTGTCTACTTTCCAAAATGGGGTCATTTGGGGGGGTTTTGTACTTCTCTGCCATTTTAGCACCTCAAGAAATGAAATAGGCAGTCATAAATTAAAAGCGGTGTAAATTCCAGAAAATGTACTCTAGTTTGTAGACGCTATAACTTTTGCGCAAACCAATAAATATACGCTTATTGGCATTTTTTTTACTAAAGACATGTGGCTGAATACATTTTGGCCCAAATGTTTGACTAAAATTGAGTTTATTAGATTTTTTTTATAACAAAAAGTAGAAAATCTCTTTTTTTTTCAAAATTTTCGCTCTTTTTCCGTTTATATCGCAAAAAATAAAAATCACAGAGGCAATCAAATACCATCAAAAGAAAGCTCTATTTGTGGGAAGAAAAGGACGCAAATTTCGTTTGGTTACAAAATTGCATGACCGCGCAATTACCAGTTAAAGTAGTGCAGTGCGAAATTGAAAAAAGACCTCTGGTCCTTTGGCTGCCAAATGGTCCGGGGCTGAAGTGGTTAAAGTCCTTGCAAACCTTCAAAAAGGAAGTCAGCACATTATTAAAGTCCTGAAATGAGTGACCAAGAAAAAGGAAGTCATACAAGTAATGTAGTAAGTAACATGAACCTGAGACGACTTTTACCACCCACTCAATAAATGTAGCAAAAGCCTCAAAATAAGTACAGGAGAGCGAGCCTCCCATGGGGAGGCAGCGATCAAAGAAAAAACAATCGTCAAAACAAAAACCTAGGGAATTAAAAGAGGAATGATGGGCGATAAACGAAAGGCAGACTGTACATCTGCTTTAGCCAGAAAAGTTCCAGGGCCTAATTTACGTATTAAAGACAATGCATGCTCAAATGTGGAATAGTGCACTGAGGCTGATTCAGCACTTATCCGATCATTCAAGGAATCCCCTGTAGGAAATGACAAGTGGTGAATCAGCCTGTAAGAACCCATTTCTTTTTTGGGCACAACCCCCAGTGGGGAGATCCTGAAGTTTAGAAAAGGCGGACATGAAAAAGGTCCAGCAACCCTACCTGCCCGAAGTTCCTTGAAAATTTTCTCCCTCACCACCTCTGGCAGATCCAAGGTGGATTTCAAATTCCTTTTAAACTCACAACCTTGGCCCTGAAAAGGGGGGGGGTAAAAAACCCCCATTGAACACCTCAAACAGTAGAAGGGCCATCTGTCTGTCTGTGTACCATCGCAGCCAGGGGGCCATTCTTGGCAGCCTCACTGGCGTTGGAGCCTTTTGAAAAAGGTCTCTACCTTGTGATTGGCTGGTAACTGCCATTTTTTTGAAGCATTTCGCCACGGGATGTGCCCCTGTCTATACCTACAGGAACCAGGCCACTTGCATTGTGTATCATTGAAAGAAAAAACATACCTTCTTGTAATTGGTAACTGCCGCTGGAAGAAATGGTTTGTTAGTGAATGATCGCTGTGGAAGAAAAAGATTAAGCCAAAGACCGATATCCTTACAACCCCATTTCAGACTGGGATGAGCTGAGAGTTTTTTTTTTTTTTTTTTTGAAGGACTCATCGTAAACAAACCAGGATATCCCACCAAAATTTTTATAAGCCTCCAAGACAATGTCCAGATGCTGAAATAAACCCACACTCTTCCCTGGATCATTTTCACAGATAATGCTAGCATATATATAGAATGCCTGTAGCCAATTATTAAAATTTCCTAGGCACTGGCCTGCGTCTACCATCTACTGTTCTCTCTTCCTTTTTGTCACTTTTAAATAAAAATTCTTTTGAGGACGGAAGGAGAGAAAGCAGATCTACAAAATCCCCCCGGATAATCTTATCTTTAAAACTGGAAGGCAAATGGTAGCCTAGCGGGGACAGAGTACAAGGAAGTGCCTCTTTTCCAAAATTTCAGGGACATTAGTTTGGGTTTGTGCAAAATCATTTGTTTGAACAGTATTATTGCTGACAGCTGGCAATGGACCAGTCAGAATCTGCCCAGAAACTGCATTACTAGAGTCAGCATTAACACTGCTGATTGCTGCAGCTGGGGTAGACCAAAAACTGCAGCACCAGAACTAGCAACATTGTCAGTAACCACAGGTGGGACAGTTTTAAAACTATCTATAAGAGATGACAAAGAAGTAGTTAAAGATGTCAGCAGTTGTAATTGAGAGAATGCAACATTACCTGGAGAAGTAATCGCAGCTGGCTGAGAGCACACTGCAGGGATGTGCTGTGAGTCTAGCTGAGCCTGAATGCTGGGTCCAGAAGAGCTTGCATGCAAACTCTCCCTGGTGCTTTGCTGTCCTTGACCGCTGCAGTCCCTGGCAGGGATGCCCAGACTTGGGGGGGTGCCGACCGGTGTGACAGATGTTGGTGCCCCCAGGTTAAGCTGACTGGCCTGTCTGTAGTATGAGGCGGGACCACTGTGGGTGTCCCTTTTGCTCCTGCTGTGCCCTGAACCTCCATTCCGGACTGTAGCCCTTCCTTCCTTCTTGCTGCTGGCAGGTACCCGGCTCCTATGCTGCGCTGTGTCATTTCTGTGAGAAGGAGAAAACCTTCTCCTGAGAGACCTCCTTCTATTGGCTGGGGAACCTCCCACTACTGTGCCTGTAACAGTACCATCAATGGCCGCCTCCTCCTCCCGCCCACCGCTGATGTAACCCGCTCTCGTGTTGCCCATACTCCTTACCTCACACCAAGGAGGAGATAGCTGTGTGTCTGTGTCCTGAGAGGCAAAGGAGGCGGAGGAAAACACGGAGGCAGCGGCTGAAGCGTAGGCGCAGATGGGGGTGGCTGACATGGCTGATGCTGGCTCCGACGTGGCTGCTGAGAGGCAATGGATCCAGAGAGAGAGGTAAAGAGAGGCAGTGCTGCATCCACTCCTCCCCATCCTCAGCACCTGCTCTTTCCAATAGACGCTGCAAGGCTCTTTATCATAAAGCAGAGAGATAGCTCCTCAGGTGGATTGCTGAGGAAACTGGCAGCCACTATGCCTGATGCACTGCCTTATATAGCCTTTTGCCCAATCTAGAAGCTTCCAGGGGGTCAGGTGACTCTACCTTCTGGAAGATTCCCAGAGGGCAGCTGACCTACAGCAGTCAGCTGACCCGAGACCCCAGATATGCTAAAACCTTAATTGGTTACTTAACCTTCACCTGGTGGGGGGAACTTGAAACTCCCATTCTGGCACAGTCCCATGCGCTGGGTGGCCTTAAAACAGTCCCCCTCTGCTCTCATTCTGGGGGCAACACAAAATTTGGGATATTCTTTCACTTTAAGTAATAATGGTAAACATGACAATTAGAGTGTGAGTCTCCCTAACCGGGGCACAGACAGCAATACAAACCTCACAGGTGTTCTAATCCCTCTCCACTTTATCCCAAAAAAATTAAAAGTTTTCCCTTTACCTATATTTAAAGTTCTGATAAACACAAGTGCCAAGCTAAAAGAGATGTATAGACTCGATCTGAATGGCATCAATTTTTTGATTACATTTTTAAGCGTCATTAAGCACCAGCAGTTAGCAACCTATCAAACTTCATTTCGTTTCTGATTTCTGATTGCTTGATATGTGATACCACATTTACATATCACCATTGTTGTGTGTGCAAATTGAATAAGTCAGAAGGGCTCTGTTTTCCAATGGTAAATTGTTACAATGTACAAATCATTTATGAACCTAAATAGAACTACTTTGTGTAGAGTATAGCACATCTCATCATGCCATTTGTCTCCTCATGTGTTTTATTTGTCCTCAGGAGACATTGTACTGTCATTGAAAACGCTCCATGTGTCAAGAGGTGACAGAGCCATCATAAGTACTGATGTGCTCTTTGCTTTTGATGGCACTGACAAACCAGAAGAGCTGCTCTACGTGCTCTCCTCACCGCCTCAGTACGGCCAGATTGAATATGTCAACCACCCTGGAATTCCCATAACAAGCTTCAGTCAGATGGATGTGGCTGCTCAGACTGTCTGCTACTTCCACAATGGCAAAGCTGCAGCTGCTGCTGATACGTTCAAGTAGGTGTCTAGATTGAAAGTCTCTCCTGTCTGTCTTTTTTATTCTGAGCTAATAGATGATTTATTAACCTGATCTCTCCACTGCCAGGAGACCATTATAGAACTTGGCCTTTCCTGGCACCAAAGAAACAAGTGAATTGGTGTGAATCTAGCTTTCTTTCAAAGCTTGATTCCACTTTCCAAAATCAACAGCTTGGTGTTTTTTAATGTCTGGTAAGATAGGATGCAGTATCTGACTGTACAGCTTTATAAATGAAAAAAGTAACAGATCATTGTTTTATTGGCTAAAATACTTTTACTTTAGTACTCTCTAAATGATTATAATACAATTTTTACTTTCTGTTATAAAACTCATCCAACAAAAAAATTAAAAAATCAAATTTTTTGTTTCATACATTTTTCATAACTTTAGGCCAATATGTACTCTGATACATGATTTTGGTTAAAAATAAAATAGCGCCTACAAACTGTGGGGTATATTTATGAATTTTTTTTTCTTTTTTTTTATACTAGTAATGGCAGCAATCAGCGACTTATAGAGGGACTGGGATATTGCGGTGGACAATCGGACACTAAGGCCCCTTTCACACTAAAGCCCCATACACACGGTCGGATTTTCCGATGGATTCTGTCCTATCAGACAATGTTGTCGGAAATTCCGACCATGTGTAGGCACCATCGGACAGTTTCCATCGGATTGTCCGACGGACAAAGTCCTATCTCTTGCTGGATAGATTTTTTGACAACAAAGTCCGATCACACCAAATCCGATCGTGTGTAGCGAACTCCGACGGACAAAGTGCTACGCATGCTCAGATCACATTACAAGACCAAAGCTATTGGCTACTAGCCTCTACGTAGTCCCGTCGTAGGCAACAAACGTCACCACGTTCAGAATGATCGGATTTTCCGACAACTTTGTCCGACCGTGTGTACGCAAAACCAACATCGGACAAAGTACGACGGACATGATCCGACGGACCTGGTCCTCGGATAATCCGAGCGTGTGTATGGGGCTTTAGGCCCCTTTCACACTGGGGCGGTGCGGGCGGCGGCGGTAAAGCAGCGCTATATTTAGCGCTGCTTTACCGTCGTTTTAGCAGCGATATTCGGCCACTAGCGGGGCAGTTTTAACCCCCGCTAGCGGACGAAAAAGGGTTAAAACCCCCCGCAATGCGCTGCTGCAGCGGCGCTTTGCCGGCGGTATTGCCGCGCTGCCCCATTGATTTCAATGGGTAGGAGCGATTTAGGAGCGGTGTATACACCGCTCCTTCACCTCTCCAAAGATGCTGCTAGCAGGATTTTTTTTACTGTCCTGCTAGCGCACCGCTCCAGAGGGCTTTCACACAGTGAAAGAACTCACTTTTTTCAGGCGCTATACAGGTGCTATTTTTAGCGCTGTAGCACCTGAAAAACGCTTCAGTGTGAAAGGGGCCTAACTGACACTTTTGATACTTTGTGGGAACTGGCTGGGAAGGGGTTAAACATCTAGGGCAATCATAAATAAATGTGTGCCTGCCCAGTGTTTGTATGTACAGTGTGCTGCTTTTACTAGGGGAAGACATGGATTCCAGTCCCTGCTTTTGCACATAATCCATGCCTTCCCCCCTGTCAAAATGGGGATCTGCCTTGTTCACATAGGCAGATCCCTATTCTGTGTAGTTTAGCGGTGATAGGCGGGTGCCGGAGAACATCGAGTGCCCAACACCCGCAGATCAGCTTCTGGTGTGAATTTTCACAGCAGAAGTGGTCCGCTAGTGACATGTGCACACCCCCTGCAGGTGGAAAACTGGAATCACGTATATATATATATATATGTGATCCAGCACAAAGCTGCCACCCTGTAGCAGTAAAACTGTTATAGGGCGGTCGCTAATTGGTTAATGTTTGATATTATATCTCTCTGTATACAATTTTCTTACACAAATAAGTATTTGCCAATTGTTGAAAAATTCTTGACAATAGCAGCACTTTCTGTTAAAGGCCAGCCATAGACAAAGCTAATTTCTTTCCTGCAACCACCTATAACCACCTATTTCAGGAAATGTGCGTGATTCCCCCATCAACACAGACAGTGTTGATATAGGAATCCATCCTGCCGAGACATTGTCTTTTTGCGGTGGGCAAAGCCCATACATGGTTCAAATCTCGGCGAGTTCCTGCTGAACCAACCAAGATTTGAACCATCTTTAGCATTGTCAGCCTTCTGTGTAATCTCCTTCAGCTAACTGTTGGGCTGTCTATCAGGTCTAACGATAGACAGCCCAAAAGCCAACTGAAGGAGGACATACGGCAAGTTAACACTGACGCTGCTAATCATGAGGCAGCAGTTTAGTAACAGGGAAATCCTGTTACTGGCAATATCTCTAGGTAAGAAACTTAGCAAATGTTTCAATAAATTTGCTTAAAGCATAACTAAAGGCAAAACTTTTTTTTAGTTTTGGATAGTGTGCAGAAAGATTGGCACACCTGTCAGTTTTTATTGCTGTCTGTGCCCCGTTAAGGCGATTCCCCCTCTCTATTTGTCCTGTTTACCTTTATCATTGAAAGTGAAAGTAAAGGAAAATCCCACATTTTGGGTTGTCCCCAGAAACGTTATAGAGGGGAAATCTTCCAATGGGGATGCTAGTTCTGTTGACCTGGGGGGCCCCAAGGAATTCCCCTAATTTGCTGAAATTTCCTGTCACTCCCTGTTTGGCTATGGGTCAGGATGTGAGGGGAAATCTCTGCAATGGGACAGAGATGGTGAAAAAAATCTGACAGGGGTTATAACTGTAGTTAGATGGGGTAAGGGAAGTATGGGATGCCCTGTGGAACTGGTAGAACTTACTTGGGACAACTATATACAGTCCAGTATATACACTCCATTTCTCCACCTGCACATTGCTTCCTCTTTAATCTTCACGTCTTTCTTCTCCTGCACATCGCTTCCTCTCTAATCTTCACGTCTTTTTCCTCCTGCACATCGCTTCCTCTCTAATCTTCAGGCACAGCTAGCACAAAGTGGTTTGGCCTGACACTGGCTCAGCCAGGACTTAGCATTTGCCCTTTGCAGGCAGGGACTGCAGGCCCCTATAGTGTATAAAAATAGAAAGTCTCTGGTGATAGCTGTGCTACATGCAGCTACTGAGCCCAGTAACCCATCTTCAGGCCCTGCCAGCCCTCCTGGCTGCAGCTGCCCTTCTTCACTGCCCATGACACCACAGTCCACATCGCTGGTTCTGCACCCATCCCAGACTGCATCCTCCTCTCTTGCTCCTCCTGTGCCTCCTGTCCAGGACACCCCTGTGGTTTGTACGAGGGTCCCGTCTGCACCCGAGCCCAGGCCCAAGGTCACCCCCCCCCAGACTGGAGAGCTCCCACAAAGGCCCCGACAGCCTATAACTCCATCTCCAGCTCTTCCACCTGAACAACTCCTCCCCAGCTGGGCTGACCCTGGGTATTTCAGGAGGCCTTCCCCCTGCTGAACCAGGTTGGGGATTGGTCAGGGCTCCCTAAAACACCCCAGGCAGCTCCACCTCTCCTCTCTTTCCAGATCTTTCTAGCAAACTCTGTAAAGAAAAAGTAGGGTCTCAGTAATGCTGCCTGTGAGTCACCAGCTGCTACACTGAGCCACTCCCAGCCCAGATCAGATCAAAACAAACAGGCCTGGCTGTCAGATAGGCATTCCTAAATTTACCTGTCCTCCAAAAATCCTAACTCTAGCACCTACCTACCTAGAGGGTGCTACATAACCTTCCCTTGCTCTATCCAAAATGAAAAAAAAAGTTTTGCCTATAGTTTAAGAAAGCTGTATACAGTGAGGCAGGATGCCAAACATGATATAGGGTTTACTTACACTTTATTGTTACAATTATCTTAGTAAATTTATCCAACTGTTTAAATTATTAAGAGCATCAATAGACATTGTGGGTTGGCAGAATAGGCCAAATAAAAACATGGCAACTGTATATTAATTTAAAATGGGCAGTACACAATGGGAGGCCTTTTTATCACCAATAGCCAATCAGGAAAGATGATTAGTCCTAGTTGGTTCTATGTCTTGAGTGCATACATTTACTAACCTACAGTATGTGAAAGTTCCATGGCCGTAATAAAGCACATCTGTATCGTACAGTTTTTCTCTATTGAGAGGAACAGGTCCATTTTAAAACTCTGTAGTAGAGCTCCCATTTACTCATCATACTCAGATGCAGGCCCCTTTAACTCTATTTTCCACAACTTCCTGGATTCATGGGCACACCCAGGGAAAATAATGTCTTCTGCTTTTCTTGTTCAGCAACTCCCCAAATTAGTCAGTTATCTGGGCAAGTGATCTGTAGCCAAGTAAGAGGCCCTCCACGGTCAGAACAGGAGTGCAAGAAGCCAGGCTGGTAAATATTAGCATGCAGCTTCTCTTGAAGACCAAGCACCTCACCAATTGCTACCATAGTGTGCTACAGTTCCAGTGGAGTGACCCCTCTGTGTCTTTGGGCTTTGGATGCCTCCAGCTGTTTACTTGTGTTACTAGAGCTACCGTGGACTTGACTGTTAGAGATGCTGTCGATGAAGATAATAGCAACTACCAGTGTTTCTCAGTTAGACTCTCTGTTGTTATAGAATCTCATAGTAACTATGCTATGCAGCCACATGTTACTGAGTCACAGAGGCATTGCTGTGAAAAGTCTATATGTGTGCAGCTTTCATAATCTGTATTATTCTGCAATGCTGTATGCATGCTCTTTCTTATCTGAACCTGTTTTGCATTATGCAACTTTGCACCTGTGTTGTAAACTGTATGTTACAGTTACTCCCTGTGTGATCATTCTGCTGATTACCTTTTCTGTTAAAACATTGGCAGATTATCCATGGGAGAGCTATTTCCTGTTATTTACATTTTATAGCAACAGTTCCTATTGCTTTGACTGTATTTGAAATATTTTTCATTTTGACTTATTATAAAACCTTGACACATTTTATTGTGGCATAAAAAATCCAATAAACAGAGAGTGTTCGGGCCCTGTGTCATTAAAGCATTAATAGGCAAAAACTGGAAACATGTATGCTCTTGAGTGTTTTCAGTAGTTGCTGCATCTGGTAGTGGCACGATGGCACCTGGTGTTACAGTGTCATCTCACAAGAGATCGTCACCAGTCCAGCTTAGTGGTATAAAACTCCTTTGTTTTAGAATAGAAATATAATTAGAAACCCTAAAACAAAGACTTGTTCATTTTTAAAACTCTTTTAATTAACATTTCTTGCTGTTAAAAATCTGGCAAGGGCCTGCATGTCTGCTAACCTGGTGTTCTTCCCTTGGCTGTAATCGGGAGCTGGCCAGAACAGCCGGGGCAACATCAATTAATGTGTGTCTGAGTGATCAGATTTAATGTTCCACTACTGCACTTTCCGCAAGTCTGAAATATTACTACGCATTGTCTGATGCTTTTGGGCTGGAAGAAGAATGTGGCACTTCTTGTTTGGACAGATGACACCGAGTGATTAGCAACCCCTGACATCAGGTGCCGGCAGCAGTATGCCAAGTACAGAAGCAAATGTCCTCCATTTTGACACGCTGGCTTGATTTTGCATTGAATTGGCACTATTTACTGCTCCTCTGCATTTTTTTTTCTCTTTATCTTTTCAAATTCCATGACAGATGGCAGCCTCTGTAGCCAGTTCCATCACCATGGAGCTGCAGGCAGCACAGAGGATCTGTAATGTTCAATTGAAGATGTGGCCCCTGCTGAGCACCAAAGACTTTTACTCTCAAATTTTAACTGTTTCAGCTTTGCCAGTTATTTACCAGATTTGTGGTATAGAGCAGTGAATTAGTGGATTGTTGCTGACACATTGGATCTGTAGAACTGTACTGAGAGAAATCTTTTACTGCCTGTCAAGAATCAGACAATGGCATTTATTGAGCATCTCACCTCAATAAATATATATATTTTTTAAATGATCGATTACTTCTGCACTAACTAAAATGAAAAAAAAAAAATAATCATTTAGATAGGTGGTTTACCACAATATATTGTAGCTCATCATGATATAAGCTTATGAGAACAGAACCATTTCATTCAATGGATTAGTTCACATATGTGCTCTTATATGTGGTGAGCTATGGCTCTCAAACTTCTGCATGCATGGTGCACACAGTGCTGGGGTATGCTTCCTCTTAGATACCTCTCCACTGCATTTTGAAAATCGTAGATCTTTTTTTATCCAGCATTTTCATAGCTCAGATGTGAACCAGCCCCTAGCATGTGTCTGATGATATTCTTTGATGTAATGCCATCCCTAGAGCATACAGTTTTCTCCCTATTAAACAGAGAAACACACTGGGCAAGTGTAAGGAAAAACAAAACAACTAAATTGTAAAAGCTAAATTAATGGTGTTTATAAGCACACATTATACCTGGGATACTATTTCTGACAGTAATGCCAACTCACCTCCTGCTGCCACTAAATTTCTTTATAACATTTGGTCCTCAAAGGCAAAATTCCAAGCTATATTTTCAAGGCATGCCAGCTGAGGGGGCACGAGAACAAATAATAGCAGTCATTTAATCTTGTTTAAGCAACATGTAGTATGTGTCAGTTGTAAACTTTGACACCTATAGAGACTGAAGTATATGCGAAGACACAGTGTAGCACTGAGAACCATCAAATATACAACATACTAAAAGTGCATTAAAAATCTGTAAACATAAAATGCTAATGTATAGAGGAAAAATAATGATGTATGCAAAAAAATTATTAATAATGATAAAGTCCAGTAACTGAACCCATGAAAACGTGAAATCACCACTAAAGTGAGCTCATTTGAGCAAATGTCCACAAATGTGAAGGACTTGAGATCCACTCTTAAAATGACTCCCCACTGGCAATTAAATCTCACCTAGAACCTGTAGCCAGTTCTCTTGGCCTGGGGATTAGACTAGTCCTGTCTGGGGTGAGCTGCAAAGGTCCGGGTGAGAACATCTGCCTATCTACTACCTACTTTTGGATTGATCCCCAACCGGGTTCCAGTTTCATCCAGCCTCGTGCAACATTCTTGTCCCAGGCTTTGGCTGATACAAGCTCGATTGACCCACTGCCGTTGGCATTGAGGTCCACTCTGTCTGGTAAGATTATACAGCTATACTTTCTTGGTGGAAGATATACTATTTTTGGCATCTCAACAACCAGTCACACTCTATTTCACTATTCCAAGTGTCATTTTAAGAGTGGATCTCAAGTCCTTCACATTTGTGGACATTTGCTCAAATGAGCTCACTTTAGTGGTGATTTCACGTTTTCATGGATTCAGTTACTGGACTTTATCATTGTTAATAAATTTTCTTGTATACATTTAGCATTTTATGTTTACACATCTTTATAGCACCTTTATGCTGTATTTTTGATGGTTCTCATCGCTACACTGTGTTTTCGCATATTTCTTTGACTTTGTTTGTTTTAGTGTTAGCAGCTTTCCATATGATTGGTTTAGCGCAGTCATTTACCAAATATTTTCACTGAAGTACATGCACTAGTTTTCAAAAATTCTTTAGCTTTGACTTTGCAGCTCAGAAAATTGGAAGCATGGATTAAACTTCAGCCAGCAACCAGATACACACACTCGCCATGCTTCCCTCCTAATCAGTTTACAGTAAAATCTATTAGAATTTAATTATAGTTGGCCAAGCCATCAGATAAGATGTACTTTCCTTGAAGAGAATTATATAGAGACTGATGCACGAAAAGTGTGCTAACAGAATTTTTTTTTTAGCAATCAGCAATTTCATGCCATTTTTATTTTCACATCATGGACTGCAAAAAAGTTTGCAAGGGGGGACAATAACTTTTTTATATAGCATGCTTTCCATACATCAGCCCCAATATCTGTAAGATCTTAGACGATCTAAGATGTTCACAAACTCTACTAGAAAAACCTTTGAGTAAAGGTTTGTTATTTCTTTTGTGTAGATGGTGAATCAGGAACACATGTTGAAGGCTACCTTGCCTCTTTTTGCCAGATTCCTTGTCAGTAATGGGCTGCAGACAAAGCATGGGACCCTGCAAGTTGCTGTAGAGATGGTTGATAGGACTCCACCAACATTATTAAAGAACTACGGTCTTAAGCAGAGGAAAGGATCGGTGGCTCTGATCTCTCCAGACATTCTTCAAACCATGGATCCTGACACAGCAGCTGAAAATATTACATATCTGATTATGGAACACCCTAAGTATGGACATATATATGTGAGAGGTTCATTCCTGCAGAAAAACTTTACCCAAAGAGATATTGATAACATGGATGTTGCCTACAGACACAGTGGTCAAGATGCTCAGATTGACAAATTCACATTTGTTGTGACGGACAGGTCGAATCAAGGCTTTATAATTGATGGGAAAGTGCAATTTGAACCAGTACCTTTCATTATACAAGTAAGTGTTGCAACATATTGGGAAAAAAAATCAAAAACTTAATATCATGTTTGAAAGGTAGAATTTGACATGGTGTCATGCCAATCAAAAAAAGAGAAAATACCAACACCAACAAACCACGAACAAGGTAAAAGTAAGAAATAAACGTGAATGTGCAGCAAACCCAGAATAACAACTTAACACAGGCTATGTACAAAAATGTAGGGAGCACATGATCAGGGCAGGATCAAGACTGAGACTGGGAACAAGGGGAGGATACAGAGTGATAGATGCAGGGTGTAGGGTACAGGAAGCAGGTCACAGGATACAAGACACAGGATTCAAGATAAAGGATCAGGCAGAAACATTGCTCACAGGCAGAACACTGAGGCAACGATATCCACTAAGGGAGGGATTATATACCTTCCAGTATCAGGTGAAGCCTAATTACTAGGATAAGCTGGCTGCTGGGAGACACCAGCTGGTGGCCACGTAAACTGCGTCTTTCAGCTCTAGGGACAACAGTGCCACCAGCAGGTGACTAAAGTTCTGACATACTGGTTTTGATAAAAACTGTCTAAGCCCCCGTACACACGGTCGGAAATTCCGACCACAAAATCCGTCTGAATTTTTCCGACGGATTTTGTCTGACACTGGTGTTGCATACACACGGTTGGACAAAGTTGTCGGAAAATCCGATCATTCTGAACGTGGTGAAGTTCGTTGCGTACGACGGAACTATGTAGAGGCTAGTAGCCAATAGCTTTGGTCTCGTAATTTGATCTGAGCATGCATGGCACTTTGTCCCTTTGGAATTCTCGACACACGATCAGAAAAAGTCAGATCGGATTTTGTTGTCGGAAAATTTGAGAGCAAAAAGTCCGATGGTGCCCACACATGGGCGGATTTTCCGACAACATGGTCGATCGGACATTTTCCGTCGGAATTTCCGACCGTGTGTACAGGGCATTAGATTAGGCTTTGGACAAACTTCCTCTTACTTGTTCCTTGGACTGCTTGGACTACTCTGCTGTATGGATTCTCTGGAAAGAACATTCATACGTATTGGGTGTTCAGTTAATAAAAGTATAGGCTACACTGAGGTTGTAATAACTGAGAATAACTTTCTGCTGATACTGTAGCTTGTCTTAGCATGGCCAGAGTTTAATACAATATACAGTAAACGACAAAGTAAACTTTTTTTTGGGAGGGGGGGCTATTTAGAAAGTTGGGACATTTTTATTTTTCTCTATCGCTCCTTATTGTTTTTTCTGCGTGTTTGTTTTTCTTTTAGGGTTTAGATTTTACAAAATTTTTACTGCAGAATCTATTTATCTGGTGGCTTCCTGTCGCTTTTCATTTAATCATTGAAAATAACATTTCTCTACGCTCAAGCTTCCATAATCCAATTACAGTGGTACAAACCCGGTTCTAGGTGTGCAGGCTTTTATCTTTGGGAGGTCGTTTTTACTGATTCCTCCAACTCCTTCCATGGTATTATTTTTTTTTAAATAAAATACTGCAAAATGGACCTATGAAAAGATAATGCATTTGGAAAAAGACAAGATACTTGATTTTGCAAATTCTTTATAACTGGGGCTCACTTGTGAACCAGAAAAATAGATTGCACTCTTGGGTGTTACTGTCCAGTGACTTCATGTTCTACATTTCCCCCATTCATTTTATGAACATCTGGCATGACAAATGCTGGTACTTCAACTTCCACCTCAGCTAGATAGATGGAAGCAAGTCTGATGGTACATGTTTATTTCACACAGGCTATTAGGAATAAAACTACATCCATTCTAACACTATATTCCCCAAGTATGAATGGAATGATAGCTGAAATTAGTGCATTTAATTAGGCTATTGTTTAGTAAGTCTTCATATATCTCATTGTTATGTAAATTTGGAAAGTATGTTTGAAACAAAAGAACTGCAATATAAAGTGGAATTAAACCACCCCAAATAAACAGGAATCTCATATTAGAGTAAGGTCTCAAGCTCAGTGATGTCTGGGGAATTGTATAGGGGATGGAAGTATCTATTATTGCTTCACTCTGACAGACAAAGTATGGCTTCCATCCAAGAACATGAAACTACTCCCCATTGTCTGCAATACCAACATTCTTTAGAGAATACAAAATTGGGGCACATTGCCAGTAAGCAGTGATTGCCATTATCTTTAGTTCTTGTTGACACTTAAACTGAGAAGTAAATTTGAAAGACAACACTAAAATACATCAAACCTTCTAGTATGTATGCAACTAATATTAGGCCTTCTTGGTAACTCTTACACGAATACTTTACTGTATCAGCAAGATTTAACTGTTACAATGTCTTTCCCAGAGAAAAACTTGATTAAATCAAAGTGGAATCTCTATTGGTTCTTTTAAAATGTTGGCTTAGTATACAGACAGTAGCAAATGATGAGATGTTATATTTGGACACTGCAAAGTATGGACAGATACAATGAATATTTTGCATTTTAGGGAAGAGAGTAGATGGATGTGGTCACATGCTAACTCTTAGTGTAAATGCAAATACGTTTTACGGGAAACCATGCATAACCCGCCTCCTTCTTTCTGCTGTTCTAGATGTGCTGATTTAGGCCTCTTGCACACGGTAGTAAAAAAAAAAAAAATTAGAATTGAATATAGATGAATTGTTGTCTATTGAACAATGAACACATCTGCGTAAAGATCAGTAATACAGTGATAAATACAGAGCTGTAAAACAAAAATAGAAATGTTTCCATTTGAGTACAGTAGTTTATGTGCGTACGTGTGTTTATGTGTAAATACGCATGTTTACGCATTTATACATGCATTTATTGCAACACTGGCACATTTGTGTTCACATACGCATGTTTACACAAAGTCCTTATGGAACATTTTACTCAGGATCTTTCTGTCAACAAGATCCTGAGAATAAACATCAGTAAATTCTTACATCTGTGTGAAACTGGCCTTACATTTGATCCTCATACAAACATATGCATTAATATATGCTGATGATATCGAGGAGAGGTGCTTTGTAGTCCACAAAACTAGATAGATAAAATGGTATCTTATAATAGTGTATCACAGTCAGAATGCACAGCAAGTTAGGTAACAAGATTTCTGGAAACAACAAGTATTTTTTATTTTTTTTGGAACAGATATAACACAATGCTTTAAATTTTCAAATACCATAAGCGAGCAAACAAGAAAAGTTCACAATTAGTGGTTACATATACTTTAAACCCTTCTAGAAAGAGTAAATAAGTAAATGTACTAAATGTTCTCTTTCGTCTGTAACCTTTTGTCTCCATTGCTTCCTGTTAGAAGTTTTGCGCAATCTTTACAGCATTAACAGCCTATGAAACTTTCCTCTGTTGACTTACTGCCTATAGGATGTCTCCTTTATCTTCAGTGTTTCCCTTGGGACATCTCAACATGCTTGTAACCGCTGCCTGGTGCCTTGTATGTGAGATGCATGCACAGTAGAGCCACTGCCTTTCAGTGCTTTGGCACTGTGCCTGACTGATGTGTGCAGTCATGGGAAGCTGATGCTGTCAGCACATGTGCATTAGGGGCTTCACTCTTTCTGAGATTTGGCACTGTGCTTGAGTAGCACATGCCCAGTAGAGGGCGGTTAAAGTGGATGTAAACCTGATTCATGAAATTTGACC
Organism: Lithobates sylvaticus; assembly: GCA_028564925.1. Classification (NCBI taxonomy): domain Eukaryota; kingdom Metazoa; phylum Chordata; class Amphibia; order Anura; family Ranidae; genus Lithobates; species Lithobates sylvaticus. Next base: position 329,690,014 of record CM053026.1, on the reverse strand, counting down.
TAAGCACATACTGTATATCTGTAGTGTTTTCTTATCTCTCTCCAAAGCCCTAAGTCCTGTGTCTTTCTGCTGCTCCGTTCTTCTGTTATCAGCATGATAACTTCTAACAAGTTCTCTGACAACTGAGCTAAAACCAGCCTGAAATTTGTGTCGGGTGGGTGTTATAAATAGATTAGCAGAGTGCTTGTCTATTCATAGCACAGATCTGCACATTCCTTCCTTCTTTTGCCTATGTGGAGTGGGGGTGTGTGCCTTTCCTCCAATCAGCTGTCACACAGTGTATGCCAAAAATACACACCCAGTGCTGAGCAGGAAGAAAAAATCTCTAAGGCCCCTTTCACACTGCGGTGGTGACTATTTTTAGCGTCACTTACGGACAATTTTGCGGCACTATTCGGCCGCTAGTGGGTCGCTTTTACCCCCCGCTAGCAGCCGAGAAAGGGTTAAAACCACTGCAAAGCGCTGCTGCAGCAGCGCTATGCCGGCGGTATAGCCGCGCTGCCCCATTGATTTCAATGGGCAGGAGCGGTGTATACACCGCTCCTTCACCGCTCCAAAGATGCTGCTAGCAGGACTTTTTTTAGCATCCTGCCAGCGCACTGCTCCAGTGTGAAAGCCCTCGGGGATTTCACATTGGAGACACAGCAGCGGCTCTTTCAGGGCGCTTTGCATGCGCTATTTTTAGCGCTGTAGCGCCTGCAAAGTGCCCCAGTGTGAAAGGGGTCTAACACGATGCTCACTTTCTAAACAATATAGCAAGCTAAAGACAGCAGATATACATGTAAAACTTATGATTTTAAAACAGAGATTTGTTTAATTTCTGTGTATCATCAGAGGCTGTTCACTTCACTGGGTATATGTGAGGGTTTACATCCACTTTAATGCCTTGCCTGGCCAGCGCATGTGCAGTACTATGCTTAGATTTAAAAGCATAGTACTGTGCATGCTCCGTCTGGGCACGGTGTCAATAGCTTAACCATGCACACACGACTGAGCACAGCACCAGAGCACTGAAAGGTGGCCCCTACTGTGCTGCATTTCACATGCAAGGCACCAGACAGCAGGAGTGCACATGTTTGGGTGTCACCAGGAAGGTACTGGAGACAAAGGAGACACCCTATCGACAATAACTCAACAGAGCAAGGTTTCATAGGCTGGTAAAAAAAGAACAAAATAATTGGGGGCAACAAAAAAATCTATATTTTACACTATTTCGGTGTAGCTTAATGTAAAGGGCATTTTTACTTTTAGGGTTTAATAACACGGTCATTTTGAAATTTCTAAATAAATATTTACCAAAATACTATGTGAATATTTTTCATGTGATGTGATAACAATTTTTTTGCCTGCATTATATGTGGAAGTTTATTGTAGTCATAATGCACAAGCTGCATGATTCTAATGTATGCTGACTGCATCTAAATTTAGAATTTGACTATAGCACTCACAAAGCCCTAATGTCCATCAGGGAAACACTAGTAATAACAATACAATGATTTGTTAAGTCCATTGAAGAAATAGTGCTTTCACTGCACCAAAGCCAATGTCCTATCCAATGTGTAAAAAATAACAGGATATATTACCATTTTATTAAATTGAGGCTCTTTATGACTAGACAGTATAACCTGCTTTATACCATCCTACAAACACCCATAGAGACACTTGAGAAGTCCAGGCCTGTCATAGATATACGTTCTTGCTTTTTTGCTACACAACTCTTTAAGTTTAGGTTTCATGCATTGACAATCTAAAATTACTTTTTGTGCAAAAATTACTTTTTGTTTGCATAGGTGGACTTTCCAGATGATACCAGTCCCAAAATAGTTAATCTTCAGTGTGCTACTAAAGTTCAACTCATTAGAGATGGCCAATATGGAATCTACATTACATTTAGAGAATTAAAGGCTACAGATCCTGGAACAGAGGATGAAAACATCACATTCAAAATATTAAGTGCACCTCAGAAAAGTTACCTGGAAAATGTAACTTCAGGTAAGTGCTACACAACATAACTCTTGTGGGCTATTGTGAGCCTATAGGACTCTCGTGTCACTTATTCTGGGGTCAGAGTTAGCCTATACCTTGTTTCCCACTTGTGGTCCCTATTTACTGTCCAGCTGGGAGATAAGTAGTAGGAAGGAGTGCAGATAGGGAGTAGTGTGTGGACCAGGTAAGAACACAGTAGTCAGTCCAAATTGCTGGACCTTAGCCCCTGTGGGATCCTTGGGGCCTGTTCTGCTAGAAATGTAGAGCACCTGTTGTGGGCTTCCCCTTCGTAAGAATGCCACATATGTTCTCTTTAGTGTGTAACCGAATAGCTGGAGGATACTATCAAAGAAAACCCTGAAAGTGCTGTACAGAACCAGCACTGTTTGACAGAACCATTAAGTAATATACTTTTGCAAGCTACAGTGACTTGAAAAAGTATTCATACCCCTTGAACTTTTCCACATTTTGTCATGTTACAACCAAAAACGTAAATGTATTTCATTGGGATTTTATGTGATAGACCAACACAAAGTGGCACATAGTTGTGAAGTGGAAGGAAAATGATAAATGGTTTTCCAATTTTTTTACAAATAAATATCTGAAAAGTGTGGGGTGCATTTGGATTCAGCACCCTTTACTCTAATACCCCTAACTAAAATCTTGTGGAACCAATTGCCTTCAGAAGTCACCTAATTAGTAAATAGAGTCCGCCTGTGTGTAATTTAATCTCAGTATAAATACTGCTTTTCTGTGAAGCCCTCAGAGAATTGTTAGAGAACCTTAGTGAACAAACAGCATCATGAAAACCAAGGAACACACCAGACAGGTCAGGGATAAAGTTGTGGAGAAGTTTAACCGCTTTAGGACTGGCCGCACAAACGGCGGCACAATGGCTCTCCTGCACGAATCGCCGTAGGTGTATGGCGGCTCGCGCAGGCTCAGTTGCGGACAGGTACTCGCTCCCGCTACACTCGATGTCCTCCGGCGGCCTGCGATTGTCTTGTGCACAGGCAGAACGGGGAGAACCCAGTGGTCGGGAACAGTGACCTCTGTCATATCCCAGTAAGCCCATCTCCCCCCTACAGTTATAAACACTCATAGGGAACACAGTTAACCCCTTGATCAACCCTAGTGTTAACCCCTTCCCTGCCAGTGACATTTATACAGTAATCAGTGGCTATTTTTAGCTCTATCGCTGTATAAATGTCAATGGTCCCAAAAAAGTGTCAAAAGTGTCCGATCTGTCTGCCGCAATGTCGCAGTCCCGCTAAAAATCGCCGATCATCGCCATTACTAGAAAACAAAAAAGAAATACTGCCCTATCTAGTGAATAAAAGTAAACAAAAAATATACATAAATAGCTGCAGCTCAAAATTGTGAGATATACACAAATAACAGATATGGAATGGAAAAACAAGCTGCGCTTAATAATCAAAACACAGAAAATACTTAAATAAGAGAATCTGTGAGGACCCCATAATAAATAACATTCATGATAATACAATTGATATTAGTAAATAATTAAGGTGACAATATATATGTGAAAAAAGTGAAAAGTCACAAATATATCGTCCCAAAAAAGGGGAAATAAGTCAGTGAGAGTAAATAAGATGATTATTCAGTGTAGTGAAATGAAACTCAGATGGCACCCTATGATGTGATCAACCACTGCATAAAATACATGCTTACCGGAAGGCAAGCTACTAAAAGCTTGCAAATAATGGGGTATTCAGTCAGCAATGCAACCACAGCTCGACCTCACAGTGATGAACCAGAAGGCAGGCAGGATAACTCGGTCCGATGGACACACAAAATGATCAAACAGTGGCACCCAAAAAGATGAAGACAAGGCTCTCCATAGTGTCAATCAGTATAACCAATTTAATAAGAGTAAAAAAATGCACTTATATCAAGTAGCAGATATAAATAAAAACAATTGCAATCGCCCGTTCAAACTCAGCTGTACACAGCGATGACGTACGTTTTGTCTCAAGAAGACGTTGTCAAAGGATCGCCATTAGTAGTAAAAAATAATAATAAAAATTCCAAAAATCTATTCCCTATTTTGTAGACGCTATAATTTTTGCGCAAACCAATCAATAGACTCTTATTGCAATTTTTTTTTACCAAAAATATGTAGAAGAATACATATTGACCTAAACTGATGAAGAAATGTGTTTTTAAAAAAAATAAAAAATAAATGTGGGATATTTACTATAGCAAAAAGTAAAAAAATACATTATTTTTTCAAAATTGGCGCTCTTTCTTTGTTTATAGTGCAAAAAATAAAAACCGCAGAGGTGGTCAAATACCACCAAAAGAAAGCTCTATTTGTGGGAAAAAAAGGACATCAATTTTTTTTGGGTACAATGTCGCACGACCGCGCAATTGTCAGTTAAAGCGACGTAGTGCAGAATCGCAAAAACGGCTCTGGTCATTAAGGGGGTAAAACCTTCCAGGGCTGAAGTGGTTAAAGCAGAGTTAGGTTATAAAAGAATTTCTCCAGCTTTGAACATCTCACAGAGCACTGTTCAATCCATCATCTGAAAATGGAAATAGTATGGCACAACTGCAAACCTACCAAGACATGGCCGTCCACCTAAACTAGACAGACCAGGCAAGGAGAGCATTAATCAGAGAAGCAGCCAAGACGCTCATGGTAACTCTGGAAGAGCTGCAGAGATCCACAGCTCAGGTGGGAGAATCTGTCCACAGGACAACTATTAGTCGTGCACTCCACAAATCTGGCCTTTATGGAAGAGTGGCAAGAAGAAAGCTATTGTTGAAAGAAAGCCATAAGAAATCCAATTTGAAGCCATGTGGGGGACACAGCAAATATGTGGAAGAAGGTGCTCTGGTCAGATGAGACCAAAATTGAGCTTTTTGGCCTAAAAGCAAAACACTATGTGTGGAGGAAAGCTTAAGCCCCATACACACGGTCGGACAATCCGCGGACCAGGTCCGTCGGACCATGTCCGTCATACTTTGTCCGATGTTGGTTTTGCGTACACACGGTCGGACAAAGTTGTCGGAAAATCCGATCATTCTGAACGTGGTGACGTTTGTTGCCTACGACGGGACTACGTAGAGGCTAGTAGCCAATAGCTTTGGTCTTGTAATGTGATCTGAGCATGCGTAGCACTTTGTCCGGTCGGACAACCGTACACACGATCGGATTTGGTGTGATCGGACCGGGTTGACGGCAAATCTTTCCAGCAGGAGATAAGACTTTGTCCGACGGACAAACCGACGAACACTGTCCGATGGTGCATACACAAGGTCTGATTTTTCAACAACCTTGTCCGATCGGACCAAATTGATGAAAAAGTCCGACCGTGTGTATGGGGCTTTAGACTGCATCTCACCCTGAACACACCATCCCCACGTGAAACATGGTGGTGGCAGTATCATGTTGTGGGGAGGCTTTTCTTCCGCTGGGACACGGAAGCTGGTGAGAGTTGATGGGAAGATGGATGGAGCCAAATAAAGGGCAATCTTAGAAGAAAACCTGTAGAGTCTGCAAAAGACTTGAGACTGGGGTGGAGGTTCACCTTCTAGCAGGACAACGACCCTAAACATACAGCCAGAGCTACAATGGAATGGTTTTGATCAAAGCATATTCATGTGTTAGAATGGCCCAGTCAAAGTCCAGACCTAAATCCAATTGGGAATCTGTGGAAAGACTTGAAAATTGCTCTTCACTGACGCTCTCCATCCAATCTGACAGAGCTTGAGCCATTTTGCAAAGAAAAATGGGCAAATATTTTACTCTCTATACATGCAAAGCTGATAGAGACATACCCAAAAAGACTTGTATGTCAGGGCTGGGTTCAGCCCTTCCTTCTCTGAGCTGGCCGCACATCTGTCGGCTAATTGCAAGCTCCTATCTCTCCACAGTTACTCAGCTGTTTATGATATCCTGCTCGTCAGTCCTGTCTACTTTAGCCATCCAGTCCAGAGGATATCTGCCTTTGCCTTGGTCAACATCACAGAAACTATCTCCTGCGATCCTGTTCAATACTTTTTTTGCTGACATCCCTTCTGGCTCCAGATCCTGCTTGCTGTTCCACTACATTGATCCCTGACTTCTGGCTTGGCTGACTATCCGTTCCGGTTATTGAACTTTGGCTATAGTTTGACTACGTTTGTTCTTTTTACTTTTATTATTAAACAAGTGTGATTTAACTGTACTTCTGTCTCGGTCTGATTTCATGGTTTCTGACATTGTAGCTGTAATTGCAGTGAAAGGTGGTTCTACAAATTATTGACTTAGGGGGGCTGAATACAAATACACGCCACACGTTTCACATATTTACTTATGTTTTTGGTTGTAACATGACAAAATGTGGAAAATTTCAAGGGGTATGAATACTCTTTCAAGGCACTGTATGTTGCCTTGGACTACCAGGTTGTATAGTCTGTTAAGATGTAAAGTAAAGATATAAAGTAAAGAAAACAAGTAAAGAAAAATTCCAGCATGATAAAAAACAGCCTTGTCATTCTAGTGGTGTGCATTGTGACCTATACCTGGGGAACAAGAGATAGGTGTGGATACTGGCTAGAGCAGGGGACTAGTGGTGGCTGGGAGAAGAAGAATTGGCCCGCCCAGTGGTGGTGAGAGGTCGACTGTTGAGAGCATGCACCAGGAAAACCTGTATCCTCATTGTGTTTGGGCTGAGTGAATGTCACAACCTGACAGATCTGACCTGAAAACACAGGATTGGGGCCCCCAGAAATTCTGCTGTATATTTGTGTAGTCTCATTTCCTTATTTTTATTTCTCTCTCTCTCTTTTTTTAACATTTGTATGAATAGGCAGAATTATTAAAGAGCAATTCACTCAAAAGGATTTAAATAACAAATCCATATTATACATCATAAATCCCTCACTTGATGTGTATGAGGATGCTATTGAGTTTGAAGTTTCAGATCCAGCAGGAAACAGAGCGTTACCAAAAATGTAAGTCATGACACATGGTCATTTCTTTTGTACAGTTGGTAAGTTTCATTAAACAGTCTTTGATATTGTATATATTCTTATCTAATAAGGAAATCATATTGCTTGACAGTGTCATGAGAAAATGCCTCAGCCTCTCCGTATAAATTGTTTCCACTTAGAGATGTATCTTGTCTAAAACTGTTTTAAAATATGCTTTAAACTTAAACATTATATAGGTTTACAATGCATTATTTTAAAGGTTAAATGATGGGTCTTGTATCAGCTGCAGCGAGTTGGAGTAGTTACTAGACTCTTATATACCCATATGAGTATCTATGGTCCACAACTTTCTTTAAGGCTCGATTCACATCTATACATGGTGCTTTTGAGCGTTTCTGCAGTGCTTTTTGTGGTGCTTGCCACGTTTTTGGACACGCCTTTTTACAGCGATTTTACAGCAATTTTGCAGTGATTTGCGTTTTTATTTTTCTACACTGTATATAGCTGGTTGCTAAGGAGGGGGCCGGGAAGCTGGCTGCCACGTCCTTAACAACCGATGAGTCATCAGTTGTCAGCGGGCTTCCTGCTCAATGTAAAAAAAAAGAATTGCCGCAAAAAAAAAATTGAGAGAAAAAAAAATGCGTGGGGTCCCCCCCAGGTCCATACCAGGCCCTTAGGTCTAGTATAGATTCGGAGGGGACCCCCATGCCAAAAAAAAAAATGATGTGGGGGTCCCCCCCCCAAAATCCATACCAGACCCTTATCTGAGCATGCAGCCTGGCAGGTCAGGAAAGGGAGGGGACGAGCGAGCGACCTCCCCCCCTCCTGAACCATACCAGGCCTCATGCCCTCAACATGGGGGGATGGGTGCTTTGGGGCAGGGGGGCTCTGCGCCCCCCACCCCAAAGCACCTTGCCCCCATGTTGATGGGGACAAGGGCCTCTTCCCGACAACCCTTGCTGGTGGTTGTCAGGGTTTGCGGGGGGGGGGGGTTATCGGAATCTGTAAGCCGCCACCAGATCCCGCCCCCCTATGTGAATGAGTATGTACCCCTACCCATTCACTAAAGTAGTGTAGTGTTAAAAAATACAGTAGGTAGTTTTTGACAAGTCTTTTATTAAAAATCTTCTTCTTCTCCGCTTCTTCCTCCGGTCTTCCTCCATCTTCTCCCGCATCTTCATCCTCTGGACTTCTCCTTCTTCCCCTGCTTCTTCTTCCAATCTTCTTCTGTCTTCTTTGTCCGGTATTCTTCTTCCTCTGCCGCCGCCGACCCTCCGATGCTGAGTCCCGCTGATCTGTCGGCGCCAATGTCCTGCATTTCTTAAATAACGATGGGGGCGTGGCAATCAGATTGCGTAATCCGGAGGTCACGCCCCCTTGTTACGTCACGGACCCATCAATGCCCCGGGTGATGACGTCACGTCGGGGCGTGGCCTCCGGATGACACAGTCCGATTTCCACGCCCCATCGCTATTTAAGCATCGGAGGAGGGTCGTTGGTGGGAGCAGCGGCAGAGGCGGGTAGGGGTACAATGTACCCCATACTCATTCACAAAGGGGAGTGGGATCTGGGGGCCCCCTTGTTAAAGGGGGCTTCCAGATTCCAATAAGCCCCCTGCCCGCAAACTCTGACAACCACTGGGCAAGGGCTGTCGGGAAGAGGCCTTTGTACCCATCAACATGGGTGCAAGGTGCTTTGGGGTGGGGGGGCGCAGAGCCCCCCCTGCCCCAAAGCACCCATCCCCCCATGTTGAGGGCATGAGGCCTGGTATGGTTCAGGAGGGGGGGCTCGCTCGTCCCCTCCCTTTCCTGACCTGCCGGGCTGCATGCTAGGATAAGGGTCAGGTATGGATTTTGGGGGGACCCCGATGCCATTTTAAAAAAAAATGTTGGCATGGGGGTCCCCTCCGAATCCATACTAGACCCAAGGGCCTGGTATGGACCTGGGGGGGGGGAACCCCGTGCAGTTTTTTTTACATTGAGCAAATTGCAGCAAAATCACAGTAAAATCGTGGTAAAAACGTGGTACTTGCGTTTTAAATGCGGGTCCATTGAATTCTATTACATGCAAAACGCTGAATTTTGTGGGGAAAAAAGTCCCCGACCCTTTCCAAAAACACAGAGGCGCAAAAATGCATTGATGTGAACATATTCCATAGGAACCCATGTAAAAACATTTCCCTGCATTTCTGCAAAATGCATCAAAAAACGCATTAGTGTGAATCAAGCCTAACTGCATGTCCATGTCAGGGTCCATTTGCCTGATCCAGCTGGCACAGATTCTCTATATAAGTTATTGATCCTAAAGGCTACAAATCAAATTACTTCCAACCACAGGAGGAAATAGTCTATCTTGGAAAGCAGCTTCATATTTTGGAATTGTATAGCATGTTCTACCTTTTGAGGGCCAGTTCACACCACATGCAGTCCAGTGCAATTTTTTTCTGCATCAAAAATGCATAGAAAGTAGGTTATATGGCTTTCAATGGCATAGTTCACACCAGTGCTTGCAGTTCCAGAAAAAAAAGTAGACTATGCTGCATTTGTCCTGCACTGGCCTATACTGGAATGCTGTAAAACGCATACAAAAATGCACTAGAACGAACCAGAACACACCAAAAAACGCACTAGAACACGCATGTCCTTAATTAATTTTAAGAAAAAAAGAGGGGGAAAAAACGCACTGGCACGCATCAAAAACGCGCATGCAGAAAAGTATCTGGAACGCATCCGGACTGCGTTTCTATGGTGTGAGCTGTGGATTAGAATTATGTAAGGTTTAGCTGTTACCTGTGGGCTCTGTTTCGCTACTGGTAACCAAACACACCTGCAGTAGGGAGGAGTCAAACAGTGATGTGCTATGGCTTTCCTACTATACAGGAGAAAAACTGGACTGACTTTGACAATAGCCAAGTGGCACCCCTGCTGCACCTGTATGGAAACGTTATCCTCACACTAGATATTAGGACAGGAGAAAGGGGTTGAAATTTCTTTTGCTTGTAGCACAATAAATGTAGTAGCCAATACCAATTAATAAATACAACTCTAAACCTGAAAAGTTCATACGAGTTATATGAATGTTTGGAACAATCGTAAAGTTGAAAGCTTTGACACGCAACTTTCAAACATTTTACTGCATCAATGTGTGTTTTGGTGGGCACATAATACATCCAGCATAAGTGGTACCTGGGGAATATTGTAACACATGTGGACAATATCTTATATTTCCCTTATAAATGTGTACGTTAGCATACAGTCCAAATTTTCACCACTAGATGTCCTTCTTGTCTTATAGTCTGGTGTGTGCTAGTGTGGAAAGGGAAGCTGGCAATTAACTATTTACATAGATATTTAAAATTTAGGCAGTGCAGAAAAACATGTAGCCTCAGCATGGCTATATCTTAGAATTGCTCTTTTGAGCATGAAAAATATAGAAATGAGCCTAGGAAACACTCTTGACATTTGCAGGTGCATCTTAAAAAATTAGAATATCATCCAAAGTTAATTTATTTCAGTAATTCAATTCAAAAAGAAAAACACATATATTATATAGATTCATTACACACAGAGTGCTATATTTAAAGCATTTCTTTCTTTTAATTTGGATGATTATAGCTTACAGCTAGTGAAAATCCAAAATTCTGTATTTCAGAAAAATTGAATAGTACATAAGACCAATAAAAGAAAAGAGGATTTTAAATACAGAAAAGTTGTCTTACAGAAAAGTATATCCACGTATAGTTTAGTATGCACTCAATACTTGGTTGGGGCTCCTTTTGCATGAATTACTGCATCAATGCAGTGTGACATGGAGGTGCTCAGCCAGTGGCACTTCTGAGGTGTTATGGAAGCCCAGGTTGCTTTAATAGCTGCCTTCAGCTAGTCTGCATGGTTGGGTTTGGTGTCTCTCATCTTCCTCTTGACAATACCCAATAGGGCAGTGATGGCACACCTTGGCATCCCATATGTTTTGGAACTACATTTCCCATGATGCTCATGCACTCAGCAGTGTAGTTGAGCATTGTGGGAAATGTAGTTCCAAAACATCTGGGGTGCCAAGGTTCGCCATCACTGCAATAGGGGATTGTGACCTTAATGATACAAGTTTGGCAGAACAAGCAAGATAGAGAGTGTCTATTAGAAGTGCTGCCTTGAATGAGAAGGAAGGCATTGGAAAGACTCCTGGTAAAAATCTGATTAGTTGCCAAATAAGTTAAAGTGATACTAAACACACACTGTTTCATTTACATTATCCCTTCTATTTCTGTATGTGAATGATGGCACTGTAATTATTTTAATTAAAAAAAGTTAATTTTCCTAATTGATTTACAGCTGTCACGTGACCCAGCCTGTCTGCAGGGAAAAGTAAGCAGGAGGAGCTTTTAGTCCTCTGCAGCTGGTCACATGTTCAAAATAAAAAAAACTGTCTTTGGAATACAAAGTAATCATAAATAAATAAATAATATCAATAAACTGTTTTAAATTGGTATACAAATATGTATTTGAAATCAAATATTATGTTGTGGAAACATGTTGTGGGCGGATTTCTGCCAGTCAGCTGAAAAATCCCTAGCTAAATTGGGGACATGAACAGAAGGTGGAGATAGAAAGCATCAGGATCAACCAGGTTTTTTGCAGAATACAGAAAACAAATCTCATAGTGACTGAATATGAACTGCGTGTAATACACCATTTACTGTTATTTTTTTTATGATGTGGGTTTAGTGTCACTTTAATAGTAAATAGACCAAAAGGCTGGTATTAGTTGTGATAGCACTATTCCTTTATCGTTTTATATATAGTGATGCAATAGCGCTGTTCTCGTTTTGTTATACGAAAGGCTGATATGATTTTCCTCAGAAAAGGTGGCAACCGAAATGGACGTGTATGTGATTTTTGGCTCACACATCCATGTTCTTTATTATTTGATACTATGTACAGTATACAGGAATTTATGTTAGCTTCATGGAGACCCCAAAAACAGTGGGTAAGAAGCTTGTTTCTCTTAAATTTTAAGGAGATTTTGGTCTCAAATAGTTTTTGGGATTATAGAAGAAGTAATTACTCATTATCAGTGCATGCCATGTATAATCATTAGTATAGTTGTTATCAGCACTATCATTACAATATATTATTGGGTCTTTTACTATTTTACAGCTTAAGTCTGAAATGGTCTCGTATTGAAGTACTTCAAGCCAAGTATGAGGTGTGTGAGACAGAAGCGGTGGTGTCTTTGAAGCTCACAAGGAAAGGTTACCTTGTAGACTCTGCCTTCATCACAATGATGGTAACACATTTTCATTGTTTAAAATTAACGTACAAATTTTGGTTGCATATTTATTCAAAGACTAAAAGTACAAATTATCTATACTAATGTGTTTACTTCAGTTGTTATAGTATAAATAAAGGCAATTTATGTTAATTTTTAGACAGAGCTGGGACAGGAAGTGATGGGAAATAGCCCCAATGGGACACAGATGGCAAAAAAAAAAACAGACAGGGGTCCCTTATGCCCCGTACACACGGTCGGAAATTCAGACGGGAAAAGTCTGATCGGATTATGTTGTCGGAAAATCCGATCGTGTGTGGGCTCTAGCGGACTTTTTCTGGCAGAATTTCCGACGGAAAAAATTTGAGAGCAGGACCTTAAATTTTCCGACAACAAAATCCGATCTGACTTTTTCTGATCGTGTGTATAGAATTCCGACGCACAATGTGCCACGCATGCTCAGAATAAATTTGGGGACCAAAGCTATTGGCTACTGGCCTCTACGTAGTCCCGTCATACGTTTTGTATGTCACCTCGTTCGGAATGTTCAGATTTTCCGACAACTTTGTCCGACCGTGTGCATGCAACACAAGTTTTCGGACAAAATTTTTTGTGGTCGGAATGTCCGACCGTGTGTACGGGGCATTACTATTTCCAAAATGAAAACACATTTTTTTGTCTTTAGTTCTACTTTAAAGCCTAGCTTTGATATCACTTTAAAAAAAATCTTGGGCTAAGCTTTTACAAATAAATGCAACTGCTATCAAGGCTTCCTTGGAAGCCTTGTATATAATGATAAAATTAAAGGCTGCCTATGAATGTATAAGCAACATCAATTTTGTTCTGCAAATGGGATGGGAAGTCCCTGTACAACTGCAAGAACACTGCTATATACTCTATAAACTCTATGTAACTGATGCTACATATTGTTTTTACAGTGTTGACAGCAGCCCTATTTCTTTGCTTAGCCCAAGCAAACTAGACTATAAAGCAATACATTGAAGTGCTGTATATGTCACACATGAAGGATAAACTCTTAGGGGGTAATTTATTCAAACTGGAGTAGCTCGAATCTGGAGCAGCTGTGCATGGCAACCAAATCAGCTTCTAACTTCAACTTGTTTAGTTAAAGCGGAACTAAAGGCAGAGATACTCACCTTTTCAATGGTCTCTCCAGTGGTGGGATCTTCTCTTGTGTGCCGTTTTTTGGGCCTCTTCATTGACCGTCACGGGATGACATCCCTCCTGTGAATGTGCCGGAGCTAGTGATCCCAGCGCACAGGATCGAGTTGGCTGCTGTAAGCTGAGCTGCACATGTGCAACTCAGCTTTCATTCCATGGATTGCTGTGATCAAGTAGGTAGGTGTAGTTAATTGCAGCCTTTTGGCGAAGATCAAGTGTAGTATCAGTCATCGGGAGCAAGAACAGAGCGCCTCTAGAAAGGCTGATGTAATTAGGTGGGAATGGTGGGATGGCCCTTTTCCTCCTGGGTTGAATCCGGCCTGAGTCACACAGGCTTGTCCCTGGTTGATGGCAGGGCTATACCTAAATTCAAATGCCTTCCTGGTAGGAACTGGGCTGTGCTGCCCTGGCCAGGGGCCAGGCTGAGAGAAGCCCATGGTGTACATGTCCCTAGAGTGGCAGTCCAGGGGTACTGAAAATTCTAGGTATTCGGGCACATGGTCACTACACCATTGCACGCTTTTTTTCTTACCAGCCTTTAGGGCCAGGCCTTTTGGCTAGGACCTGGGGATTTTTTATTCTGGCACCTGGTGTTAAGTTTTGCACGTGTGTTTCACTACACTGTAGGATTAAAAAAAAATGCATTTCTCTTCTGCAATAAAAAGCCTGCCTGTTCACAGTGAGTTACAGCAGAACTTTAGTTCCACTTAAAGCTTTAAAAATTAAATTTAAACAGTGGATTGGTTGCCATGCACAGCTGCTCCAGTTCTGATAAATTCCCCTAGAGCTGAAATGAACACACTTGACCTGTTAATGGAAAAGGGTAAAAAAGTTACTTCATACATAACTTTTCATATTCCATCATTTGATGAGAAGGTCCCCTAGCTACTGGGTACATGATTTTGCATGTAGCAATGCATTCATTACAAGTCTAGAAGGTTGCCAAATATTAAGCAAAGCACATTATGGAGCAGCTTTTTTCAATGACCATTAGTCCTGTCACTGCATTTACATCTGGTACAATTATTGCTGTGTGCAATGTGGTTGCTATTTCTGCAGTGTGATCAGATGGTAAAGAGTTCATTAACACAGACCTAGCATAAGATATATTTTTTCATGTTAACTGCATTCTTGATAAGTGATTTGTAAGTGTAAAGCCCCATACACACGGTCGGATTTTCCGATGGATTCTGTCCTATCAGACAATGTTGTCGGAAATTCCGACCGTGTGTAGGCACCATCGGACAGTTTCCATCGGATTGTCCGACGGACAAAGTCCTATCTCCTGCTGGATAGATTTTTTGACAACAAAGTCCGATCACACCAAATCCAATTGTGTGTAGCGAATTCCGACGGACAAAGTGCCACGCATGCTCAGATCACATTACAAGACCAAAGCTATTGGCTACTAGCCTCTACGTAGTCCCGTCGTAGGCAACAAACGTCACCACGTTCAGAATGATCGGATTTTACGACAACTTTGTCCGACCGTGTGTACGCAAAACCAACATCGGACAAAGTACGACGGACATGATCCGACGGACCTGGTCCTCGGATAATCCGCGCGTGTGTATGGGGCTTTAGACTTACAGTTATTAATTAATGTGTATGCAAAGGCGTTTTTTTAGATGCGGATAGAGTGGGGGACTTTGTCAATGCGTTGTCAACTTTTTAACGCTTTATGTGTTCTCACTGGGGAGATATACCCTCTGTTTGTCTGGTGACCACTGTCACTAAAATAGGAAGTGAGGGAGGAATACAACAATTTTAAGTTTTTCCAGAAAACTTTCCCTATGATAAATAAGAATTCATTGCATTTAATGAGTTTTCAAGACAGGAAATGAAAGGAAATCTACCCACTGGGACATGGGCAGCAAAAAATAATCTGATGGTGTTTTAACTCTTCTCTACCTAAATGTAAAAAAAAAGGATTGGGCTTTTCATACACTTTACCTTTCAAATAAATCACAATATCTTCCTTGACAATTATACCATTTTCCTTTATCCCCAAAATGATGGCATCATCTTTGTATAGGGATCTTGAACCAGTGTGCTAGTCTAGAGATGACACAACCATGTGTAGCCAGGTGCCCACCGACTTTCTACTGATCCCTGCTGCGTGTGTGTTCCTGTACACAATACAAGTGAGTGGCCCGCAATTCCCTGTATACAGAGGAGGAGAACTACACAGTTTTCCCAGGCAAAATTACTAGAGCTCAGACAGACCAGTGTGGGGAATGAGACATTGTAAACCTGTTGCTGGGTTCTGGGCAGGATGCCAGGCAGATAGTGCGAAGTGTGAGTGGACCTCATCTGTGTTTGCCTACACTGAGGACAGAGCTGTGAGGATCTGAGCAAGAGACTAAGTCACAGAGATAGTTGATATGTCTTGGACCCCAAGCTGGGAAGACATGGCGCCATGTGCCACCATATCAGAGAGGACCTGATAGTGAGGACTGAAACTTCTAGGAAAACCAAACGCCAAGTAATCAACCTGATCCATTGCATACCGGATTGGTGAGCGGATTTACCAAGCTTAACCCCTTGCTGCCCACAGTTAAGACCAACTGAGACTTACTTATCAGCCCATCAGCCATCTCTTGTGTACATTCATAAAGGGACTGCTACATGTGCACCACCTATAGAAGGGCCCCAACAAAAGGAAGCCACCACTGACAATTGGCATCAGGTACAGGTACTTTAGACACCACCAGGGGTACCCCAGTAGCACTTACACCCATCCAATATTGAGGCTGTATGCATAGAGTGCACCCAGGATCATTGTTTGAATAGCCATTGCTAATTACAGTGAGGCTTACTTTACACCATTCATGCTTTCATGGTTGATGCTATCCTCACTTATACTGTGTGGACTAGTGTAATGAGGCTTAGCCTTATTGTGGCATAAGGTAATGGTTGTAGGTGAGGCTAACCCGCCTGTCAGTTAATCTAACATATTCTTTTGTCCTGTTTATTTGTTCTTTGGTTTGCCTTTGCTTACCCTTCAAAAATACATTTACCATATTAATCTTTAAGTTGTTTGTGGTCTATTTTTCTGTGTACTTTCAAAAGAGGAGTAACCAGGTGTGTTAGTGGGGACCGAGTCATTTCAAGAGTTGAGGCAGATAACATAGGACCGAACAAACTAAGTGGCACCTTTGGGGGTAGCACTACACCTGTAAATACTTGTCTGTGTACTAGTCTTTATGTTCTTGGTTGTGTATCCACATATCACTCACAGTTCAGTTACCCTTCTGATGCCTGATTAGGTTACCAATTGGCAAAAAAATCCATGAAAGTCTCATTCAGTAACTTGCAAGAACATTACACTGAGGGATAAAAAAAAGGCAGGGAAGTCTGAGAAAATGCTTGCTTCTCATATGATGTTCCTATCATGTAGACCTTCATTGGAACTCCATGACTGCATGGTGAAAGGTATATATTTTTTAAGTAGTACTTTTGCTGTATATTGTGACATGTCAGTAGTGTATTTATGCAGAGTAGTAAAGAAAGTGAGAAGTCCTTTTGAATTTGTGTCATTGATAAACATTATAGCGGAAACATTGCCTGTTGCCACAGTGGTGAATAGTGTACTTCATGCCATTGACTGTTTTGACAGTTTTTCTAAGATTTGGGTATCTGGAAAGCAATTTATTGTGATTTAACACATTCAGTAGGATATTACAAAGAAAGTATTTTTATTTAAACAGTGGTGTTTCTTTCACAGCAGGGTTTAAAATTATATTTGATTTGATATTTGGCTTGAAAGCACTGCAGTGGTGAAGTTTTGCTTGCTAATAACAGTTAGCAATAGCTCCCTATCATAAGTCACCTGTTACTGTCGAGGTGTCAGGCCCCCCTTAAACTGACCTGGTCTCGCTATGAATTTACACTGCAAAAAGTTTAAACATGAAAAACCATTGGGGGATAGTCTTTGGAACTGAAAATGGGTTTTCAGGTGCTGGAAATGAAGTTAATGAATTCTCATTACATTTATCATATGTCTTACCATCTTTTTAAGGTGAATGGAATAAGTGCTATGGATGGGAAAGACTTTTCTACAAGTCCTTCTAAACTCATACAATTTGACCCAGGTAAGAGATCGTACACAAAAATCAAAAATTTATATTTGTTTGCAATTTAAAGATCATGCTATAGGCGCAGATCAACAGAACAGATTAGTAATACTGGGAAACATTTGTATTAAACACCTGTAAAATACACCTTATATTAGGAATATTATAATTCTGTATGATATATTATGCCCTAAAATAAAGCATACATTTGAAGAATATGGCATTACCAGTATCCATTTACTTACCTGAAAGTGTTCCATTAATTATTACAATAAACTTGGCTATCATGTCCATCTACTAACTGTAAGTTGCTTTCTTTGTCTTAGACCCTTACAGTCCTTTAGGTTCCTTGTCAATGCTGTCATGTATAATGTTATACTGTGCATTATAAACCCATATGTGTCATTAACCTGCAGGTTGTATTGCTGTACAGTCTGATACAAACGGCTACTATCCTGTTACTTTCTGGAGTCGATCTGAATCTAATTGGTTGCTCTGGAGCACTATAGAGAGTATTATTTTTTATTCCATTTTATGCCATACAGGGATTTTTGGGGTCCTATAGGCTCCCACAAACAACAATCAGCATGAGCAAGGAGCATGGTATACATACAGAAATAAGGTCAACAGTAGAATCACCACAGGTAGACCAGAAGATATAAGGCCCATCCAAACAATAGCCATAGAGATCCTTTCCCCCAAGGAACCTTGACAAGCTTACATCCGTATAACTTTTTCAGTACAAGTGAAAAAAAGAGAGGAAACAAAAAGGGGAGGGGGGTGGAGAGGGGGTTAGGGAAAAGAAAGTGAGTGCACTGTCCGAGTAAAGCTGGCTTAGGAAATTCTGTTGGGGTCACGCATCACCTCAAAAGGAACAGTCAAAGATGTCACAGTTTAGTACCCAAAATATCACGATATTCAGATGTGAATGCAAATTTCGTCCAGTAAAACAGTGTTTGTGTTCAATCTCTTTTTATTCGTTTTTATAAACAATTTATAAAAATACATATACATTCATATTCCCTACTTTATAACATTGAATAATATCCTATGTCCCTGCCAAAAAACAATAATTTCCTATATTAGGTTCTATCATCCATTTCTATATCTTTCCATCATTCCTTTTCCATTTACATAGAGTTTCTTGTATTATCTCCTTTCCATTCATTCCACACATTTATATCGTAACAATCCGTTGATTCGTAACGATTCGTAATTTCGTAAGTCGTCGGTGTTCGTATTCGGACTCGTTCGTATTTTCGTAAGAGTTATTTTTTTCGTTGATTCGTTTTTCCGTCTAATTTTCGTTTATTCGAAATTCGTATTTTCGTTAAATTTCGTATTCGGACACATTCGTATTTTCGGAAGAGCTATATTTTCGTTGATTTAACCACTTAACAACCGGCCCGTAGCCGAAAAACGGCTACAGGGCGGTTGCTTAACTCTGGGAGGCCGTTAATTAACGGCCTCACAGAATGCTGCTCTTGCGCGCCCCCTGGGGCGCGCACTCGAGAACATCCATGTTCCTCTGGACCCGGCGGATCATGGATCACGGTAAAGGGCTGCTCGTCGCGGCCGTTTACCACGTGATTGCTCCGTCAAATGACGGAGCGATCACATGTAAGCAAACCGGCGTCATTTGATGACGCCGGTTCCTCTCTCCTCCTCTCTCTGTACCGATCGGTACAGTGTGAGAGAAGAGGGGGAGGGATCGGTGGCAGCAGTGCTGTGGGCGGGATCTGTAGTGCCCACAGCCTGCTCTGCATGCCACCGATCCATCCATCCATCCATCCATGCTCAGCCATCCCTCCATACCCTGCAATACACAGCAATAGCCTGCAGTGTATTGCTGGGTATTGCAGGGTATGGAGGGATGGCTGAGCATGGATGGATGGATACCCTGCAATGCTCTGCCATACCCTCCAATACTGTGCCATACCCTCCAATACTGTGCCATACCCTCCAATACTCTGCCATACCCTCCAATACTCTGCCATACCCTCCAATACCCTGCGATGCTCTGCCATACCCTCCAATACTCTGCGATGCTCTGCCATACCCTGCGATGCTCTGCCATACCCTGCGATGCTCTGCCATACCCTGCGATACTCTGCCATACCCTGCGATACTCTGCCATACCCTGCGATACTCTGCGATACCCTGCCATACCCTGCGATACTCTGCCATACCCTGCCATACCCTGCGATACTCTGCCATACCCTGCGATACTCTGCCATACTCTGCCATACTCTGCCATACTCTGCCATACCCTGCCATACCCTGCGATACTCTGCCATACCCTGCGATACTCTGCCATGCCCTGCGATACTCTGCCATACTCTGTCATACCCTGCCATATCCTGCGATACTCTGCCATATCCTGCGATATTCTGCCATATCCTGCGATACTCTGCCATATCCTGCGATACTCTGCCATACCCTGCCATACTCTGCCATACCCTGCCATACTCTGCCATACTCTGCCATACCCTGCGATACTCTGCCATACCCTGCGATACTCTGCCATACCCTGCGATACTCTGCCATACCCTGCGATACTCTACCATACCCAACAATACCCTGCGATACCCAACAATACCCTGCTATACTCGCTACGATCAAAGCCAGGATCGTTTTTTTTTTTTTATGTCAGGCTTTCCAGCCTAGAGGTGAGATGTGGGGTCTTATTGACCCCATATCTCACTGTAAAGAGGACCTGTCATGCCATATTCCTATTACAAGGGATGTTTACATTCCTTGTAATAGGAATAAAAGTGATCAAAAAAATTTTTGGGGGGAAAAAAAGGGTCA
This sequence comes from Lithobates sylvaticus, assembly GCA_028564925.1. Classification (NCBI taxonomy): domain Eukaryota; kingdom Metazoa; phylum Chordata; class Amphibia; order Anura; family Ranidae; genus Lithobates; species Lithobates sylvaticus. The sequence goes on along the minus strand of CM053026.1, from coordinate 329,669,750 downwards.
AACTAAAATAAATAAAGTAAAATGAACAATAAAATATATATATTTTTTTAAAGCGTCCCTGTCCCCGTGTGCTCGCATGCAGAAGCGAACGCATACGTAAGTCCCGCCCACATATGAAAACGGTGTTCAAACTACACATGTGAGGTATCGCTGCGAACGTTAGAGCGAGAACAATAATTTTGGCCCTAGACTTCCTCTGTAACTCAAAACATGTAACCAGTAAAAAAAATTAAAGCCTATGGGGATTTTTAAGTAGCGAAGTTTGGCGCCATTTCACGAGTGTGTGCAATTTTGAAGGGTGACATGTTGGGTATCTATTTACTCGGCGTAACTTCATCTTTCACATTATGCAAAAACATTGGGCTAAATTTACAGTTTTGTTTTTTGTAAAGCACAAAACATTTTTTTTCCAAAAAAAAACACGTTCGAAAAATTGCTGCGCAAGTACCGTGCTAGATAAAAAGTTGCAACGACCGCCATTGTATTCTCTAGGGTCTTTGCTAAAAAAACATATATAATATTTTGGGGTTCTATGTAATTTTCTAGCAAATAAATGATGATTTTTACATGTAGGAGAGAAATGTCAGAATTGGCCCGGGTGCTCCAGAACGCCTGATGGCGCTCCCTGCATATTGGGCCTCTGTATGTGGCCACGCTGTGTAAAAGTCTCACACATGTGGTATCGCCATACTCGGGAGTAATAGCAGAATGTGTTTTGGGGTGTAATTTGTGGTATGCATATGCTGTGTGTGAGAAATAACCTGCTAATATGACAATTTTGTGAAAAAAAAAAAAAAAGAAAAAAAATCTTGCTATTGCAAAGAATTGTGGGAAAAAATGACAACTGCAAAAAACTCACCATGCCTCTTACTAAATACCTTGGAATGTCTTCTTTCCAAAAAGGGGTCATTTGGGGGGTATTTGTACTTTTCTGGCATGTTAGGGTCTCAAGAAATGAGATAGGCCGTCAGTACTTCAGGTGTGATCAATTTTCAGATATTGGCACCATAGCTTGTGGACTCTATAACTTTCACAAAGACCAAATAATATACCCCAATTTGTACTTATTTTTACCAAGGATATGTAGCAGTATAAATTTTGGCCAAAATTTATCAAGAAAAATTACAAATTTGCTAAATTTTATAACAAAAACGAAGAAAAATTTATTTTTTTACTGAATTTTCAGTCGTTTTTCTTTTATAGCGCAAAAAATAAAAAACCCAGAGGTGATTAAATACCACCAAAAGAAAGCTCTATTTGTGTGAAAAAAAGGACAAAAATTTCATATGGGTACAGTGTTGTATGAAGGAGTAATTGTCATTCAAATTGTGAGAGCACCAAAAGCTGAAAATTGGTCTGGTTATTAAGGGTGTTTAAGTGCCCAGTGGTCAAGTGGTTAAAAAGATTCGTATTTCCGTTTAATCTAATTTTCGTTGATTCGAAATTCGTATTTTCGTAGATTTAGTTACATTCGTACTTTCGTAAGATTGATTTATTTGTACTTTCGTAACATTGTTTTCGTAGATTCGTAATCGGAGCATAATTCATAATTTTATGTAATGTGTATGCTATTTACATGTTTAAGAAACAAAGAATTTCTCTCTCACAAGTCAGAACTTAACTCAAAAATCCACCAAAACAGTGCCTCCGACCCAACCACACCCTATCTGGACTCTGGATGGAATATTTCAGAATCAGAACTAATATTCGTTCTTTCGAAATCTCGATCAGCAGAATTTTTGTTATTTCGTATTTTCGTTGTTTTGATTTCCTTTTTCCGAATATTCGTAACTAAACTAATTGCACATGTCTAAAAAAATTCCCTGTCTCAACAGGGCGGTACGCTCACTTTCATAAATATTGTATTAAAGTGGATGTAAACCCCAAAAAAGTTTTTTTGTTTTTGATGTCATAATGTAGAGAATAAGATTTCCTTTCATTTGACCCCAGTCTTGCCACACAGATTTACTCGAGGCCTGAGCAATCCTCTTTTATTGTTCAGTTAGAGAAATCTTGACAAAGTCTTGAAAACTTTGTCAAAAACGCCCCCTTGCTGTTAGTGACAGGTGATTTACATATCTCATGCACTAGCCTGAGACAGGCACATCCTGTGTAAAAAGTTCACAATTCACATCCCCTCCCCTCCCCTCCAGCTCTCCCAGCTTTACTGTGTTTTGACTGGATGTTTCTCATCATGGGATGCAGTGAACAGTCAGCAGACTTTAGACAGACAAGTGATTTAGGGGACATGTATGTAGTCAGAGCTGGGCAGAGTAGAACATCCAGTGATCTGATGATAACCTGTCTCAGGCTAGTGGTCTCTTGGACCTTACTAGAGATGGAGGCCTTGTGAGTCATCTGTATAATCCTGTCCCTCTGCTGTTCTGTAAAAGTAATACCTAAATCATGTTCCAAATTGAGAAGGTACCTCGGAGGCGATAAGCTCTGTGGATGTGATAATATTCTATATGACTGTGAAAGAGAGAGTATTATTTTAGGCATATTGATAAAAAGGATATATTCACATAAACCTTCACTAGATTCAAACTTTTAAAAACAATATTTTTGCTTGAGAGCAGATATTAAAAATAAGTGGTTGTTAACTATGTTAGCCAAAAAACTATGTTAGCCAAAATAATGCATCTTCTGCTTGCCTCTTTGACTTTATTTTACTAGGCCCGAATTTCATTGACTACATACTTAAACCTGGCTATACAGAAGGCTATTCACAATATACAACAATATTTGCAATATACAATTTCTATTCACAATATACAACTTTAAAGGAGAACCATAATCTTAACATTTGTTAGATATGCATGCAAAAGTGAAAATTTTAAAGGAAACCTGTCATAAAAACAAAAACTCAATCATTTTAAAGTGGTATTAAATTCCAAAGCAAAAATTGGATATATTGAAGCTTACCAATCATTAGATGTGGTGTGGTTAGTTTTCTTTTTTTCAGGCATTTTCCGTTTTCACCTGGTGATCTGGCCAGTAACACACTCCCTGTACTAGAATGCCTCCACTCTGAATGATGGAGCACAGAGGGTACCTTTGGAAAGCAGCATTGTTAGACTGGGTGGAGGGGTGTGTTAGTACTATCAGATTTAAATACAGTAAAAAATTAAAGCCAACCTCCAGGTAAGACTTCATAATCAGTGATAGCAAACATTTTTTTTTTTCCTATTGGGATAAAGGTTTACATAAATAAACAAAAATTGGCCATTGTGAGCACACCTGCTAGTGTTAAATGTTTGTCTCATCTCTGTAACTGATACATTCTGCTGGCGAGCTTGTTCTTTTAAAAACCAACAGATTTACTGGCTGGATCACCAGATTAAAATAAAATAAATGAAGCCTAAAAAAAACGAATGCAGCCATCACATCCTAAAAATGGTAAGCTGCAATGTCATAAATGTTTGCTTCACTTACCCTTTGAAACGATATCCCCCACCAATTTAATGTTGTTGGCAATAACTGACAATATGTAGTAGAGAAGGCAGTTGCACAATCTATGGGGTTTGGTGATTGTCCACTTAGGCTGTATTGTGTGAAGACAGGGAGCTTGTCAGGTACTCCCCCATACCCAGACTTTTGACTGAGCACAGCAATAGGGGAATATGGGTTAAAGTCAGGGACATGCAGTCAGGGGAGGCAGGTGAGGCAGAGCCTGCCATGAACATAAAAATAAAAAAACGATCAAACTTTAAGGGTTGTAGCTCTGCAATGTGGTGTCACAGAGTAGCTGAAGTCCTACCCCACCACTGGTCATAATTTGGGGCTCCTACGACCTATGGTTCCGGAGATACGGGGCTTCTTGCACAGCCTGCCAGGAGCTACATACAGAGCAGCGAGTTTAAATACAAGATGGCACACTCTGTTTGCAGCAGACTGAGAGGATGAGCTCACAGTGCCTCTCCTCACTTCTTGCCAGAGGCACTGAGCAAAATGGACAGCTTGGAGTCTTGGAGCAATGGTAAAGTAGCATTGAAAAAGATATGTATGTTGCGCTAAGATGATGCTATACGTATAAATACACCCCTATATATTATTTATAGGATATGATAAAAACGTAGGTATATATCATAAATTATATAAAACGTAGGTATATATCATAAATTATATAAATTATATCAAAATTTATATAAAATTACGTATGTATATATAAAGGCAGTAAAAAACTGAATAAAACACCTCTAATACTTCGTGAATAAATAACTGTGAAAAGTGATCTCGTGACTGATAAAATTCAATGAAAATTCAAAAAATGGTGAACAGTAAAAACTGTTGATATTGTGAATATATACACATATAAAACCATTCAAAATTACATAAATGACAAGTGGATATTTGGTGGAAAAGGCGCCAAACTGTATGTGTAGGTTATACAGTGGTATAGTCCATGTGGGTGCTACATATAAAAATCATTATTTTTTTGCTAGAAAATTACTCAGAACTCCCAAACATTATATATATATTTTTAGTAGATACCCTAGAGAATAAAATGGTGGTCGTTGCAACTTTTTATGTCACAGCAAATTTTCATGAGTAGTCTCATGAATAAAAAAATTTTAAAAACACTAACGTTACCCCGATTTTTTTGTATAATGTGAAACATGATGTTACGCTGAGTAAATAGATTCATACCATGTCACGTTTTAAAATTGGGCACACTTGTGAATGGTGCCAAACTTCACAGTACTCAAAAATCTTCATAGGTGACGCTGTAAATTTTTTTACAGGTTACATGTTTAGAGTTACAGAGGAGGTCTAGTGCTAGAAATATTGCTCTCACTCTAACGATCGCGGCGTATGTAACCTGTGTGTATCTGGCTCCGATACTAGCCAGTGCCTCACCAGCCACTGACCTCACGGCACGTCCCTGGTTCAGTATCACTAAAGGCAAAAATTTTTGTAAAGTTTTGGATAGAATAGAACACCTGTCATGATTTTTTTGCTGTCTGTACTCCATTAGGGAGATTCACCCTCTTTATTTGTCCTGTTTACCTTTATCATTGAAAGTGAAAGTAAAAGAAATCGCACATTTTGTGTTGACTTCGGAACAAAAATAGAGGGGAGATCTTCCAATGGGGACACTAGTTCTGGTGACCTTGGTGACACCCCAGGATTCCCTCACATTAGTGGGACTTCCCTTTGCTTTCTGTTTTGGCTACAGGACAGGAAATTAAGGAAATCTCTGCCATAAGACACAGGCGGCAAAAAAAATAAAAACTGATGGGGGTGACAGTTTAAATTTTGGTACAAGAGGGTGCATAGCACAGGATAAGAAGTGTTATTATTATTAGACAGTATTTATATAGCGCCAACAGTTCATGCAGCGCTTTGCAATTTTTATGATGGACGTTAACCTGAAATAATGTTACCTGTGTATGTCATGACAGGCTTTAATCTAAATAAATGTATCTGTGCATATTTTTATATGTTAGAAACCTTTTGGCCATGTATATTCTGCAGTATACTGTAAGTCCATGAAACCGCCATATTGTTTATTCATACAAGCAGGCTCTGTCTCCTGCTAGGTAGTGCTGCACAATATTGTGCCTTGTTAATCTTGCTATGTCACTCAATAATTTATTTTATAGGTCAACAAGGCAGGGTATGTCTCACTGAGAATAACAGATTTTCTAATGACATGAAACACCCCCAATTCTCTTATTCTACTTTATTCTAAATTGCCTAGGCTTTAGGTCACATGGGGAAGCTGGCAAGCAAGAGACACTGGGGTTGATTAGGGACTGTTCACTGAGTTTATTTATTAGTTTACAATAATTTACTGTGCAAAGTGAACATATACTTTTAATAGTAAACATACATTTTTTCTAGGTGAACAACCTCCACTCCTTTTAAAGTAAATTAATCGAAGTGTCTATTGAAAATAATAATATGATTTGTTAATGCTGGCACCTACCCTATTAATTTATGTGAGGTGTGAACTTTAATAGAAGGTCCACCTTAATTGTTTCATGACTACTAAAAGTTTTTTCATAAATCTCCAGTATTTTTTTTTTTTTTATCTGTGTCTTATTATTTATGTTAAATACATTTTGCAATACCTCTGTGCTCAGCGAAACAATCAATAAGCCACTGTGCAAAAAAAATGTGAAGATAATAAAATTAATAAGAAATTTTTAGAAGAATAATAATAAGGAGGGTGGAGCTGCACTCATTTATACACAAATGCAAGGTAAGAAATAGATAATAAAATAATGTTGTCAGGTCCCTTGCGGTCCAAGGAACTAGGAACACCCCGTGGAGGTTGTGGATGGCTGACTGCTGAGGGTTGAGGTTTCTGCGATGCATCCACACAGGGTTGCAGCCATGGTCCTGTTGGAGCAGAAGATTCCCCAGGGCGTGACATCTAAGAGCCAGCAGCTTTTCACCGAAGCCTCTGATGGTGAGGATGGACTATGCTGCAGCTGACTCCAGGTCGTGGCCCCTAGGGTCTCCCAGCTCACACTCACGGCTGGCTCTGGAGGATGGAGAGGAAGCAGCAGCATATGGCAAAGAGGAATGGTTAGTAGGCAGGCCTAGGATGGGGCAACAAGCAGACAGGGATGGTCAAGACAAGCCGAAGGTCACGATAACAGGCAGGCAGGGATGGTCAGGAGAAAGCCAAGTCGGTACATGGAACAAATAAAGAGTACAGGGCATGAATGTCACTAGAATGCCTAACACAAATGTTGATTGGCAAGGCTTGGTTTGCAGTGTACAGGTTAATATAGTGTTTCCTGTTATTGGCTGGTGTGGAGCCATGCTTGAGGGAAGATTACTTAAGCACACAGGTGAACAGCATTCGGTCTCTAAGCTGAACACAACCGAGAGGTAAGCAGACAGACAGACATGAACATTACTGCAGATTTATGACAGTACCCCCCTCTTACGAGGCCTCCCCCTCCCCCGATTGGGCCCAGGCTTGGAGGGAAACCTCACATGAAACCTCCCCAAAAGACGAGGTGCAAAGACATCAGATGCAGTGATCCAAGACCTCTCCTCAGGCCAAACTCTTTTCCAATGCACGAGGTACTGAAGAATGCCTTTACAGAGTCGGGAATCCAGAATTTGACTAACCTCATACTCCTGATTATCCTCAGAGACCTTGACCGCAGTAGTAAGAGGACAAGAGAATTTATTGAGGACTAAAGGCTTCAGAAGGGAAACATGGAAGGAGATCTTGAGGCTTTTAGGGATCTGAAGTTTGAAACAAACCAGATTCAACTTAGAAATTATAGTATATGGGCCAATGAATCTTGGGGCAAACTTCAGAGAAGGAACCCAGAGCTTGATGTTTCTGGTGGAAAGCCAGACTTTGTCCCCTGGCTGTAAAGAAGGCGGTTTATGCCTGTGACAGTCGGCAAAACCTTCGACTTTGTCGGTAGCTGCCCATGGGGAATCATGAACGTCATCCTAAATAGAATTAAAAGATTCTTGAGCCATAGCCAACACTGAGGGTGTCTTCCATAAACTGTGAAAAAGGGTGTCTTCTGAGAACTCATGTTAACATGATTATTGTGAGAGAATTCTACCCACAGGAGTAGTGAGGACCAATCATCATGATAAGCAGAGACTAGGTGCGGAGAAAGACCTTTAACTCCTGATTAACCTTCTCAGTCTGTCTATTGGATTGAGGGTGGTAAGAAGAGGAAAAATCCAAGACAATATTGAGGGATTTGCAAAAGGCTCTCCAAAAGCAAGAAGTAAATTGAAAACCCCCGTCCGAAACAATATGGGAAGGAACCCCATGGTTTTCTCGAACAAAAATGGGTACCAAAGCAGGAGCAGAAGGGAGACCATAAAGAGGAACAAAATGAGCCATCTTGGAGAATCGATCAATTATCACCCAAATGACCGTATTATTCTCAGACGGTGGAAGATCTGTGATAAAGTCCATGGCAATGTGAGACTAGGGCTCCTTAGGAATGGGCAAGGGCATGAGAAGACCAGCAGAAGCTTGTGTGGAGGATTTAGACTGGGCACAGACATGACAAGCCTTAACGTAGTCTTTGACATCCGACATCCGTTTTTGTAGGCCACCAGTAGTGGCGACGGATGTGCAGGAAGGATCAGAGGAACCCAGCATGACCTGCCACCTTGGAATCATGTCCCCAATGAAGGATCTTAGCTCTAAGCTCAGTGGGGACAAAGGTCTTGCCAGGAGGAATTTTTGACTCCGGGGTGGTAGAATGGGCAAGAATGCATGAGGTCATAATGATCGGCTTAGGTTCAGGGGTGGGATCCTCATCCAAAGTGTCAAATGACCTAGAGAGTGCATTAGCCTGACTGTTGCATGAACCAGGTTTGTATGTATTAGTGAAATTAAAATGAGAAAAGAAAAGACTCCACCTGGCCTGTCTAGGATTCAGTCTTTCGACATTCTGTAAGTACTGCAGATTTTTATAATCACTGAAAATCATTATTGAGTGAGGGGAACCCTCCAAGAGATGACGCCACTCCTCTAATGCCAATTCAATTGCAAGAAGTTCCTGATCACCAATAGCGTAATTTTTCTCTGCCTGAGAATATTTTTGGGAGAAAAACGCACATGGATGACGTTTCTTCTCAAAGGATTAAAGAAGCACAGCTCCCACCCCTATCGAAGAAGCGTCCACTTCAATGAAAAATGGATCCCCAGGATTAGGTCTCCTCAAGAGAGGTCCAGAAACAAAGGTCTGTTTCAAATCATGAAATGCAAAAACAGCTTCAGGGCACCACTCCTTGGCATTCGCTGCCTTCTTGGTCAAGGCGATAATAGGCGCAGCAATGGAAGAGTAATTCCTAATGAATTGCCCATCAATTTTGTGAACCCAATTGTGTGACCTTGAGGCTGGCAGGAAGAGGCCAGTTGGTAATGGCCAAGACCCTTCCAGGATCCATACGAAAGACCCAAACTAGAGACAAAGCATCCCAAAAACAGGACCTCAGAACAGTCAAAAGAACATTTCTCCAGCTTGGCATACTGATTATTTTCTCTAAAGTGCTGAAGTACAATCCGGACATGGTTTCTGTGGACAAGCAGATTTTACGAAAAGATGAGAATGTCATCCAGATAGAAAACAACAAATTGATAAAGCTGATCCCTGAAGATTTTGTTGACAAAGTTTTGGAACACAGCTGGGGCATTACACAAACCAGAAGGCATAACCAATTATTCGCAATGCCCATCTCTAGTGTTAAACGCGGTTTTCCATTCGTCACCTTCCCATATCCGGATCAGATTGTATGCACCTCTGAGATCCACATTGGTAAAAATGGAGGCACCTTTTAACCTGTCAAATAGTTCAGATATTAAGGGTAAGGGGTAACGATTTTTGATTGTCACTGCGTTTAAGCCTCGATAGTCAATGCAGGGTCTTAAGGTAAGATCCCTTTTGGCAAGGAAAAAGAACCCTGCTCCTGCAGGCGATGAGGATTTTCAGGTCTCTAGATTTTCAGCGACATAATCTGACATGGCCTGTGAAAGGAAATAAAATGTAGATTAGGGGTCTCTCGCTCTGCTTTGGTGTGCCGTGCAATTCCGAACAGGCCTGGAGATTTGCTCTTTGAGACAAAGAAACATACAGCAAGGTTCTCTCCAAGCAAATCTAATGTTTATTCATGGGTGTGAATATATAAAGGGGCTTTTACAAAAGACCAAATTATCCAATCATATACAAGTACAGTCTATGACAATGTGAACTAATTATAATAAAGAAATCACGTGCTTTACAAGAAATGAAACTACCAAGAAGGTAACCATTAAAAGGAGAAACGAAACTCAAAGAGAAGATTACAGTATTATGGAAAAACGAAACTAGATTAGCAAGACTTGAGCATATCTGACAAAATGGATGTTAGAGACACACAAAATGGAAACTGACTATAATACAAAGAAGTAGTTAAACTAAATATCCCTTCAGCCTGGGTCTCTGGGATGGACAGAGGGTAGGTACGACCCCTGGGCAGAGTTGCTCTGAGAACAAGGTCAATAGCACAGTCAAATTGCCGTTGAGGAGGATACACCTCAGCTGATCTTTTTTCAAAACACATAATGGAAATCGCTATATGCAGCAGGAAGAGCAGAAGATACAGATGTGCCTGCAACAGGAAGTCTCTCCTTTGGAGCAACCTTGAGTAGGCAGGAAGAGAAACAGGAGGAACCCCAAGCCAGCATCTGCCCAGAAGTCCAGTGAATGTGTGGAGAATGGAGCTGTGACCAAGGAATGCCCAATACGATGGGGGTTGAGGCCTTAGTTAGGATAAGGAAGGATATCCACCCTGGTGGAGTATCCCTACCGACATCTTAACAGGGAGAGTCTGAAAGCAGATAGGGGCCTCTGGAAGAACAGTGCCATCACTTGCCGAGACTCCCAGTGACGTGGTAAGGGGCAAAGGGGTAAGTTTCATGGAAGAGGAAGATCTCTAGTCCATTAAATTGCCAGCTGCTCCGGAATCCAGATATGCCAAGAGCAAATGAGAGGATGCGCCTACATGAAGAAACACAGCAAGAAGAAGAACGAGAAGGTGATATTTCTGGGTCCAATACTTCACCTTCCAGATGTATTAGACCCGAGCATTTCCCGGACGAAGCAAGCAGGAGTCATGAAAATGATCTTTTGCCCCACAATAGGGACACAGGCCCAGAGGTTCCTCGGGTGATAGCCAGGTCCGGAGCATCTGCATAGGTTTCTCAGCTGGCAGGAGATGCTCCACAGGATGAAGGGAGGGGAGCTCAGGCTGACTAAAGACCAGGGAGTGCTGGTGTCTTTTTTTTAGGGACCTCTCCTTAAAGCGAACATCAATCTGGTTACACAAGGAGATGACATCGTCCAGACCGCCGGGGATGGTTCTTCCCACTAATTCATCCTTCACTCGGTCAGAAAGGCCACGTAAAAAGGTTGCAACTAAGGTCTCATTATTCCAGCTCAGCTCAGCTGTTAGTATACGAAACTGAAAAAGACTCTTGGCGAAGATGTAAAAGGACACTGGCTGCAGAAGAAACCTGACCCGGTTCCTCAAAGATATTCCGAAAGAGCTTCAAGAAGTTAGACAGGCTAGACACCACTGGATCATTCTTCTCCCAAGGCTAAAGCCTCGCCGGAGAGGAGGGAAATAATATAGGCTACCTTTGCCCGATCAGAAAAGAAGTTTTGAGGCTGGAGTTCGTAGTAAATGGTGCACTGGCTGAGGAACCCCCTGCAGACCTTGGAGTGCCCAGAGAAACGGGACGGAGCTGGTAGTTGCAGAGAATGTATGGCTGCAACCCGAAAAGGTACAGCCACCGATTGTGATTAAGGTTGCTGAACCAGGGGTCCTAAGGAAGCCTGGAGCTGTTCAAAGCGGGAGGCCAAATCCTGAAGGAATCGCATCACCTGGGTCTGGATTCCTGGGCCTCGAGTCTGTGGACTATGCCCTGCAGCTAATCATGCGCGGGTAGAGGCACATATGCCAGATCCATGGCCGATCAAACTGTCAAGTTCCTTTGCGGTCCAAGGGACTAGGAACATCCCGTGGAGGTTGTGGACCCAATGGCTGACTGCTGAGGGTTGAGGGTTTTGGGAAGCAGCCACATAGGGTCGCAGCCACAGTCCTGGACAAGGAGTTAGAGCATAAGATTCCCCAGGGCATGGGATCTAAGAGCCAGCAGGTTTTCACTAGATGGTGAGGATGGACTATGCTGCAGCTGCAACTCCAGGTCGCGGCCCTTAGGGTCTCCCAGCTCACACTCACGGCTGGCTCTGGAGGATGGGGAAGAAGCAGTAGCACATGGCAAAGAGGAATGGTCAGTAGGCAGGCCAAGGTTGGGGTGACAAGCAGACAGGGATGGTCAAGACAAGCTGAAGGTTGTGATAACAGCCAGACAGGGATGGTCAGGAGAAAGCCAGGTCGGTACACAGAACAAACAAAGAGTACACAACAGGAATGCCTAACACAAATGTTTATTGGCAAGGCTTAGCTTGCAGTGCACAGGTTAATATAGTGTTTCCTGTTAGAAGCTGGGGTGGAGCAATGTTTAAGGGGAGATTACTTAAGCACACAGTTGAACAGCGTTTGGTCTCTAAGCTGAACACAACAGAGAGATAAGCAGACAGACAAACATGAACATTACTGCAAATTAATGATAGTTGTGCTTCCCCTTTAAAAATTTTAAATATCAGTCCAACAGCAATTAATCATCACACCAAAAATGTTACATTTCTTTTTTGGAATGACAATAATTATAAAGTCTGTATGCAACGTATAAACCATTGGTAGAAGTGGCTGTACTCTATGTTCTCACTGGTCTTTATATGTATAATTGGCTTTTAGCAGCTTACTCCTGGCCCCTGAGGACATCCTCTGTGATGAAACACGTCAGCAGAGCTTAGGCTGCTGATGTCATTATGTCCGCCACTGGCAAGAGTGGACTTTTCTTTTTATGATGTTTATTCCTTGCTTTGCGAGTACCCTCCTTTATTGAATAATTTAGGAAGATTTTATAGGATTACACTATCTGGTCTACTTTATTTCTTTATGTCTCCTGTTTGCCTACACATACCGTGGAATTATTTGAGGGCTGTGATCTGTACCAAGCTGGCCAATTTAATACTCATGATAAATACAGTATAACTATGCGCTTATGACCTTGGTTGGTAGGGGTCATATAACTCTTATAAGAGACTGGTGGTGGTGCACTGAATTTGGTAACTTTGAAGAGCGGATTTGCACAAGAAGTTTTTTTACTTGAAACATGCTGATTGGACTTCTTAACCACACGATTTTATTATTGTGTTTACTGCCTCTGGATTTATCATATATGAAGTTGGTGTAATGATTAATTGCTGTTCATTGGGAATTAATATTTTAAAATTTGAAAGGGGTAGTTCAACATTAAGTTTTTTCCCACCTTACTCTTTACGTTACCCAAATAATAATTGGATGCATTTTAAAAAATAGAACATATATTAATAGAACTAGAAAACAACTAATGAAGAGTAGACATTGCATTAAATGACTCGTATCTGTCTTTTGTTTTCCTTTCTCTTGTTGTTTTTGAGAATATTGAAACTGTTTCTGATGAAAGCTCTTTTAAACATAATAATATAGTTATCTTATGTCTGCAAATTTATGTGCAAGGCATTGTTTATCTAAACAGCAGGGGATTAATGTGCTATAACAAAGCATTATCTTACTTACATTATACTTAATTAATTAGTAGTAAAACATAGTGATTTTCTGGGAGATTTTGGCATGTTGTTACATTTACTAAACCTTAAAAGAAGAGAGCCGCTGCTTTTGCCTGCCAACAAAGAGACTTTCTGCTCACTTGCAGGATGGGATTAGCTGTTAGTTGTTTGTATACTATGTTGCTGAGCGAATAGGACTTTTAGCCTAAATTATAAATATCATCTGCGACTTATTAATGTAATGTCATGAAAATGGGGATTGAATTTATGTTTTTTACAATTCATTTGTGACATAATCATAGTGCTTTATTCACCCACATTTTAAAGCAGAACTAAAGCCTGTAATACTTACCTCTTTGTCAACAGTTCGCAGTTCCTTGCCACCATCTTCTACCTGGCTTATTCTGAGTACCAGGCTGCGGTCATCTTCATTGGCTGCCACAGGATGAAGTCACTCCTGCGCTTGTGCATGTGCAGCTCAGCGTACATTCCAAAGATGACTGCGAGCAGGCAGGTAAGTTTAATTTATTGCAGAAGAGACATGCATGTCTCTTCTGCGATAAAGAGCCTGTCTGCTCACAGTTTTGTATTTAGTAACTTTGGTTCCGCTTTTGGTCAGTTTATGGCTTAAAGTTGTATTAAACCCAAAAACAAGAATGTATTGCAGACTACCAATCCTTAGATGTGTTGGCTGCATTCATTTTTTTCTAGTCTTTTTTTTCTTTATTTTACCTGGTGATCCTGCCAGGAGCACACTTTCTATCTAAGGCCCCTTTCACACTGGGGCGTTTTTCAGGCGGTACAGCACTAAAAATAGTGCCTGTACACCGCCTGAAAAAAACGGCCCCATTCACTCCAGTGTGAAAGCCGGCGGGCTTTCACACTGGATTGGTGCGCTAGCAGGACGGTCAAAAAAGTCCTGCTAGCAGCATCTTTGGAGCGGTATAGGAACGGTGTATTCACCGCTCCTATACCGCTCCTACCCATTGATTTCAATGGGACACCGCGGTAATACCGCGGCAATACCGCCGGCAGCGCTTTGTGGGGGATTTCAACCCTTTTTCGGCCGCTTGCGGGGGTAAAACCGCCCCGCGAGCGGCCGAATACCGTGGCTAAAACGACGATAAAGCAGCGCTAAATATAGCGCTGCTTTACCGTCACCGCGGCTCCCGCCCCAGTGTGAAAGGGGCCTAAGGGTGTCTGCATTTTGGATGAAGCAATAAAGCAGACACCTTTGGACAGCAGGATTGTCAGTCTGATGGGAGGGTAGTATTAGGCTAGATGATTTAGATGGACTTGACTAAGACTGGCCATACACCATGCAAATTTCTTTCCTGTAGGTTGCAGGAAAAAAATTTGCACGATTCCCCCATCAACACAGACAGTGCTGACAGGGGAATCCCTCCTGCCGAGACATTGGGGGTTATTTACGAAAGGCAAATCCACTTTGCACTACAAGTGCACTTGAAATTGCACTGAAAGTGCACTTGGAAGTGCAGTCGCTGTAAATCTGAGGGGTAGATCTGAAATGAGGGGAAGCTCTGCTGATTTTATTATCCAATCATGTGCAAGCTAAAATGCTGTTTTTTATTTTCCTTGCATGTCCCCTTCGGATCTACAGCAACTGCACTTCCAAGTGCACTTTCAGTGCAATTTTGAATGCACTTTGCACTTGTAGTTTGCACTTGTAGTGCAAAGTGGATTTGCCTTTAGTAAATAACCCCCATTGTCTTCTTCCGGCAGGGGGGCGGGCGGGGGAAACCATCCTCGCTGGGAAAGGACAGAGATTATCTCTAGTGGCTATAGCAGCCGTTGGCGATAATCGCAAGAGCATCTGGCAGGCTGGTTGTACCCAAGTTGACCGATCGATCAGCTTGGTACATTCAGCCTGTCCATTAACGGTTTGAACCATGCATGGCCGACCTAACAAATTGAAGATGAACTCCAGCTAACACTTTATAAGCAGTGTCAGCAGTTTCTTTTGGGATTAAGGTTTTACATAAATGAATAAAAGCCGAGCACCCTTGTCAGTGTTAAAATAGTCTGAACCCTATAAATGCTACTTAACCACTTCCAGACCAGCCTCGTTTTGGATTTTAGGTGTTTACATGTTTAAAACTGTTTTTTTTTTGCTAGAAAATGACTTAGAACCCCCAAACATTATTATATATTGTTTTTTTTTTCTAACATCCTAGAGAATAAAATGGCGGTCATTGCAATACTTTTTTTCACACCGTATTTGCGCAGCGGTCTTACAAGCGCACTTTTTTTGGAAAAAAGTCACTTTTTTGAATAAAAAAATAAGACAACCGTAAAATAAGCCCAATTTTTTTTTGGATTATGAAAGATAATGTTACGCCGAGTAAATTGATACCCAACATGTCACGCTTCAAAATTGCGGCCGCTCGTGGAATGGCGTCAAACTTTTACCCTCAAAAATCTCCATAAGCGACATTTAAAAAATTCTACAGGTTGCATTTTTTGAGTTACAGAGGAGGTCTATGGCTAGAATTATTGCTCTCGCTCTACCGATCGCGGCGATACATCACATGTGTGGTTTGACTACCGTTTTCATATGCGGGCGCTGCTCACGTATGCGTTCGCTTCTGCGCGCGAGCTCGTCGGGACGGGGTGTTTTAAAAAATTTTTTTTTGTTTTTATATTATTTTTATTTTACTTAATTGTATTATTTTTTTACACAGTTTAAAAAAAAAAAAAAAAATTGATCACTTTTATTCCTATTACAAGGAATGTAAACATCCCTTGTAATAGAAAAAAGCATGACAGGTCCTCTTAAATATGAGATCTGGGGTCAAAAAGTCCTCAGATCTCATATTTGGACTTCAATGGGAAAAAAAAAATTAAAATTAAAAAAATGTCATTTAAAAAAATGACATTTGTAAATTTCCCTTTAAGACGTATGGGCGGAAGTGATGTTTTTGACGTCGCTTCCGCCCTCCTATGGTATAGAGAGGAGTGGCGGCCATCTTAGCCTCACTCATCTCTATACACAGGCAGGGAACGGACCCGATCGCCTCCGCCGCTGCCGACGGTTCCGGTAAGCGGCGGAAGGCACGGGAGAGCGGCGGGAGGGGGGGGGGCACCTCTCCCGCCGCCGATAACGGTGATCTCGCGGCGAATCCACCGCGATGACCACCATTATCGGAAAGGGGACCGCTCACTGTAAAGAGGGATACCTCGGTTGTGGCAGCAGCTGCTGCCGTTACCGAGATATCCCTCTTCAAAAAAATGACGTATATATACAGTGAGCGGTCGTGAAGTGGTTAATTGCTGGACCACCTGGTGAAAATTATAGGAAAAAAATTCCACACTAAGAATTGATGAGTTGCAATTTAATAATTTTTTTTGTTTTGGGTTTAATACTGCTTTAAATGCGTATAGTGTGGGGCGGGGGTAGGCCACCTTTTGAGCAGTGTGCTGAAAAATGTTTTCAAAGAAATTGAGCATGCCGATTTTATAACAAAAAAATTTCAACATCACACTCTCAATCACAAAAAGGATTTTTTATAAAGTAAATGCTGTAAACTATTTTATTAGTGAGAAATTAACATCCTACACTCTCACGCCTCAGATCAGCCCCAATTTCTGCACCTTCACACCTCAGATCACTGCCCCCCCCCCCCTGCAAATCTGTTTCACCACTGTACCCCCTGCTTATCTGCCCCACCACTGTAACCCCCTGCACATCTGCCCCACCACGGTACATCTGCTCCACCACTGCACATCTTCTCCACCACTGTACCCCCTGCTCATCTGCTTCACCACTGTAACCCCCTGCTCATCTGCCCCAGCACTGTAACCTCCTGTACATCTGCCCCACCAATGTTCCCCCTTTCTCATCTGCCCCATCACTGTACCTCCATGCACATCTGCTCCACCATTAATCCATCATCTCATATGTCCTAACACTGAGCTTATCCGCTTATCTGCCCCACCAATGTAACCCCCTTTCTCATCTGCCTCAAGACTGTACCTCCTGAACATCTGTCCCACCTCTGTTCCCCTTGCTCTTCTGCCCCATCACTGTAACCCCCTGCTCATGTGTTCCACCGATGTACCTCCTTTCACCTCTGCATCCCTCTGCACATCTGCCCCACCTTTGTACCCCCTGCTCCTCTGCCCCACCTCTGTACCCCCTGCTCCTCTGCCCCACCACTGTAACCCCCTGCTCATCTGTCCCACCAATGTACCTCCTTTCTCCTCTGCCCCAACACTGGACCCCCTGCTCATCTTTCCCACCACTGTAACCCCCTTCTCATCTGGCCCAACACTGGGCCCCCCTGCTCATCTGTCCCACCACTGTAACCCCCTGCTCATCTGCCCCATCACTGTACCCCCCTGCTTATGTGTTCCACCGATGTACCTCCTTTCTCCTCTGCATCCCTCTGCACATCTGCCCCACCTTTGTACCCCCTGCTCCTCTGCCCCACCTCTGTACCCCCTGCTCCTCTGCCCCACCACTGTAACCCCCTGCTCATCTGTCCCACCAATGTACCTCCTTTCTCCTCTTCCCCAACACTGGACCCCCCGCTCATCTTTCCCACCACTGTAACCCCCTTCTCATCTGGCCCAACAGTGGGCCCCCCTGCTCATCTGTCCCACCACTGTAACCCCCTGCTCATCTGCCCCATCACTGTACCCCCCTGCTTTTCTGCCCCGCCGCTGAACCCCCTTCTCATCCCTCCCACCACTGTACCTCCTGCACATCTGCCCAACCACTGTACCCCCTTGCTCTTCTGTCCCACCACTGTAACTCCCCTGCTCATCTGCCCCATCAATGTACCCCTTTTTTCATCTGCCCCACCACTGTACCTCCCTGCACATCTGCTCCACCGCCGTATCCCCATGCTCTTCTGTATCACTACTGAACACCTTCTCATCTATCCTAACCACTATAACCCGCTTTCTTATCTGCCCCACCAATGTACATCCAGCACATCTGGCTCACCTCTGTATCCCCCTGCTCTTCTGCCCCACCACTTGTCCCCCTGCTCTCCTTCCACCACTGTAACCCCCTGCTCATCTACCCTACCAATACCCCTATTTTCACATCTGCCCCACTGCTCTACCCTCCTGCTTTTCTGCCCCAATACTGAAACCCCCTGCTCATCTGGCCCAACACTGAACCCCCCTGCTCATCTGACACATCACTGTACCCCCCTGCTCTTCTGTCCCACTGCTAAACCCCTTTCTCATCTCTTCCACCACTGTACCTCCCTGCACCTCTGCCCCACCGCTGTACCCTCCTGCTCTTCTGTTCCACCTCTGAACCCCTCCTGCTCATTTTCTCCACCGCTGTACCCTCTTCTCACCTATGATATGTGTGATATGCAGAGTTGTGAAAGGAAGCAGAGATGAGGCACATTTACCTGTCCTGGCACACTCATCCTGCTGATCCACCTCTCGCATCCAGCCCACGTGCTTGTATGTGGTGTAACATAAAAGCATATGGAATGGATGCGCAATGATGAGCTCAGGTCAGAGGCATTTTCTGAAAGCAGTGGGCCTGGGTGCAGGATCATAAGTTGGGCCCCTGCAGCTGAGAAAATGTGGTTGGGTGTGATTTTCATTGTGCTGAATACTGGTGGTAGCTTAAAGGGACACAGAGTGCAGGGGTTCAGTAATACAGTAAGTGACGCAAAGGTTCAGGGATAATTTCAACAAAGTTCCCAGAAGCCCAACAGTAATTCCACAAACTGTCACCTGATTGTGGTTTTCTCAATCACAGTGAAATCCCTTCTTTCAGAGATTGGTAGTGGCAACCAAGAGAGTCATCTTCCTCCAGATGGTGGATGGGGCTAGCCGGACTGTAATTGGCTTTAGCAGTGGCCAAAACAGACCTCCTCCTCCTGGAAACAGGGAACCCCCCCCCTCACCCCCCCCCCCCCAGCAGAACTGCACCCAAACAATGTTTCTTATCTTTTACAATGTGTGGTGGCACAGTGCCTCCCCCTCAGTGCAGGTGTGGCATGGGGAATTCTGAAATTGGAATGCATTAGTGTCTCACTGACACTTCCCTGCGCTGCTCTGCTGATGGGGTTGGAGTCGAGTGCCAGCAAAAGAGGCATTGCATGCCTTTTGCGGCACCAGTGCCGGGGGTTGCTTACCCCTGGTGTGGGGTATACAATAATTTGGCTCAGTTTTGTGTTTCTGTACTTCTCTACAGTTTATGTGCCAGTCCTGGGTGCAGGACTTTCTCATCTTTGCTTGCTGTCCTCCATATTTACAGATCCTTGTTATTTAGGTCACACACAGTGACATTATATAACTGTCCCTTCACAAAATCACTGTTAAGAGGCAATGCTTCAAACTTTTAAAAGCAAATGTTGAACGTTTTCTACTCAACTGATAGCTTGAAGAGGGTATATCAGAATAACAGGATTATAGTTACAGTATGTGTATTGTTTTACACAATGGGGCATTTTGAAATCAGCTAAAGAAGCCCCTCATAGCCATTAGAAAAAGTCCTGGAAACAGAAAATGTTCATATACTGTGTGTTCAAACTACTAGCAAAACTACTACATGAACCTTTTTTTAAAGTGAACCTGTTTACATTAAACAGTATAAATGTATATACCCAGGCTTCTAACCTGTAAAGGTCACTGGAAGCTAAATTACCTCTTCTAATAGATCCTATAGATTTGTCCCAGTCGACTCATGACCTCAAATAATATTTTGTAAGAATGACACACCTGATGTCTCCCCTGCCCTTCTATGGGATGCACACAAATTGATTATGAGACAAAACTAATTAAACTAGGTGCTAGGAAGAAGTGAGTGTGTAACCAGCAAATAGAAACTCTTGATCAGCCAAGAAACGTCATATACACTCCTAGCATAAGGTAAGATTTGAAATTCCTTATCGAGTTCAAAACTAAGAGGGCGTTACACTTAATCTCCTAAAAGGTTTATGAATTGGGTAATAAACCAAATAAATTTCTAACCAGGGATTTACAAGACAAAAAAAATGCCTTGTTTATCTCCAAGACTACCCCCGCTATACCTTATGCTTTTAGGCTAGGTTTCCACTAGTGCGACTTTTCATGCAATTTGGGACTGAAAAGTCGTACCCCATGATTTTTAATGAGTACCGTTCATATCTGTGCGACTTCAAGATGCAGCAACTTCAAAGTAGTCCCTGCACTACTTTGGTCCCAATTTGATGCGACTTGAGGTCCATAGGCCTCAAGAATACACAGGCATTGCTTCAAGTCGCGGCAAAAAATCACGGTAAAATTGCGGCAAAAAATTGTGGCAAAATCGCACACGACTTTGGGGATGCAATAATGGAAACATAGACTTAAGAACTTTTATCAAAATCTATGCATTGTTCCCCCTAATATCTCCCTATCACAGGCTGATCTCTGCCTGGAATGTATTATTAAACATTGTGACAGGCAAACCTACTATCTTGATTGACAGATTCCTTTAAAGCTTTAGAGGGTGAGTTTCTCCAAGCAATGAAGGGCATGGCTTTGGGTAAAGCACCTGGGCTGACCATTTTACCATACAATTTTTTTAAGACCTTCCAGGAAATTTTAATGCCACAACTAACCTCTTATGCTAACTTCATCACAGAAAAAGAGCAGATAAGACGTTAAAGTCCCGGGCAGACCAAAACCGGGCAGTTATAAGCCAATTTTCTTGCTCAAATTAGATATAAAAATGTGCACTACGGCGCTTGCTACTAGATTCCTTCCATTCCTTCCATGGTGGACTTCTTATGATCAGACTGTGTCACAGAACCTTTTCCCACACTCCACTTGAGTGCGTCCTTCAGTATGCAGCCACCTCCAGTCTGAACATCGGAGATCAGATATTATAGCCAAACGTACAACACTAGCTGACACTAGCTTGTAGGATCATGAAATGTTTTATTGGACAAGGATACAGGCTTTTTATACACTTGAAAAGTATGTCAGTCCCCCACATATACAATAGCCCAAATATTTACCCAAAACATCACACAATGGGTTAGATAATGAGGTAGGGCTGACTCATGGCTACTCCCCCCTCCTCTAGCAACTACTAGCTGACAATGATATAATTAACATGCTAATTAAAGCAGCCCTTGAAATAGCCCAGGTCAACAGACTGCCCGGCAACAAGCTCACAACTTACAATATACATTATTAAAAGTATAAACACACCCCCCAATAGTTTTCTAGGAGAAAAAGGTGTGTTAATTAGCACAATTAACAATAGGTGAAAGACCCTTTAGACTGGTAGACAACAGGAGACCCAGGACTTTCCAGATCTCATTATTCAGCGTTCCTTTCACATACATCTGCTATGAGTTCCAAGCTGGCAAAACCATCATGGCCTCCTTAATAGTGTCCTTTTGTATTACATACAGAACAACAGAACATCTTCCTAAAATGCTTGTAGCTCCCTCAAATGCCAGGGGCCATAGTCGGTAGGCAAGAGGCTAGCATTCAGTCCCCTCCAAAAGCCTTTGTCCCAGGTGAGTCTGGTTTTATCCCTCATAGGGAGGCCGGAGACTACTCCCTTAGGAGGGCAACTCTCTTAGCTTATGTACACAAACAATCCCAGCACACCCTACTCCTCTTCACTGATGCAGAGAAGGCTATTGATAAGGTAAACAGGGGTTAACTTTTGTCCACTCTTTTGGCCTCTGACCTAAAATGCACCACTGCATCTTGTTGTTGTTTGAATCTTCTATAGCCCAAGTCTGGATTAATGGCACATTGAGCAAACCCTATACACTTCATAATGGCACCCACCAGGGATGCCCCTTGTCACCCTGTTTGCCATCTCTCTACAGCCACTCTTCTCTACCATTAGGCAAAATCAAATTATTCATGAGATTCAGATTGTGAACAAATACATAAAAACAATAACATAATACATAATCTGCATATGCGAATAACCTGTTTTATATACAACATCTGTTTATTTAAAACAATCCTGTTTTATACCGCCTTCCCTAAATGAATTCGGGAATTCATTTGGAAACATTTTGAACTTCAAAACGAATCTAAATAAATCAGAAATTCTGAAACTTACACTGTCTAGGGATGAGGTCCAGAGGCTAAAATTGCACTTCTCTTACCTTAAAATCTGAAAATGTTAAATATTTAAGGATTCATCTTACCCCCCGCCTAACAGATTTGCTTCAAAATAATTACTTATCATTACTTAATTAAATCCCAGGAGATCTCCAACGATGGTAGCCTTCCCGTTTAAACAAAACTAATATGATCAAAATTAATGTCCTTCCATGGGAGCTGTTCTTGTTCCAAATGATACCAGCGGGTATACCTTCTGTTTTTCCCCCTACATAACACTCTTTGATCACTGAATAATTTTGGGCCAGAAGAAACAAAGGATCTTTCGTACTATATAATCAAAGTCCAAACAGACAGGTAGAGTAGCACTGCCTGACTTCAATGTTATAACCAGCCAGCAGTTTTGACTAGAATTGCTTAGGTTAACTTAGAATGTGTCTTGGGTACTGCTACTTTCCACAACATACACTCCACTTGGATTCCTAAAAATTATAGGTTACTCTTACCCTACACTTCACTGTTGACCATCACTTTGCTGGAAATATGGGATGCACTTTATACCCAACACAAATAGACTTACATTACTAATGCCACTGCTAGATTTTCATACTTGCTTCCAGGCCTTCTTCACTGACAGTTTTACAAATGGTCACCAGACTGCCCTCTTCTTTTATACCACATTGTCCGAGATTCAGTGATTTAACTTCTATGGATATGGATAAATGGATTTCATGCTCTTATCCAAAACTTGCTTCAAAACAAATTAAAAGAGAGTCAAAAAAGAACATTTGTGATCTAAAGATAACAATGTTGCATAGGTTGTAGCTAATTTCAGCATTAGAATTGAAGGCTTCATTTACACCATGGCATTCCGTTTTGCAGGCGGAATCGCTGGAGATCCCCATTACTTTAAACGGCACCCAAATCATGGCGTGATTTTCCTGTAATTGTTGTCCCTTGAATCGCAATGAAATTGTGCAAACAGAATCACGGGCCGCCTGCCGCCCAAAAGAAGTACAAGAACTTAGTTTGGGCGACAGGTGTCCCGCAATTCTGTTTGCATGATTTTACCACAATTTGGATGCCATTCAAAGCAAGGGCATCCAGCGATTTGCGGCATTTCCGAATCGCGGGCAGAATCGCTCCGATTCCGCTCACAAAACAGAACACCATGGTGTAAATGGAACCCAATGCCTACAAAGTGTCAAACATATTTATTTACCTGCGCCTGCCTAATCTAGCAACTTCAAATTACACAACCAGTCAAAGTAAAATAAAGTATAAAATAAAGTAGAAACACCCAACAGCAGGTTTTTTTTTCAGCCAGAACATGGTGGGACTCTGTTCCACCACCTCTGGCACTGGCCCTGCGCTCTTTGTTATCTACTGTCACTTGTAAACACAGAAGCCTGGACAACACATGGTAACATGCAAGTAGAGCATGGTGCATATATAGGCCAGGCCTGGTGTCCGAAAACCTAACGTGTTTCTAACGCTGAAACTATTTTAATTTTTCAATAGAATCAGTAATGACAGGAACCATGTCCACGTTCCTTAACAAATTTCTCCAAACTAGGACAAAATCCCATCCCCAGAATAAATATGTAGGCAGGTGCCGTCTACTTTGTCCCCTGCATGTGGCGTTTAACCGCAGAGGCATTGTAGAGGGAGCATTTTTGCTCTATGGTTTCCTGGGTCACTGGGGGAACTATCCAGTTGGATGCTGCTTCTCCATGTGACTCTGGCGGCCATATTGATTCAGGCAGAGTCTATTTAAGACCCTGGCTCCTGGGCTTGGCACACATTTTGCATGTGGGTAGTGTAAGGACAGCTCATCAATCTAAAAGGGACAGTGATTAGTGGCAGGGAAAGGTTACAGGCGAGCACGGAAAGGATAGTGACATGCCATCCTTCCTGGTAATCTACCCATTTGGGTATGGACCAAACTGGCTGCATTCTTCCCCTCAAGACAGATACTGTTGGCACATCTGAGACCTGGTCCACTACAAATTGCTAATATATACTGTGAGTGTTCACGGTTGGGTGTTGTGAATTACTGGATCCTACATTAATACAAGTTCTGTTCTCTGCTGTGGACTCCAAATGTTTACTGCGGCCCAGCATGCTGCACTTCCCCACAAATAATGGGGACACAGGCAGCAATAAAAACCTTAGAGAGGGTCTACCCTGTTCTACGCCATTCATAACTAACAAAGAAAACGTTTTGGCTAAACATAGAGGAAATGATATACAGTATATAAAGGAGTAAAAGGAAAATAGTCATCAAAGATGCATTTTAGACATCTGATATGTAACATTGGTGAAATGAATGCTATACCTGCTTTGGTAATTATATAGGAGTTAATTCGTCTCAACTATTTCCCTGTTAGGTTCAGTTCACAAAGAGAGGCTGAAAACTGAGTAAAAACTGTTTTTGTGTGATTTCCTAGGACAATGGCACAGAAAGTTCGACTGGGTACAACATCTAAAAACTGAGTTACATACACTTCCTCCAGACACACATGGCAATATATGTTAAGTAGAATTCTGAAGCTAAGAAGGCATCCTAATCATCATACAGCTTACAATGCCCCTTCTCTTGTTCTCCAAGTGGAAAATCTTCTATGTGCTTGATTTTTCAATAGCATGTGAACATGGCCATAGAAAACCATGTGCACTAACATTTATTGTTTATTCTTAATATATGTGAACCATTATCCACATAAAAGCACATTAGTGTAAAAAGGCCCCCAGGCAATAAGCCATTAACCATCTACAAAACATTCCCAGTTGAGTATTGCCAAGTTTAACAGATGGCACTTAATGTTGCTTTTACGTGTAAACATTTAATGTGAAATGTAACTCTTCATACTAAGCAGTTCATGTTACTTTCCTAAGTATACATTCAGTTAGTTGGCTTTGACTAGCCACCTTAGTGTAGTTTATTATATACTAATTTATCCTTTAGAAATGTATACATGATCGCAATTATAGCAGTTAGATTGCAGATTGTATCAAAATCCCATTTGAAAGAAAATGCCATTACTAATGCCTCAAATTAACATCTTACATGTTTGGTAGTGCAGTATGGGTTAAATAATACTATCCAGGGGCTTTTACAGGCATGTTCTGTGATTGGAGAGAACAGCGGGAGAGCAATCAGATTTTTGCCAGCACAATGGCATCCATCGACTCTTCCCATCTAACTGCAGACATGCTAATTAATATATTTCCCTATCACTAGGTTGTTTGAAATAGTAATTAAAAGAGTAATTGAAATGTTTACTTGTTGTAGGAGTGTCAACCAAGACTTGGAATATAGCAATTACCCAGGATGGATTAGAAGAAGACGATGAGACCTTTGAAGTCATTCTGAATTCTCCTGTGAATGCTGTTCTTGGCACTAAGACAAGAGCTGTAGTGAAAATTGTGGACCCCAAAGGAGGTATTCTTTTTTGATCTCCATCTTAAAATCTGGAACAGACTTAGCAGAAAATCTACTCCCTTTCAGTAACAAAATGTCGCCATTAATGATAGCTTTCATAACAAAAAGGTGTTCTTTTTTCCAGTTTTACTACTGTTATTTAGGAGATATGTATAGTCTATAATTGTAAGATAACCTATAGTTGTAGTGCAACTATTAAAATAATTGTTTTCTAATGCACGTGTGATTAATACACTGTCAGATTTCACTCTGTGCAGAGATTTTCCTGCTCTGGGACAACAATCTAAGTACCAGCAGAATGAGATTGAACATTACTGGGGCAAGTTAACTAAGCAGTTAAACCTTTATATACATGAACTGTTGCAACAAAATGTTTTAATGGAAACCCACACCATTGTAACATTGCCTGCTGTTACAATTCTGGCCTTTAAAAAGTGTCTATTACTCACTGCCACACCCAAGCAGGAATGTAACAGAATTTACAATATGATAGATCTTCACAGAGGCAAAGGTCTTTAATTTCTATTTAGAGCATCAGGAGATTCCTTAAAGAGGTTGTAAAGGCTATTTTTTTACATTAAATAAAAAAGAAGTTATAGTTACCAGATCAACACTGCCGGCTATAGTCTATGCCACTGATCGAGCGGGGAAAATCCAACAGAGTAGCTGTATAGAAGTGGACTTACCATTCTTCCTCCCCATACATGGATCAAAATTCAGCTGGTCCCTGCTGAATTTCGATCCATGTATGGCCTGCTTAAGTCCAGTCTGCTATGTCAGAGTCCCTGGCCCTCTTAGTAGTTTCAGTGGTAAGATGAGATCTCGGAGCTACTAAATGCAGCATCTTGTCCCTTGAGATTAAAATCAGTCATAGAGTCCCAATGGTATGTCAGTAGATGTGCTAAAGTATTTTATAAAGCTTAGCTGACACACTCTATTTCTAACTATTATAAATACATTTCTATTTTGAGATAATGGGAATTCACATTACAACAACCAACATATTATTTAACAGAATTAAATAATGATTTGTTAGACCCCAAATATGACGTGGGTATTATACATTTTGCTCTTAGGAGGTTGACTGTGTCCCATCTGCCTTCTGGACCTATTATTATAGGCGTGTTTGGTGTCTAACTGATTGACACTTCCCCATACATCAGTGTAACTTTTTTTTAAAAAGGTAACTTTATCACAGCAAAAATTATGGAATATGAATAGAGCTTGGCTCTGGTAGTTAAAAACAAACAGATGCAGAATGTGTATTGTTCAAACTATTATCCAGACTGTTTTCAACCTGGCTATTTAGAACAGTCCTCAAAAATCATTGGAGGATCTCCATTTTGTTTTTAGCCTCAATTGTTTTAGCAAAGTTTTATGATACTACTGCATTTTAAATTAGTTTAGTTTGTTTTCGGAATTCATTTAGTTTTGTTTATTCTTTTTTGAATTTGATTTGAATGTCCCAAACTCAGTCGAATTGAATTCAATTCGACCAAATTCGGAAAATTTTAATCAAATGCAAATTTAAATTTATTCTATTTGAAATTCAGATTTTGGAAGACAGTTATATTCTTTCTATTTTATTCTATGCTTTTCTATTCTACTGTTTCCTTTTTTATTCTATTCTAGTCTTTTCTATTATATTCTTTTATTTTATTTTCTATTCTCTTCTATTCTAATCTATTCTATTTAAATTTCAGAAGATGGTTATATTTTTTCTATTTAATTGTATTGCATTCTATTCATTTCTATTCTATTCTATTCTTTTCTATTGTATTATTTTATTTTCTATTCTATTCTATTGCAATATAATCTATTATCTTCTCTTCTATTCTATTCCTTTATTTTCTATTCTATTTTATACAATTTTTTTGTTATCTATTCAGTTTTACTCTATTCTTTTCTATTCGGCTTATTCTATTTTCTGTTCTATTCTATTCTGTTCTGTTTTACTCTATTCTTTTCTATTCTATTTTAATATTTTATTTTATATTCTTTTATATTCTATTATTTTATATTATATAGTTTATATTATATTCTCGTCTATTATATTCCTTTATTTTCTATTCTATTTTATTTTATCTTATATTCTGTTCTTTTTTTTCTATTCTTTTATATTCTATTCCTTTATTTTCTATTTTATTTTATTCTATTCTTGTTTTAAAATTTGATTCGAAACCCATTCTAATTTTGATTCGATTCAAATTTCAGACAACATTTTGTTTAGTTATTTCGGATTCCTTTCATCTAATTATTATTGTAATTTGGAAATTCGGATACATCCTAATCTCCGAATACGAAAAATTCATTTGAATTTCAATTCAGAATGAAACAAACCACACATGTCTAGTTCATTGGGATTTTTACTTAATTTACTTTATATGCTTTTATACAATATGTTTATCTCTGCATGGTTTAAGTCTTGTATGCATACAGTATTTGCATCTGATAATCGTGATTGTCAGACACATCTTGTAATTATCCTAAAATGCATGGCACCCAAATTAAAACAAGTGCCAACTGAAAATCCTATTTTATACGGTATCACCAACAAAAATGTTACATCAATATAAAGCTCCCCATTTCTACTACACTTCTGGATGTGTACGCAGTACACAATACAGTGCAGCTGTAGTACAGTTTCTAATAAAGTGCAGGCGGTGCACAAAGTATCTAATACAGTGTGTACAGTTTCTAATACACTTCAGGTGGTGTACACAGTATCTAATACAGTGTGTACAGTTACTACTACACTTCTGGTGGTGTTTCTAATAAAGTGCAGGTGGTGCACACAGTATCGAATACAGTGTGTACAGTTTCTAATACACTTCAGGTGGTGTACACAGTATCTAATACAGTGTGTACAGTTTCTACTACACTTCTGGTGGTGTATACAGTACATAATACAGTGCAGCTGTAGTACAGTTTCTAATAAAGTGCAAGCAGTGTACACAGTATCTAATACAGTGTGTACAGTTTCTAATACACTTCAGGCGGTGTACACATTATCTAATACAGTGTAGTGTGGTGTTGCAAAACAAAAAATACATCATGTCCGGAAGGCCACCAAGGAGAGGCAGATGCTCACAGGTCACTAAGAGAGGGCAAGCAGCCTCTGTGTCTACAGTCAACAGTGGTGGTCGTGGACATGGTGCATCCTCTGCAGGTGGCCATGGGACATGCTTGTCCTTTGTTTCTGCTGCTGGCCGTGTTATTGAGCCACAACATGCAGAAGAGTTGGTGGAGTGGATAACAAAGCCATCCTCATCCTCCTCATCCTCTTTCACCCAGGCTAAGAGTAGTTTGCCTTCCAACGCAGCTGCCAAAGCAGCCTATTCCACTGGCTCCTTGTCCACAGTCACTCCTTCCATAGCCCCACCATGCACGGAGGAGTCCCCAGAATTATTCGGCCACAGTGTTATGCCCCGTACACACGGTCGGAAAATCGGACCACAAAATCCATCGGATTTTTTCCGACGGATTTTGTCCGCCACTGGTGTTGCATACACACGATCGGACAAAGTTGTCGGAAAATCCGATCATTCTGAACGTGGTGACGTTTGTTGCCTACGACGGGACTATGTAGAGGCTAGTAGCCAATAGCTTTGGTCTTGTAATGTGATCTGAGCATGCGTGGCACTTTGTCCGTCGGAATTCGCTACACACAATCGGAAAAAGTCCGATAGGACTTTGTTGTCGGAAAATTTGAGAGCAGGAGATAAAACTTTGTCCGTTGGAAAATCCGATGGAAAAAGTCCAATGGAGCCTACACACGGTCGGAATTTCTGACAACATTGTCCGATAGGACATTTTCCGTCGGAAAATCCGACCATGTGTATGGGGCATTAGTTACATGCTGCTGGAGGATGTGCAGGGATTTGAAGGCTCCGATGTTGGTTCCCAGGTTGAGGAAGGGAGGACGTGAGCCTAGAGAGAGGCGGTGCCACAGAAGGACAAGAAACTGGCAGCCATGTTCCCCCAGCTGCAGCATACTGCCAAGTTTGCTCCAGTGACGAGGAGGGAGGGGATGATAAGGTCACTGACTGTACTTGGGTGCCTAAGAGAAGAGAGGAGGAGAAGGCACAACTCCAATGAGGCATGATGTCCTCTAGGGGCAGCTTAAGTGCAGCCACCCAATGTTTTACCCTTTAACCACTTCCCGCCCGGCCTATAGCAGAATAACGGCCGGGCAGTTGTTTCGTTATCCTGACTGGGCATCATATGACGTCCTTCAGGATAACATGCCGCTGCGCGCCCGTGGGGGCGCCCATTGTGGCGATCGGTGGAGCAGTGTGTCAGTCTGACACACCGCTACACAGATCTCAGTAAAGAGCCTCTGGTGGAGGCTCTTTACCACATGATCAGCCGTGTCCAATCACGGCTGACCACGATGTCAACAGGAAAAGCCGGTGATTGGCTTTTCCTCACTCGCGTCTGACAGACGCGAGTAGAGGAGAGCTGATCAGCGGCTCTCCTGACAGGGGGGGTCTGCGCTGATTGTTTATCAGCGCAGCCCCCCCTCAGATGCCCACACTGGACCACCAGGGACTCCACTAGGACCACCAGGGAAGGGGGCAACATGTGGATGGCCAGGTATGTACCCCCTGGCCATCCACATGTGCAAATGATGCCCAATATGTGCCAGTCAGTGCCCACAAATGGGCACTGACTTGCACCATCATGTACCAATCAGTGTCATCAGTGCCACCCATCACCCAGCAATGCCACCCATCAGTATCATCAGTGCTACCCATAAGTACCCATCAGTGCCACCCATAAGTGCCCATCAGTGCCGCCTATGAGTGCCCATCAGTGTTACCTATGAGTGCCCATCAGTGCTGCATATCAGTGCCACCTATCAGTGTCCATCAGTGCCACCTATCAGTGCCCATCAGTGCCGCCTATCAGTGCCCATCATCAGTGGCCGTCAGTGCCACCTCATTGGTGCCCATCAGTGCCGCCTTATCAGTTCCCGTCAGTGCAGCCATATCAGTGCCCGTCATTGAAGAAGAAAACGTACTTATTTACAAAAAATTTTAACAGAAACAAAGAAAAACAGTTCGGTCTTTTTTTATTTGTTGCGCAAAAAATAAAAATCGCAGAGGTGATCAAATACCACAAAAAGCTCTATTTGTGGGAACAAAATTATAAAAATTCTGTTTGGGTACAGTGTAGCATGACCGCGCAATTGTCATTCAAAGTGCGACAGCGCTGAAAGCTGAAAATTGGTCTGGGCAGGAAGGTGTCTAAGTGCCTGGTATTGAAGTGGTTAAACAAAGTATACAGAAAAATGTTGGTGTGCCAGAATTATACCTTCCTCTTTGGCATGACAACACAGCTCAGAATGTGTTGTCCGCCCTGCCTATTTAATTTCTGACACAGACCTCTCCTCATCTCATATTTCCTCCTCATCTCCATTACCCCTCTTTGAACCCTGCCTTGTACATAGACAAAGAGCACAGGATGTTATCTGCTCACATGATTTCTAGGAAAATCAACAGGTATTTTTGGCACTTATTGAACAGATTTAACAAAACACTTTCAATAGTAAGTTTAGCACACCAGAAGAAAGCAAATAAAAGAAGTTCACTGTAAAGATTTAGATATGTGTTACATGCAAACTGTGCTCTGCTTAGTGCCTACTTTATTTTTACTAGGTATTTGTCAAAAGAATGCTGGAGAACGTCTGCAAAACTGCACCTCCCAACCAAAATGGAGCACTTGCAGCATTGGCCTAACAGAAGTTCCACTTCCTAATATGAAGAAAACAGATGGGGGATTTAAAGGAGATGTACCTGAAGATATGAGTCTTGTACAAACTGGAAAGAAGAGACTTCGGGTTATTGGAAATGGAAAATCTGTAAGAACTATATAAAAATAAGAATCACACCTAAACTATAACTAAATAAGAAAGAATGCATGCTTCATTATACATGTGGATGACATATACAATAACTTCTGCTTCTTCTGCAAATATCCATAACATACTAACTTATGGCCTAAGGCAATCTGCATTTGTGTGCACTAAAATAAATAGAACATGTTGCATTATTGTGCTGGCACGCTTCTACATTTAGTAATAATATACACTAAAAAATAAGAGAAAGAATTTATGTAATCTCCTTGAGGGCAGAGACTGCTGTGAATGTATATTAAAAAGTGCTGCGTAAATTGATATAAGTACCTGTAATAAACAAATAAACATGAACTTCAGTGCATGCAAAAGCATATGCCAGCATGTGTTTGTAATGTGCATGCTAATACATGCACTACGGTATGAACGATCCCTTAGTCTTTGTAGGCTGCAGGTTATTTCTAATCTCCCTGTTTTCTGCAGGAGGTGGTGAACTCAAAAAGACAGTAAATATTTATTATTTATTCTTGATGGTTCTTCTCTGAAATGTATTCTAATATACAGTTTATATACACATATAGTGTATATGTATATAAAGTATACTGTATGTGTATATATATATATATAGACTGTACACAAGTTTTAGGCAGGTGTGAAGAAATGCTGTAAAGTAGAAATGCTTTCAAAAATATATTTTTTAATTGTTTATTTTTATCAATTTACAAAATGCAAAATGAGCGAGCAGAAGAAAAAAATCTAAATCATATCAGTATTTGGTGTTGGCTTCAAAAGATTAGAGTCAGGTGTATGAAAAAACAATTATACCAAGCAGGTGCTAAGGATCATCAATTTCATATGTAGGTTGAAACACAGTCATTAATTGAAACATAAACAGTTGTGTAGGAGGCTTAAAACTGGGTGAGAAACAGCCAAACTCTGCTACTAAGGTGGGGTTGTGGAGGACAGTTTCATGTCACAGGTCATACACCGTGGCAAGACTGAGCACAGCAACAAGACACAAGGTAGTTATACTGCATCAGTAAAATCTCTCCCAGACTGGGGTTTTAAGATGTGCGATTCAAGCTCTTTTGAAGAAGGAACCAAAAACAAGCAATGTTGAGGACCATATGTGCATTGGTCGGCCAAGGAAACTTAATAAAGTAGATGAAAGACACATCATGCTTACTTCCCTTTGACATGGGAAAATGTCCAGCAGTGCCATCAGCATAGAACTGGCAGAAATCTGGGGGGCCCAGTTACATTCTTCTACTGTCCAGAGAAGTATGGTCAGAAGCAGTCTTCATGGAAGAATTGCAGCCAAAAGCCATACCTCTTACTGGGGGAAAAAGGCTCAATTGTGCACGGGCAGCCTAAATCCACAGATCTGTGGTTAGTTCTCCAAGATGTTTGAAACAACCTACCTGCCGAGTTCCTTCAAAAACTGCGTGAAAGTGTACCTAGAAGAATTGATGCCGTTTTGAGGGCAAAGGTTGATCACACCAAATTTTGATTTGATTTGGATTTCTCTTCTGTTCATTTACTTTCTATTTTGTTAATTATTAAAAATAAACTGTTAACACTTCTATTTCTGAAAGCATTCTTAATTTACAACATTTCTTTCATGCCTAAAACTTGCATAGTAATATATATATATATATATATATATATACACACACCATACTCCACTACTCATTTGCATTGTTGGAGTCTACAAAGTAAGCAGTGAAAACTAATCCTGCATTCCAAGCAATGTAAAATCTGGACACAACATGCAATTTCCACAGCAATTGAAACTTGGGTTTTAAAGTATTTTAATAGGCACCCAAGGGAAATGTTTGACTTGCACACTAATTATATGAGATAATGCCCCAATGTCGCAATATGATTTGGAATGCCCAGCACCCAAATAGTAAAATTATTTCCAATTATCCATAGACATATCGGAGTTTGCCTTAGGCGGTTAATGACAAGGTTCACGTTTACGCTTAAACAGAACGCCCTAATGTAGTAAATCTGCTGGCATCTTACAGACCATTAATTCTAGTTCAGCACAACTTGCAAATTTAATTCTAACAGCCTATTTATACAGCAGCAATAAGGTAAGTTCTGTACTATCACTTCACATTATTAAATGCATTTTAACTGCTTGTAAGCTGAGATTGTAGGACCCCACTAGACCTTATAAACCCACCAAACATCAATTAAATAAACACCAACAAACCATTTTTTTTGGCAAAAAATTGGCCGCGGCACCTTTATTGGTTTAAACATATTAATATAACTCTTTTATTCAAATCATCAATTCAACCAACACAGAATTCTATCTGCTCAGTTTTTAGAACTCGAGCAGTACCACCATTATAAATATAATTAACCGTAAGAATCCGTTACCACATGGGTGCACGCGACAGGGCGGGAGGGAGGGAGCTCCAATCATCAATTCAACCAACACAGAATTCTATCTGCTCAGTTTTTAGAACTCGAGCAGTACCACCATTATAAATATAATTAACCGTCCCCACAAGCCGGGCTTGAGTAACAAGGACGGCCCACCCCCACCACCGCGGCCACTGCATTCTCAATGCTATTTTGCAAACCAAGGTTAAATATATCCAGCCCCACTTCTGATAAATGAACCCCATCAGGCCTATATAGCCCTGGGAAACCACCCTCGAGATCTACATGACGGTAAGATAAACCGCCAATTTGAGGCATGAATTTCTCCATCGCCTTGTTAACCCTTTTCCTCATCTTTTCCATAACCCTCCTCTGGCCAGAGGAGAGCCAAGAAAAACGAGGAACTATTTCAGAAAATATGAACACTGTACCTGGGAACGTGATACTAAAACGAAGGAGGTCCCTTTTTATCATAAATAACAAATCCAACGTTCTAAGGTTACCTATGTCATTCCCCCCTACATGAATAATCACTATGGAAGGCGGGGGCCACATCTGACATAACCTAGTTAACTGAAAATAAAGTTGATACCACTGAAGTCCTCTCACACCCTTCCAAAATAACTGAAATGATTCTGGCTGCAGAGACAGATTCAATGAGTAACTGCGTTGAGCCGCTCTTTTTTGTGCCCAATATATAAACGAGTGTCCCAGGATCCATACCGTGTGCTGGGTACCTGAAATTAGATAAACAAATTAGGACGAACATATAACTTATAACATTGGGACCTCCACCTCCCCATTTCTTTAATATCAGACTCCGGGACCCCTAAGCGAGATGCTTCGGAAGCTGCACCTATCCTAAATGAGTGCGATGAAAACTTGAACCCTCTCAAGCCTAAATGCGTCAGGCATCTATGGAAGACTACATCGAACTGGTATTTCGTTAAAGGGATCCCATCCTTATGAATAAGAAAATTACCCGACACAGATGGCCTAATTACCAGGAATTGCCTGACGGCCGCTACTGGACACACAAATAAGTCCCCCTGCTCCCGCAAGTGGACCCAACTACCCCTGCCACATTGATCTGTTTTGGAATGATGTAACCTAATATGCACTCCCTCGCTGTCCATTACCAATTGTTCCAACCTAATTCCAGAGCCTCCCCGCTTATTCGGGGGAACCAGCTCCGAAATGCGGAATGCGCCAAAAAATGCAAGCGCAAATGACGTTCTAAATAGCAAGGCCTCATATGCTGAGAAGCAAATGACTTCGGTACTTCTACAAAGGCCACCAAGGATGTCAAGTGAGATTGGTCGTCTGGCATCAGCCTCAAATGTTGACCGCCTGTATCCCTTTAGTGCCTGTTTAACCGAAAAATAATAAGAACAATGCTGTAAGCCAAACAATTTAAAGAAAAAGGAAATGCCGGCCAGCGTTTTCGCTATATAACTATATGAATACCGCTGGCGCATAAGGCCTGCCAAAAAAGCCAAAATCAACTCCTCTGACGGCATATTAAACGGAAAACTTTCATTGTTAGCAAATGACAACCAGCTCTTCCATGCTGCTGAGTAACTGGCCCAAGTCTTGGGGGCCAAGGAACCCTGAATAGCTTCTGACACTATATTGAGATCACTTCCCACAAATGGTCTGGGCATGGGATGCCATCCCGGTCTGCCTCTGGAAGTAACAGCCTGAAACGGTCCATCTGAAAGCGAGACAGAGAATCGGCTATATTATTCAATATTCCGGGCGTATATTTAGCTTTCAGCCAAATGTTGAATTTGAGGCATCTAAAAACCACCTGGCGCAGTACTTTAATCACCCACACAGAGCTGGAGGAGAGACAATTTACTGCATAAAGTACGCCTTTATTATCCGTTTCCACCAGGATACGCTTGTTTGCTAAATCTGACCCCCATAACTCCAAAGCCACTAAAATTGGAAATAACTCCAACAAAACGATGTTCTTAGTTGCGCCTAATTGTACCCAGGCATTAGGCCAATTGGAACAACACCAGTGTGTGTGCCAAATGGCCCCAAAACCTTGCGAGCCCGCTGCATCAGTAAACAACCTGAGATCAGGGGCAAAAATGAATTCAGATTGAAAAAACGACCGCCCGTTGTAACAATCAAGGAAATTTGCCCAAATTAACAAATCCTCCTTAAGAGGCATTGTCATGCGAATGTGGGCCCTAGGGGACTTGTAGCCCGAGATGGATAAATAGAGGCGACGCGAAAAAATTCTGCCCACTGGCATAATACGACACGCAAACGCCAAAATACCCAGGAGAGATTGCATCTCTTTCAACCGGATTTTTTTCTTCTGGAGAACCCCAGCGATCAGCCATTTTAATTTGCGCAGCTTTACCTCGGGCAAACGAAATTCCATTCTATGGGTGTCAATTTCGATGCCCAAAAACTCTAAGACCATGCTGGGCATACATGTCTTTTCAGCCGCTAGCGGAATACCAAACTCAACCGCCAGTGCCTGAAAATCCATTAATAAATCAGCGCAACGCATGGAGTCCGCCGGACCGATAAATAAAAAATCATCTAAATAATGAATAACGCTGTCCGAACCCGACCGCTCGTCTAAAGTCCAATGAAGAAAAGTAGCGAATGCCTCAAAATATGCGCATGATAATGAACACCCCATAGGGAGACACTTATCAAAAAAATAATGCTCCTCAAAGAAAAACCCCAATGAATTGAATGCTTCTGGAGCGATAGGTAAAAGGCGAAAAGCCGATTGTATATCAGCTTTTGCCAATAAAGCCCCCTGACCGCACGACCTGATTTTTTTAACCGCGTCGTCAAAAGTTGCATAAGAAACTGAGCATAAGCTTGCATCGATGTCATCGTTTAAAGAATCTCCCTTCGGAAATGACAGATGGTGTATTATGCGGAACGCATTGGGTTCGCGCTTAGGGACTACCCCCAATGGGGAAATCCGAAAATTAGGGAAAGGCGGCTGCTTAAAAGGCCCCTCAATACGCCCCTCTGCAAGTTCCTTGCACAATTTATCCCTTACCACCTGGGGAAAAAAATCGACCGACTTTAAATTCCTCATAACTGTACAACCAGACCCTGAAAAAGCAGGCAAAGGAAAACCTTTGGAAAAGCCTTCAGTGAGGAAATATGCCTTCTCCCTGTCTGGGTATCTGTCCAGCCATGGGCGCATTTTTTCCAGCCTCACTGGAGTGCAGGCTTTTTGGAAAAATATCCCTCTGCGCAGGACTTTGACTGACATTAGCTTTATTTTTGAAACATTTAGCTGCTGGATGCGCACCCGCACAAATAGAACATTCATGCCTATATTTACAGGTCGCATTCCAACGGCACTGACTTTCATTAAATGCAAAACAGCATCCTCTTCTGAAAGCAGGATTTTGAGGGTTAGCCATGGAAGGTTTAGGTGCCGCTATCCTCTGAGGCAGAATTAAATTGAGCCACAAACCCACGTCCTTCATTCCCCATTTTAACGATGGGTGTATAGACAATTTTTGACGAAAAGATTCGTCGTAATAGAACCATCCCAGGCCCCCAAAGTTCTTATAGGCCTCTAAAATATGGTCCAGATGCTGGAAAAGGCCTCCACACATTTCAGGATGCTTGTCAGCCAATATACCAGCATAAATACAAAAAGCCTGCAGCCAATTATTAAATGACCGAGGAAACGATCTGCGTCTATCCTCCTCACCCTTCTCCTCCCCCTTTCTTTCTGTTCTAG
Source organism: Lithobates sylvaticus (assembly GCA_028564925.1). NCBI lineage: Eukaryota > Metazoa > Chordata > Amphibia > Anura > Ranidae > Lithobates > Lithobates sylvaticus. The sequence goes on along the minus strand of CM053026.1, from coordinate 329,632,098 downwards.
ACACAAAATCCTTATGTGAAGGCAAAAGGGAAAGGATTTCTATATATTCCCCCTTCCATATTTTATCTTTAATCGCTGCGCTCAAATGACAACCCAAAGGTGACATCTCACAAGGCATTACCCCTTTCATGCATGTCTCTGGTATATTTAGTTTAACAGGTGCAGCCGTGTACAGTGACTCAGGGCAAATAATGTCATTCTGCAATCCCACATTAACATTCCTATCATGCACAGCCAGACTGACAGGGGAAGGAGATAGCACAGCAGCAGGAGAGTTAAATGGCAGAGCTGCCATAGAGGAAGAAACAGGTACAGGCACCTGAGACAAAGATTGAACTAAAGAAGACAAAGATCCTATTAAACCATTTAAAATAGATAATTGGTTCAACTCACCAGCTGCTGGAGGCTGTCTGTCTCCCTCCAGCAGCACTGCAGGGTCTGGGACTTGAAACTGCTGCCCAACCCGGGACTGATAAGACACCTCAGGGCGCTGAGTGTCATGCTGCACTGTTTCAGATGTCTGCTGCCATGGATGCTGCGGCGTCGACTGTCTTCCCCTGGCTTCACTGGTGGGCTGCTGGGCTATGCACATCCGACCGTTTCTGCCCGCTGGAGACTGGGAACAGGACCTCCTCTTCTTGGGCCCTCGGCGGCCCCGAACCGACCGGCCGGCATCCGAACGTTCCTGAGGCGTGCTTTCTTCTTCGGTTGCGACCGCAACCTGGCGAAAACGTTCGGGAGGAATGCTCCTCCTAGTTCTCATACGCAAGGCGGGCTCTCCTTCATACCGCCCCACGCCATTAGGGTCCGCCTGTTCGCCGCCTACCGCAGAGCCTCCGCCTTCAGCCCTGACACAGGGCTCCTCTTCTTCATTGGCAGACGCCAGGCAGCGGCGAAGCCATGCCTCTCCTCCTGCACTGCCGGCTTTCTCAATCAGCTGATGTAGTAGTGACTCCATAGCAGGACAGGTAGGAGCTCCAATCTTTTGCTGATCCAAAGGGAAAGAGGGCAAGCCCCTTTCCTGATATCCTTATATAGCCTCCACAGACTTCCAGAACATTCCTTACTCCCTGATTGGCTCTTCCTGACTACCACTCTCTCTACCTTAAAGGGACAGCAACATATTAAACTGACACTGAAATAAATGCTATTTTACCTCACAAAAAGAAAAGGGGGGGAGGGGGAGTCCACAATCTCAGGAAAGTGGACCCATATTGTGTCCCCTTTTTCATTATTTAAAATGCAAATGTATGAAAAAGTATTTTTTTAAGTCAAAACTACGCCAATAGTTTTAATAAACAGAATGTACTAGGTATATAGATGATACAAAAATAAAAAGAGAGATTGGGAATAAAATAAAAATAAAAATAGTTTAACTATATTTGTCATTAAAATTAATAGAGTAAGTCAAACAAACTTCTTAAAACTGTACTCCAGGAAGATATAAAAGAGCATCATCTAATCCAGTTAAATATTCTTCAAACAAAAGTAATTTAGATGCAGTTAGTTCAAGTACCTAAATCTTTCTTTATATTAGCTTCTTATGTTACACTGTAGAGCAGAATTCAGGCTAATGGCCCGTAGACGTGATCCGAAAATCGTTAGTACAGTGCTTTTCGAGAGCCCATCATGACAGTTTCTCAGATATTAGATCGGACATGCATGAAAATTTTGCTCGTACGATTTTTGTTTAGTCAGTACAGTTGTCGTCCGAAAATACAATACAAATACACTACAACACATGACATCACTTCCGATTTTTTTTCTGTCGTACAAAAATTTTCGTGACTTTAGTAACCTATGAAAACCTATTGTCGTCCCATTTTCGGATCATGTGTACGGGGCATAAGACTCTACTGCACTATCATTTAACAGTGGATACATACTAACCGGAGAAAGAAGCCACATAATCAGAGTGGCAACCTCATCAGTGTGATAAGTGCTTATTTTTTTCATCAGAAGGCTGTGGTAGGTTGATGAAGAATCTGTATTGCTTAAAGAAACACTCACCTTGCAGGTCAAATTGACAATATCATTGTAAAGGGCCCTCATCACCCCTTATAGTCACCTTGCCTGGGCTCCCTTGCCATTTATTCCTCCATCGCTACAAGCACTGAAATCAGAAGTGTAGGCAACCTGGAGGAACAGTGAGGTCATTCCCTTGTTCATTTGACAGTACTTACACCCAAGGATTTGCTGCTACACTAGAGCACTGTGACAGGGGAGCATGTCACATGCTCCCCCCATGACCAGAAAGCTAGGAGTGCTTCTTATTGTGTCTGGAACAGTGAGGGAGAGCAGGCAATGTAGGTATAAGGGGGTTAGGGGTGCCCTATAGAGGTATGCTACATTTTAGTTCTGCCACTAGGTGTCTCACTACTGTGATACTAAGGTTGTATGTAAAATTGGTTGGTTCTCTGTTTATTGTAAGATACATGCCACATGGAGATAGTCTGTACATTATTCTAAGAGTGGATTTTTTTTAAAAGGCCCTTTACATTGTCTTTTTGCCCTGCAAAGAAAAAAGCAGCAATGTCTCTATAAAACAACCATGTCAAGTTAAAGTGAAAAGCTGACAAAAATGTCTGCTACGTACCCTCCATTTCATTGTTGCATTCACAGCCAGTCTGTTCAGCATTCAACACTTCTGGGTGTGCTGGATTCTTGTGTTCATACTCTGACCTCTACATCACTATAAGACTCAGTAGTAACATAAGGGTCAGAGGAAAAAAACACATTGCACTGTTGGGGACAAAGACATTTGACATTCCTATAAGTGTCAAACACTGAAGAGACTAGCGAAGACTGCAGCACTGGAAGAGGGGGGCGGTAGAAGAAATGTACCAATAGAGAGAGGTGTGAACAATAGTCCTAGTCCAACAGTCCTAAGGCCGGCCATACACGGTGCAAGTTTCTTCCCTACAACCACGGGTTGCAGGAAATAAATTTGCACGATTCCCCCATCAGCACAGACGATGCTGACAGGGGAATCCCTCCTGCTGAGCAATTGTCTGCTCCCAGCAGGGGGGCAGGGGTGGGCGGGGGAAGCCGTCCCAACTTGGAGAAGACAGTGATTATCATTAGCGGCTATAGCAGACGCTAGTGATAATTGCAAGAGAATCCGGCAGGCTGGTTTAACCCATGTTGATTGATCGATCCACTTGGTTCATTCAGCCTGCCCATTAATGGTTCCTGTTGGACCGGCCAAGATTCTAACCGTGTATGGCTATTTGGTTCATTGCTGCAAAGGTTGTAAAAGTGTACTTATCTTTTAAAACAGTTGTAAACCCTATATGAACAACATATAGTTTGCTAAAGCATTGCATGACATGTTTTTACCATTTTTCATCATTTTGTTGCATCTCAGTGCTGCTGATCTCTTCCAGTTTCTTTGCAGCCATGCAAAACTACCTACAAGTACTTAAGTGATGGGTACATGGCATTTCTCAGAGCAGGTTTCCTGACATATAAGTAAAAATATCCACGCTAAAACACACATAAACACATCAGCAGCCAGCACCAATTTGTTGATTCCAAATTAAAAATATATATCCAGATAATATGCAGCGCTTAATACAAAATTTCGTTCATGAAAGAGTCCATATGGCATAGGTGCTGAAAGATAGAAATCCCCACACCAACTTCGGTGTGATAGATAGATACACATGGCACCGCTGTGATTAGGCAAATCTCCTTACCAGAGGGAATGGAGGCTCAAATTATAGAGTGGTCAATCATAGCATATAACATGGATTAGTCCCAATGGGCTTTAGGAAGCAAGGTGCTTAACGGACAACCATAAATATCTCCAGTAACCGACACCATAAGAGGTATCTTCATTCATTGATGATGATATTTGGCTGGCAAAGGCATAAGGTTTATGCATGACGCAAGAACGCCGGATGCAATGGCCATTTTGGAATTTGCTTTTAAAGCGCAATTTGACTGTACACATGTGAGTGTGCATTTTTATAGAATAAATTGAATAGTGAGTTTTAAGAACATACTGCACTATGGTATTTTTTTTATCCCTTTGCGAGGCATAATCACAGTGGTGCCGTGTGTATCTATTAGACTGAAGTTGGTGCAGGGATTTCCATCTTTCAGCATCTATGCCATATGGACTCTTTCATGAACTAATTTTTGTATTAAGTGCTGCATATTATCTGGATATAGGTTTCCTGACATGACAACAGTGAACCATGCCTGCATAATGTCCCTCCATCAGAAGCCTGTGGGACAGGGTGACAATGCTGAAGAACAACTAGGTGACAGGGATAGAGCTATGACAGGAAGAGCCTGTGGCACATTCGTGCAGCGATTAGTCTCAAAATTCAGAAGACACCACTGTAATATATATACACATCTTGGCATGCCTTGCCGTAATCCAACCTATTAATATACAGAAAATATGTTTTATCTTTCTTTTTTTAGGTTAAGCCTTCATTTGTATACAACAAAGGAACTGATACTATTTATCAAGTAAGTAACCGTTCAAAAGTGACAGCTAAATATTACAATATATGCACATGAAAACATTTACACATGAAAACAGTTGATCTAAATATACAATAAGCTGATCTAACCCACTCTTCCCCTCCTCAGCTACATACTTACCTAGTTTTGGTACCCAGTCTAGCCACATCCAGCTATGATATTTACCCCTGCCCAGCTGGTTCTTTTTCCGACGGCCTGAGCGTCTCTTAATAGATGGGAGAAATCACATTTATGAGTACGTAGAGGGAAGAAAAGGACCAGCCAGAAGTAAGCATTACAGCAGGACATGGCTGAACTTACCTACCAGAACTAGGTAAGTATGCAGCTGAGGATGGAGAGGGTGATACAAATTAGTTCAGTGTGTGTTAGGGTTTCAAAGTTTACTTAAAGTATTATGCCCTTGGTAAACTGATGTGCATTACATAAAATGTAAATTATTTCTTAAAAGCAACACATTTCTGCCTTGTATGTAGTATCACAGTATGGTGTCACTTAAAGTGGAAGAAGAAAAGCCATCATTAAACTCAACCCAGACAGCCAAGTTATCAGTAAGGAGTCAGAAGAGAATAACAGTTCCTGCAGAGAACACAGAACTTCCACAGTCAGACAGGGCCATATCTTCTGATACTGCTAAGCAGGTATGTGGCTGATTTTTACAGTAATATTGACTGAGTTTTGTAATACATAGGATACGGAAAGACAAAATATGGTTAGTTCATACCGTTGTCTGTTGTTTTATCTCTTCCCCACTTAGGTCCTGCTTCGCTGGCCTTTGAAATTATGGGATTGGTTTCAAATTAGTTTGAATTCATTGGCAGGTGTATTTGACCTGCAGTTGACATCCTTATGACCTGTAATTGACTTGCTTCAGGCGGGTTTTGCATTCCTATAGACTTGTAAAGGACTGCAAAACTAGCTGAAAGTGAACCCATTAACACAGGCCATGAAAGTGGGACTAAAATCCACAATGTTGTGGGTTGTAACTTTTTATAATTATCCAGACCTACCTTACTTGCCAAAGCGGCACTTGAATGATGTAGCACTCAAGATCTCCCTTGTCCCACCTTGTCGCCGCCCAATCTTCACCATGCATGCATACATGCATCTAGCACAAAAGCCATGCTGAGAATGTACACTGAGCTGCGCATGCAAGGGTCACTATACATTCAGAAGAAAATTGCTAGCAGGTAAGGCAGGGCCTTCTATGCAAAAAAAAGCCTACCTGCTATCAATTTTTTAAAGCACTTTAGTTCTGCTTTAGGTGTATGTAGCATTAGTTCAAAATATATTTATTTATTTATTAAACTCTAACTCTAGTTATTAAACTCAAATTTTGACTATTTTCTATTATGTCTTTGTAGGAAAAAGGAATGAACTTTCCTAAGAAGTGTACTCTAGATTTAAAAGGACTCCTGCATTTTGACGATAAGAGCCAAAAGCTTTACCAGTGTGATGGTATATCATGGAACATATGGGGAGCTAATGCCAAGGTACTAATGATTCTTTATGTTGTTATAGCTGTTTAGAGGGAACTAAACATTACAGATTCATAAATAGGTTTGTGGCGTTTTGCTAACAGGTTTGTGATGTTCCCAATGTTTTTTTGGGGTTGAGGAAAGTGATTTGGGTCATTTATGGGTAGGCTAGTGGCATGGTCCAACTTCATACCAGCATTTTGTATATGGAGATTTTGGCAGGTTTTAATTTGGGGTAATAAATGTCAACATATGTTGTTATATTTTGGGACCTAAAGGTTTTACTTAGTGAAGAGGGATAAGGCATATAGAAGCTATGTTGATTTTAACAATAAATAGCAGCCAATTGGATTTCAATTTACTGAAGTCAGGTCAGTGCTAAATTCTGAATGGTTGCTATACTTTTCTGTACTTTACACCTATTCTTTGCCATTTTAAATATGAGGAATGTCAGATATTATGAGATATTATGTAATCTTCCAATTCTGGAATATCCCAATTTACAGGACCCTATTCCACAGTTTCAGAAAGCCTCAGAAAGAACAAGCTTAAAACGTCTGGATTTGACTACTACATAAATCTTGGATTAACCTTACAATTTACTCGATGCTTAAAATAACTGTACTTTAATTAGGATATACGGAATTGCAAAACATATTGGAAAGGGCTCAGGGGTATAACTGTTGCTCAGACAATACTGCCTTTAATCTTAACATAAAACCCTTTTGTAAATCATTTTGAGGCAGAAGGAGAGCTGTCGGTACATACAGTAACTAGAGACCAGTGCTTTGAATAGCTTGTAAAATCTTGGGATCTTGGTGTAAATTCTAAAGCCTCTCATCCTACCACTGCCTTAGCAAGTGCTGAAAAAGGTGATCCAGTAGTTGTCAAAAAGAAAAAAGTTGTAGCAGCAATAATAATAACCATATTATATTATTCAATTTTGTAGTCTCCTGCACACAATTACTAATTCAACCTGCAATACAACTTGTGGGAATTATTCAGCCCCAGGAAGACTGTGTCAAGATTTCAGGGGTCATTTTAGAGTGCTTGTCAGGTAGGCCGCTGTAAAAGCTCTGAAGGCAATAAATCCACACCTACATGAGGAAGACTTTGCTGAACTGCCGCCCAGTAGAAATACTGCTTGGTGAACATATAAAGCAAGACAGCTGGGACTAGTTGTTAACTTTGCGTACTCCTTCTGTGCATAAGATGTCAGCTCTTCTAGATGGGAGACTTTACAGGGGGTCAGCGTACACTGCAACTTCTCCGAACCTTAATATTTTAGTACCGAATCTGTGATATTTTCACATTTAGATATTCCATGTTTAATCTGCCTGGATGGCCTCCCTTCTAAGCCCTGTCTCCCACCACCCTGGCCCCATAGCAGCCATATGGGATGAAATGGTTACAGTTAAGCCCCAGATAGAGCTGCATCCAGCTTAGCTTGATAAGGAATAATCAATTTTAAATAAAGACCTGACGTAAGTACAAGCATTCTCATAATATATTGCCCTGCAAACTCTTTTGCAGTGTTTCTCAAACTTTTTTCAGGCAAAGGTACCCTTTAAAATTCCACATAACCTCCAGGCACCCCATTCGAAAATGCAAAGAAGAAACAAATAGTTTTACATAATGCAGCAACTTCCACATATGTAGGACACCCAGCACTAGAGGTGCTTTATTCTTAAGATAATACACTTTTGCACACTAGTATTGACTAGTATTCCAGCATTTCTCTTCAATCTCAGTTTCTCTCCTTCACTCAGCTAAAGTGACCCCAGTGCTGATAGGGAGGGGCAGGCGAGAGGCAAACACAGAAGCAGTCGTCTGATGTCCTCCTTATCAACCAATTACAACATTGGTTATTAGGATGCCAGCAGCTGGCTCCCATGGTGCCCAAGGTTGTAATGCTGCACAATAAAAACCTGTGGCCTGTGTAACAAAAATGCAGGCTTGATCCACTTGCTGGCTTGTTGACAAATTTTGAGCGATTTGGGGCAGATTTTAGGCATCCCAGGATGGTTGAAAAAGACTGCTCTATTGTATGACCTGTTTATCAATCTGTTATTTTGTAACATTTCAAAGATAAAAGTTATGCAAAAAAACTGTTATAACAAAATACCTTCAAAGGATGAGAGTGGGTGTGTGGTGGGTTTCTTTCTTCCTCTGTTTTGATGTATTTATAGTTTAGGATTTCTAGTAATTAACAGCCTTTTCCTAGAGTTGCATCCCCAGCTAAACACAATATGGTCATATTAAAGCAGTTTCCACATTGTGGTTTCACATAAGCTCTGTTATTCAACTGTGCTCAGGCTAAGGTGGTTGAGCCAGTTTCCTGGAAAGAAGCCATTTTTCTATTAATTATAAATTGTATATGTTTCAGGCAACAAAATGTCCATTTGGCTGGACTCCACATGACAGCAGCTGCTACAAACACATCACTGAGCAGAAGGCCACATGGATCACTGCAGCCCGGATATGTCAGGAACAGTAAGAACATTGCTCTATTTTCTGAATTATTAGATCTTTTGTGAAATAAGCCTTCAGTTATAACATGCACCTAACTCAAGTTTATTGTTTTAGAAATAATGAACACAATGCAGAACTTCTGCAAATGAAATACTGCGCAAGGTTGTATGCAGCTTGTCATAAAATTTGATTATACAAAGCTTACAGTGAAAGTAAACCACCAACAAAAAAATAAATATATTGGGCTCCCAAAAACTTTTAGCCATAATTTGATTGTTTGCACAGAATGTTGTCACATTATGACAGACTTACTGACCAAGATGATCCTCTCCAGCTCTGTGATATTCATGATCCCATCCATTGGGTCAATCTTCTCTTGGTCTTTTTTTAGGGTTTAGAATCTTCGACCACTTGCGCATGGGAGTCATTTTGTCTTGGTAAAGAATCGTGCCAGAACTGTATATTGAGCTGCACAGCTTAGTGTACACAAACAAAAAAATGGCTGACAGGCATCTATGAAAGAAAAGACTAAGCCAGCTCTAAATAGATTGACATTTATCAGGTTCAGCAGGGACTGGATGAATTTGGATCCATGAATGGGTGGAAAGGTTCTACAGAAGTTGATATATCAATTGACCTCTGTTCAACTGCCCTGTCAGATTTTATTCGCTCCATCAGAGCTGCAGGCTGTAGCTAGCAGCGCTGATCGGTGTCAATCCTGACAGTGGGGAAGTTAAATAGCTACAAGAGCTGCATTCATTTGTGTCCTTTAAATCTGCCTGGAGTTCAGCTTGAATGTCTAGATCTGTCAGACTGAACCATACTGTTGCCAGATAGTGCTTACAATGATAGGACCAGGCATCTGAAAATATTTGTGTATAAACATAGTAGATATAAAGTTGTAAAAGTTATATTAACACATTAAAATCTAGAAGAGTAAATATGTATGCTCACGTATTTCCTCTTTTGCTCCAATACAGGTACCATGCAACACTTGTAGATATTTTCAGTAAAGAACAGATGGATTGGCTGTGGAAGTTCAGTGGAAGAAAGTCCTTTTGGATAGGCATGTATTTTTAATCATAAATAAAATCTTATAATTGCTCTTTACTTGTACTACGTGGATGAGAATACTACATCTTCATATTACTCACATTTGTTATGACACTGCTACAAGGAGTGTCGCTGATACCACTGAGCCGTGGGTGCTTCTGAGATCTACAGTAACTCTCCCAAACAGGCTCATACATGTATCATGAAATTACACACTACTTCCATTTAAAATGAACACAACCTTATTGTTCCAGCACAATCTAAGGACACTCTACTCAGGCATGTTTCATTACTCATATACTAAATACTTTGTGCTATAAAATTACCCCTATCTACCCCCAATATAAACCACACAATGTTGTTAGAATATCAAGAATATAAAATCATAGTAAAAAAATAAATATTTTATCCAAAATATACATTTATATCTTAAATAATCGTTCATTCATTTCAATTCACCCCCAAAAGAGAGTTAACATGACACTAAACGATATCTTTATATATATATATATTTTCCTACATATAGTGGTGGCTAGAGATGAGCCGAACACCCCCCCCCCCCCCCCGGTTCAGTTCGCACCAGAACATGTGAACAGGCAAAAAGTTTGAGCGAACATTCGAACCCTATTAAAGTCTATGGGACATGAAAAATCTAAAGTGCTAATTTTATAGGCTTATATGCGAGTTATATAAAAAGTGTATGGGGACCTGGTACTGCCCCAGGGGACATGTATAAATGCAAAAAAAGTTTTTAAAATGATAATTTTCAGGAGCAGTGGTTTCAATAATGCTTAAAGGGGTGTTCCGGTCGTTTTTTTTTTTTTTAAAGTCAAACACTGTAGCTGCTCACTTTTAATAAGGACACTGTCACAGGTACTCACCCGGGCCGAAATGCTGAGAGCTGCTCCCCTTGCGACTAGGTGCACGATGCCTCTGGAATGGGTACAGAGGACACCGGGCACAAAGAGGCACGGGTTGCCAGCAGGTGGGCGACGTAGACCAGGTGAGGCTGAAGCTGCACTGGAAGTAGACACCTGGCAGGACCGTGATGAGGCAGAGGCTGTAGAGATACCGGAACACACACTGGAGGGAGATCCTGAGGTGCATACGTGAACTAGAAGTCCAGGAAGCCAGGCCGAGGGTCAAGCACAGGTAGGTCAACCAAAGGGTATCCAGAAGGCAAGCCAGAGGGTCAAACACCAGTAGCAACAAGAGAGTGTCCAGGAGGCAAGCCAGGGGTCAAACACAGGTAAGTAACTCACAGAATGTCCAGTAAGCAGGCCGAGGGTCAAGCACAGATGATCAGGCAGAAGGATATCCAAGGGGCAGGCCAGGGGTCAAACACAGGTAAGTAACTCAGAGAATGTCCAGTAGGCAGGCCTAGGGTCAAGCACAGATGATCAGGCAGAAGGATATCCAAGAGGCAGGCCAGGGGTCAAACACAGGTAAGTAACTCAGAGAATGTCCAGTAGGCAGGCCGAGGGTCAAGCACAGATGATCAGGCAGAAGGATATCCAGGAAGCAAGCCAGGGGTCAAACACAGGTAACAGCAGCGGTAGTCAGGAGGGTTCCGGGTCAGGCACAGGTAATCAGGCAGGTACAGGATACAAGATACTGGATACAAGCTACAGGTTACAAGGACTGGAGCCAGGGACTCGGGAAGTAGAGACAACAAACCAGCAATTAGTGAAGGGAAAGAGAAGGCCTTTTATAGGCCAGGTAAATGCGCACTCGTCCTCTGTCAGCGCTGCGCATAGCAGTGAGCCGCACTGGGTGAGCTGCAGCAGATACCCGAGCGCCGTGAACCCGCGCATGCGCTAGCGCTGCCCCGTGTACCTGTACTGTTTGCTGAGCCGCTCTACTGCGCGTGCGCATTCTTGGAACCCGGCGCCGGAGTACGGTATTTCCCTGACAGACACTTACCTGTCCAGCGAGCCCGCGATGTTGGCCCACCCAAGGCTGATCCGTCCATCGGACCAGCTGCCGGCACCGCCATCCTAACTAAGGGAAACAGGAGCCTTGCTTCACTGCCCATTTCCTACTGTGCATGCGCGAGCCGCGCGGCGCTTTGTGAATGGTCCCGTTGTTTCCTGGTAAACACGCATGTCCCAGAAGACAACGGGCCACTTGCCAAGGAGGAGGAATTGAAGAAACAGCGCCGCAGAATAGGAAGAGGCAGATTTGTATTACCGACTCCCAGCAATATAGATTAAAAATCAAGGAAAAATTGGCGTGGGTTCCCCCCTCAGTCCATACCAGGCACTTTGGGTATGGATTTAAAGAAGAACTCCACGCCAAAATGAAAAAAATAGGAATAGGAAAGGCAGATTAGGAAGACTGCCTAGCAACAGGGGTTTCTGGTGAGTAAAAAACATTATTTTTTTCAAATGTTTTATTTTTTATTTTTTTAAGAATGGTAATGTAATTAATTTTTTTAATGGTGGCCCTCCACTTTAAAGTGGAAGTAAACCCCCCTATCAATTTCAGCCAAGGAAGCTGCCATCTTTGCCTCTCTTTAATCTTCAACTGCCACAGTGCTGCACATGTGATCCGTTATGACACCAGCCATTGGATGGTTTGACTGTTTGGTTAAGAGCACAGCCAATGTGCAGTTAGCATTCACGGCATGCCTTTTTTTTTAGACTGTTAAATCGATGGGTTTACTTCCGCTTTAAAGTGAAACAATACAAATTAAATATTCCTTTAAATATCGTGCATGGGGGGGTCCCCGTAGTCTGCATGTAAAGTGGCGCATCTATGCAATGTGTAGAACAGTGCTGCAGCAAAATGACATTTCTAAAGGAAAACATGTCAATTAAACTTGCTCATGGCTATAATGTATTACCGACTCCCGGCAATATAGATTAAAAATCAAGGAAAAATTGGCGTGGGTCCCCCCCTCAGTCCATACCAGGCCCTTCGAGTCTGGTATGGATTTAAAGAAGAACTCCACGCCAAAATGAAAAAAAAAATGATATAAACTTGCTTGTGGCTGTAATGTATTGCGTGGGTCCCTTCCCCAAAATCCATACAAGACGCTTATCCGAGCATGCAGCCTGAAGGACAGGATGGGGGGTGGGAGAGCGCCCTCCCCCTCCTGAACCATACCAGGCCACATGCCCTCAACATGGGGAGGGTGCTTTGGGGTCCCCCCTAAAGCACCTTGTCCCCGTGTTGATGGGGACAAGGACCTCTTCCCAACAACCCTGGCCATTGGTTGTCGGGGTTGGCGGGCGGGGAGCTTATCGGAAACTGTTAGCCCCCTTTAACAAGGGGGGGCCCCAGATCCCGCAGTATGTGAATGAGTATCAGGTACATTGTACTCTTACCCATTCACCAAAAAAAGTGTCAAAAAGTAAAAACCACAATAGACAGTTTTTGATAATTCCTTAATTAAAAAATAAAATAAAAAATAAGTGTCCTGCGATGTCCATCCATCTTCAATCATGCCGCCCGGCTCGGTTTCGGTAGTAACACGAAATATACAGCTAAATTTAAAAAATATATATATATAATATAAAATGCCAGTTTTCCTTTGATAATAAAAAAAAATCATGAGATATTCATAGCTATATACTACCAAATGAAAGCCCAATTTGTCCTGAAAAAAAAAAACAAGGTATAATCCACCTGGATACACAAAGTAGTTATGATGATATGTATGGTTTTCCAAAATTGCAAAAATGATGCTTAGGCATTTAGATTTGTTTTAACCTTAGGGGCAAAGCGGTTAAGAATACATTCTTTGGGTGGGGGGGGGGGGGTGTGTGGCTGGACGCTGAGCGCGATGGATGTGTGATCCCCCTGCTCTTCATGGACCTGCTCATTTAAAGCTCCATACGGGGAAACTACCACTACTAACTGGGTAGAAATCGCATTACCCACTCACAGAATTGGGGAACATCGGGGCAGCCTCTACTGCCAGGTCCCCCGATTCATACATACTTTGAGCAGCTTCCTGGGCCCTCACCATGGGAGGCAAGCAACATGGCCCCCCTCACAAACATCCCCTCTCTCTCCCAAGGCATCGGGCTCGAGGAGGTCTTAACAGTAGATTGCCATCCCACAGCAGATGTGGACTCTCTTCAGCCACTCCAGCTCTGCCAGCATCACACGGGCGGAAATCCATTGCCCCAGGGGGACCAGGCTCCACCATCATGCCGGGAGGACTCCAGGACGTCTCAGATGTCCTCCTCCCCCTTAACCCCCCTAGGGGACCCGATAAGGACTCTCTCTCTATCCAGGGTACCCCACCAGCATTCCAGAACTGGGGACTCTCCCCCCCCCTCTGCTATCCGGCCTACTCTTCACCACCCAGACACCATCCTCCCTCCCGGGCTCTCCAAAGCCACAGAGAGCACTTTGTTCGCGGGAACCCAGCACTACCAGCCTAGATGCAGTCACCCCAGTGGCCACCTCCTCTCCTGCAAGCCTAAAGGAACCCCACTCACCCCCAGGTCCCCCACTCGGCTGGACGAGCAAAGAGAGTGGTTTGAACCATGGGACTTGTCCGTACGGGCAACAGCACCCACACGCTCCCTCCCCAGGATACCTTCCATCCTCACTGCAGATGAACTGGTCTCCTGGCGCGAGCAACGTCACTCCTTACTCACTAAAGAGGACTTTAAATTGCTGATATCTGAAGTCAAGGAAGCTTGCCGCAGTGAGATTAAAACCTTACAGACAGAAAAAAAAAAAAAACCTTATAGACAGATTTTCATCAGCTAGCCACTCAGGTGGAAGATATAGAGAAGGATTGCAATCTACAAAACTCACAATTCATCGAGTTCGGTCCAAACAGGTGGACAATCGCTTCATTCTTCATGACATGCAACGCCATTTAGACGACCTGGATAATCGCAATCGCCGCAATAATGGCAGGGTCCCAGGCCGCCCAGAGTCAAGGGGTCCCGAGGACCTGAGAACTGTTCTTCAGACTATCTTCAACAATTTATTGGGCATTCCTGTTTCCACATATATTGAGATAGACAGAGCCCACAGGGCTCTAAAACCTAAAGGCCCACCGTCAAATTCCAGAGATGTCATCTGCAGAGTACACTCATTCACCTTAAGCCCCCATACACACGGTCGGACATTCTGACCACAAAATCCGTCTAATTTTTTCTGACGGATTTTGGCCGAAACTTGTGTTGCATACACACGGTTGGACAAAGTTGTCGGAAAATCCGATCGTTCCGAACGAGGTGACTTATAACACGTATGACGGGACTACATAGAGGTCAGTAGCCAATAGCTTTTGTCTCCAAATTTCTTCTGAGCATGCGTGACATTTTGTGCGTCAGAATTCTCTACACACGATCGGAAAAAGTCTGATCGGATTTTGTTGTGGGAAAATTTTAGATCCTGCTCTCAAATTTTTTCAGTCGGAAATTCTGACGGAAAAAGGCCGCTAGAGCCCACACACGATCGGATTTTCCGACAACATAATCCGATTGGACTTTTTCCATCGGAAAATATCCGATGTGTGTACGGGACATAAGGCTGGATTCACATCTATGCAGTTTTAGTGCTTTTTGCATTTTGCAGACTTGCACTACAGAACATGGTCCATAGGAAACCATGTTAAATGGACTGTAGTGCAAGTCTGCAAAATGCAAAAAGGACTAAAACTGCATAGGTGTGAATCCAGCCTAAGAGGACAGTATGCGCAAAGCTCTAGTGACTACACCAATCTTATATGAAAGTACTCAAATTCAGTTATTCCCTGATCTTTCCTGGAATACTCTGCAGAAACGTAGGCTACTCCAACCGCTTCTTCATACTTTACAAGATAATGACATTATCTACCATTGGGACTTCCCTTTTAGCCTCTCAGCTACGCATAATAGGAAGACAGCGGCCCTCCGGGAACCTGAGGACTTAAGCATGTTCTGTGAGACTTTGGAGATTCCTATCCCGGATCTCCCAAGCTGGGATATCATCCCCCCTCCTCCTCCGACGGCCTCCTGAATCTCCTCGCAAGAGCCCGAGGCAACGGCTGGCCTGAAGACCCCTCCTGTTTGGTGATTCCCCTCACCACCTTCATTTCACTGCCCATACACAGCACATTAGAAGATCATTATTATTTTACACATTTAGCCAAAGCTGGAACCCTTATTTTTCTAGGTTGATTTAGCTCTTTCTATGGATGTAGTACTCTGACTGCACTGGTTGGACTTTATCGTTTTGGGTTACCTGCTTTTTGAAGGGACTGCTGTGGCCCGGACCGTGTGGCCCAGGAGTTTGATTCCCTGGTCCCCCAGCCCAGATATGTTGCAATATATATGTTTCTGACATTGTTTCCTTCCCTAGGATTTCCCCCTAGCTCCATACCGCCTCTTAGCAGGTCCTTGATGTTCGAAGGCAGCTGACGCTTAGTTTCTGACACTACCCCCCCCTAAGTACATATAGTAATTTAGAGTTTCTTGACAATTACCATTTACCCCCCTCGCCCCAAAAACCGGCGTTGGTGGTAATACGGAACGTCTTGTTTAATGTTGGACCTCAAATTTTTGTTTTGTGGTCTGATTTGTTTCTCAACTCCTCATTCCTGGGCTCATGGATCTACTCCTCAAAGATGGTGCTTATTCGCCCCTCTGAGGGCTCCCCTGGTTCTCTGGGTTAGATAGGTATTTTGCTTTATTCACCAATACATATCAATCATGGAACAGGTATATTCACTTAATGTCAATGGCCTTAACTCAAATTTTAAGAGACAGCTAGCATTGAGGAGCTTCAGAGACTCGAGAGCCTATCTTACCAGTAGCGGAGTGACCACTTTGCCGACGACTGCTTTACAATCCCTTAACTCCCTGATTACTGAAGAGGAGGTGTTGGACACCCTGAAGCTTTTGCCAAATAACAAGGCCCCAGGGCCTGATGTCCTCCCATATGAATATTATAAGACCTTCCTGGCC
This sequence comes from Lithobates sylvaticus, assembly GCA_028564925.1. Taxonomy (NCBI): domain Eukaryota; kingdom Metazoa; phylum Chordata; class Amphibia; order Anura; family Ranidae; genus Lithobates; species Lithobates sylvaticus. The sequence continues at coordinate 329,615,684 of CM053026.1, read as the reverse complement.
ACCCTACTTCCATACATTATTCAACGGGTTTATGCAAAAATATGTGATCCTGAAGGACATGCAAACTTCTCATCTAACTCTAATACCTAAGTCTGAGGATCACACACTATGCTGGAACTATAGGCCTATAGCTTTATTAAACTCAGATCTAAAAATCTTCACACAATTGCTATCCCTTTGTTTAAATGAGATTCTCCCTCCTTTAATTCACAAGGATCAGGTGGGGTTTGTCCCCTGGAGACAGGCAGGGGATAATACCAGAAGAGTCATAAACTTAATAGATATAGTTAATAGGCAAAATACAGAGGCCGTGCTGCTCAGTCTAGATGCTGAAAAGGCCTTTGATAGGCTTAGCTGGCCTTTCATGTTTACGGCCCTTAAACATCTGGGCTTCTGGGGATCGTTCCTCAGAGCAATTAAACACCTGTATGCAGCTCCATCTGCTTCTATTAAATCTCCCTTTGCAGCCTCCCTTCACCATCTCAAATGGGATGGGGCAAGGATGTCCGCTCTCTCCTTGCAAGTGCCCATCCCCTCTGTTCAGATTAGGAAACTTCAAGCAAACCCCCTAAATTTCACATGGAATTATAAGCAACATAGAATAGCCCGTTCAACACTCTATGCCTCTTGCAATGAGTGGGGTTTGGCTTTTCCACATGTACTCCACTATTACCATGCTACCCAACTGTGGGCTATAGCATCATGAGTTACCCTCCCAGCATATAATTGCTGGACCCAAATAGATAAATTATGGATAGCTACGATCCACCCAAACAATCTATTGTGGAACGCTGATGCAGATATTCCCTCTGTCTCTTTGTTATATACCATGAACCTGGTGCACAATATTTGGCGACAGCTAAAACACACCCATTCTCTTCAATCTGAAGCCACCCTATTGACAGCTTTCCTTTATAATCCTAAACTACCCGACAGACTTACTTATCAGATGATTTCTCCTTGGTTACAGAGGAACCTCTTTCACCATGGCCACATAGTGAACCCAGTAACTAGAGTAATACTATCTTTTTTGGATCTCAGGGAAAACTATGATCTACCTTGTAGTGCCTTTTTTGGTTACCTTCAAACTCGGCACTACGCCCTTACTTTCACATCCAACCTTCAATTTTCTAAACTGTCCCCATTTGAGTGCCTAGTATTGTCTGTTCCTTCACAAAAAGGATTAACTTCAGATATAGATAAACTTTTAAATTCTCATAATATGGATTCTCAGGGAAAGCATAGTTACATGCTTAACTGGGAGAAAGCTCTTGGAGAGGAAATCTTCCTGAAACAGTGGCAATCTATATGGTCCGGGGCAGCCAAAAGTTCTATTTGTACACTCTACAAAGAAAATACTTATGCCCCATACACACGATCGGACTTTCCGGCAGACTTGGTCTTGCGGACCAGAATCCGTCGGACATTCCGATCATGTGTGGGCTCCAGCGGACTTTTTCTTCCCAAAAGTCAGACGGACCCATGTTTTAAATCTTCCCGCCGGAAGTCCGCCGGACCCAGTTCCTATCGGGAAGTCCGCTCGTCTGTATGCTGGTCCGATGGACCAACTATGACGCAAGGTCAGCTACAGCACCTGCCCGCGATAATGTTTCCAGCGCGATCCTATAGCGCTGGTTCTTGACTGCAGGGTACTGTACATCTCGCGCTCGCTGCAATAGGAAAAACACATCTTCCTATTGCAGCGAGCGCGAGAGAAAGGCGACAATGTTCCTTAGGTCTGGTATGGATTTTAAGGGGAACCGCGTACGCAGAAAAAATGGCGTAGGGGTCCCCCAAAAGTCCATACCAGACCCTTATCTGAGCACGCAGCCCAGAGGGTCAGGAAAGGGTGTGGGGACGAGCGAGCACCCCTCCGAACCGTACCAGGCCGCATGCCCTCAAAATGGGGGGGTGGGTGGTTTGGGGAAGGGGGGCGCCCCCTGCCAGAGCTGGATGAAGATAATGGAGGAGCCTGGCAGAAGAACCAGAGACCGGGAGAAAATACCGGAGAGCGCGGAGAAGAACCGGAGACTGGGAGAAGAGGCCGGAGAGCGCGGAGTCCATTCGTGTGTGCGCAAGTCCGCTCGTTTGGAAAGTCCGGTGGACCTCCGCTGCAAACCGCCGGACCAAGTCTGCCGCAAAGTCTGATCGTGTGTACGCGGCATTACAAGGTATTATTCTCTTGGTACATGACACTATCCCATTTACATGCTATATACGCATCAGCCTCAGATCGATGCTGGAGATGCCTTAGAGATCGGGGGAACTTTACTTCATGTTTACTGGCAATGTTCATCCTTGCAGCCTTATTGGCACTCAGTCTGGGATCTCCTCCAGTGGCTATTCGAGATGGATGTTTCCCCTTCATCCAAAACTTTAACTATTGAGACATCTCCCCCCTAAATTATCTGGGTTAGCCAAAAAATTAGCTAACCAAATCCTAACGGCGGCCAGATGTCTGATAGTCCTTAATTGGAAAAAACGACATCACCAACTTTAACCAATTTCTATGCTAGGATTAAGGATGTGGAGGTTATGGAGTCCTTGACAGTCCAATTAGCTGATAGAATGGATCATCACAATGCAATATGGGACTCCTGGTACCTCAGGATATATCCCCTATGATTTCTTAAGCCCTTTTTCTGTCCGAAAGGTGGAGCCCTCTGGCCCAGGAGTGACGAGCCTGATTGGTCGATCTACTTTTTCAACTCTTCCTTCTGGTTTTTTTTGTTATACTACCTTTTATGGTTTCACTGGCACGCTAATTCAAGATGTCAATTTATTGATAGTATGTTTTTGTTTGTGGTTCCCGCATTTTCTCCAATACAGTACTACGTAATCATCTTTTAGTTTACACTTCAGACCCGCATGTGTTGATTTTTGTATCTCCTCTTAGTTTATTAATGGAAGCTTGCATGCTATCCAGTGAAAGTTATTTTTTATTCCTCTTTTCTCAATGTTTGTATTGAAAAATTTTAAAATATTTATAAAAATTGTCAATTATAAAAAACAAAAAAAGAATACATACTTGAATAGAATTTTTTTATTTATTTTTTATAATGAGAGTTTAGTGTCACTTTAAATGGGAATGTTGTAATGTTCATGTAACCATTCATATTGAATAACATCCAATAGGGGGCAAAATTCATCAGAGAGAACCTGGGTGGAGTTTCCTGGGATTTTGCTAAACCAATAAAATTGGGTTTATTCCTACAGATGTGCTGTTTGGTTTCATTATACATATTACATATTTTGTATTGAAGGAGAGTTATATAAAGTTCCTCAAACTTAGCCAACATTTGTAGGTTATGATGTCCTAAACATTGTGTGTATATACATACAAAATATACAATCCTAGTTATCCAAGATGTTTCTCTAATAATAGTAATAATAATTAAGCAATATGTGCCAATTTACATAATGAGCCCCACACACCTGAATTTATTGGGATCAATTTACTAGAGTAGAGAATGTTCAAACTGAATATTCACTTAACTTACTAAATAACGTGAAACCCGCACAGATGTCTGTCAAATCGCCCCTGAAGTCGGACTGCATTGCCGGGTTGAACCTAGGCTTAATCAGGTGAATGTCAAAATCTTTTTGTTAATGCCCCTGCACATGATTGGGTATTAAAAGTGAACATAACTTCACTTTATGCAGAAAGCTAAGTTTTAGTTTTGGATAGAGTAGAGAATGGTTAAAACCACATCTTTTTTTTCTCTGCCTTTTATTTGGGAGATTTTCCTTCATTTTCTGTTCCAGGGACACAGCAGGAAGTAAAAGGAGAGCTCTCCAATCCCCTATTTGATAAATGTCACCATAACAAGTTTTATCACTGAAATATTTCCTCTCATCCTTTGTTCTGTGACAATTCTGTGACAAAAATGTAGATGTTCCATCACTTTCAATACCACAGACTAGGGTTTCTCAACCAGGGTTCTGTGAAAACCTGGGGTTCCTTCAGAGGTTTCTAGGACTTCCTTGAGCAATGAAGCGTTTCTAACTCCCAGTAGCCACTGATATCAAATATCTTCTTATCGGTTTGCGAGGGGGACAATTTTCGCAATGGTCAAAGATGTAAGCGTGTCCTACAACTAACCATTAATTTAAGCGGTCCCTCTCCTATTGGCCACTAATGTATGAGACCACTACACCAACTTCCAACATAAGAAGGCACTTTTCCACTGGCCACCAATGTAAGGGGCACTACAATTATCACAGTTATCACACGATCGGAAATGCCGCCAGCAAAAGACTGATGTTAGCTTTTGGTCGGAAAATGCGACCGCGTGTATGCTCCCTTGGACTTTTGCTGGCAGAATTCCTGCCAGCAAAAGATTGAGAGCAGGTTCTCTATATTTCGGTCGGAAAAAATTCCGATCGTCTGTACCAATTCCGTTGCGCAAAATTCCTATGCATGCTCGGAAACAATTTCACGCATGCTCGGAAGCATTGAACTTCATTTTCTCAGCTCGTCGTAGTGTTGTATGTCACCGCGTTCTTGACAGTCGAAAGTTCAGAGAACTTTTGTGTGAACGTGTGTATGCAAGCCAAGCTTGAGCGGAATTCCGTCGGAAAAACCATCCAAGATTTTTCCAACGAAAATTCCGATCTTGTGTAAGTGTTTCTTTTCTGGACATTTTTCTAATTATTTCCAATGAACTATTTTTTTCTTTAGGAGCAGGGGAATGCCATCGGCTCTGGGTGTCAAATATGTTTGATACACTACATTTGTATTATTTTATGTATTATTATATTTACAACTTACTGATCACGCATATGTGCAGAGATGTAATAATTGAGCAGGAGTTCTCCATGACATGAAAATTATTTCAAGGGTTCCTCTGTAAAGGTTGAGAAAGCTTGCCATAGACAGTGGTCACCAAGATAAATAGAGAGCGAATAATCTCCCCAGCAGGGACTCCCCAGAGAGCAATAAAAGCATGACATATGTTGTAACCATTCCAAATTCTACTAAAAACCCCCAAAATTTTTTTGACTTTACATTCATTGTTATGCTTGCAGAAGTTTTTCAGCAAACTGCAATCAGTGCTGCATTTGGGTTATTAGTAAAGTTTAAAGTTTTTACTTTGCATGTAAAAAATAGTTATGTCTACAGGGGAACTTTAACCACTTAAGCCCCGGACCATTTTGCTGGCCAAAGACCAGAGCACTTTTTGTGATTTGGCACTGCGTCGCTTTAACTGACAAATGCGCAGTCTTTCGACGTGGCTCCCAAACAAAATGTATGTCCTTTTTTTTTCCACAAATAGAGCTTTCTTTTGGTGGTATTTGATCACTCCTGTGGTTTTTATTTTTTGCGCTATAAACAAAAATAGCAGCAATTTTGAAAAAAAAACACATTATTTTTTACATTTTGCTATAATAAATATCCCCCAAAAATATATATAAAAAAATATTTTCCTCAGTTTAGGCCGATACGTATTCTTCTACTGTGGGGGGGGGGGGGGGGCATGGTTAGGGACGATATATTTCATTCACAGCACACTGGTTAACTCTGCTTGCAACTTGGAAGGATGCAGGACAGGGCTCAGTGCTGCAGCTTGTTGTGCCGCCATGTCTCCATACAGCTAGTGGTGATGATGCAAGATTTGTCAACTCTACCCCGCCTCCTCCTACACGACCTTATCCCCAAGTATACCAAAATCTGGACCCTGTGGATAGGTACATTCCTCCCAGCTAACTTTGATTCCTCATTGCTTGAACCATAATGAAGCAATCATGTCTTATAGTCTGTAGCCATTATGTGCTTTCTTACAAAGGCATAGGCTCCCCCGGGAATCCCTCATCCCTTCCTTCAACCTTTTCTTTTCTCTTACCCATCTACTCACCTTATTCATCCTTCTTCTTACTCTCTCGTAAGGACACCTTATTCTTCGCAAATACCATTATAATTGCATTCATTAACTGATTATCTCAGAATGTGCTGTATTTAAACCTGACCCTACCAAGATGGCCATAGTTTGATATATAAGGTCACTGTTTTGAACTGTGTTCTGTTTCTACAAATTGTCCCTTGTGAGTTTTGAAAACCAGAATAAAAAGGGCATGCTACACACATCCTGTGTACTTTGATTAAGTGTTTTGTGCATGTGTAAAGGTCCACAAGGTCCACAACTAGTTAAGGTCAGTGTAAGCAGGAGATATACATCAAACACAGATGTCCTTGAGGAGGGAAGCCATGTAGCAAATATTGGTTCTTATTTACTAACAGTAGAACCTAGGAGTGATTAACGTAATAATAAGGTTGTGAACTACAATTTAGTTCAAGGTTATCTGCTGCTGCTTCTAATTAAAAAGTGTGTACATGCATGCATTCTAGAAGCAATACTCTCTGACACAGCGTTCAGATTGGCTACTTCTTACACTTCTAATTTATTTCTGGGCGGTATCAATATTTTATACAGAAAGATACGTCATTGCTATGTCAGTCTAATAGGTACATCTCATTGGTTAAAATACGAGAGAAATGGAGAAACTTGATGCTTGAAGGTTGATTGAAGCTCGTTATCTCGTGACGTCTTGCATTCCTCTGATGTGTGGGATGGGGGGTATAGACGCCATTCCTAGTTCCAAACAGTCAATCTGAATACTTCATAATAAGTAAGGAGTTTGCATAGAAACATGCATACACATAAGCAAATAGACATTTTCTGATTATCAGTATGTACATTCCATTCCTTCACAGTAACGCTTTTGAAACTGCAACAGGTCGTTAATATAAATAATAATGCTTTGCCATAATAAAAATGAACTCATTATATTTATTTTGAAGGCCTTACTTACCGTGCCAACAGTGCTGACTGGGAATGGAGTAAAGGAGAGAAGACCACTTTCACAAACTGGAAAAGACGACCACCTCGCCAGACAAGGAAAGGGAAAAGTTGTGTTTCAGTGCAAAAGAAAGGAAAATGGCATGTGAAAAACTGCCAGAAATCTAATTATTTTATCTGCTCAAAACTGGTGTAGTACTTACTACTATGTGATTAAGTATTGGACATTTTGTAGGAATATTTATTATTCAAATTTTTGAGTAAACCCTACCAATTGTATATTTAACAAGAATGATTCTGATATATATATGGTAAAGACTTAAAGAGGATTAAAACAGTGGAAGCTGTTCCAAAAAAGGCATGTGGACTAGTCACCTGTATTGCCTGTGGATTTCTGACAGCTGATCTTTTCCCTGTTACTGATTTACCATGCCTTGTTCTGCACTGTCTTTTTGTGTATAGGGACTAGGGCTTTGTTTCCTTATGCCAGAGCTTTCCACTGATGATACAAAGTCTGATCAAGAAAGATATAAACAGCAGCAGGGGAGGTTTAGAAAATAGGGAGCCACGGATTAAAGAAGCAGGAACAGGATTATCCGTGCACTTCATGTTCTCAGATACAACTTCCTGTGCGGCAAGGAGAACAGTAAGCAACACAGTATGTGTACATCACCAAATCTCATTCAAGTCTTTTGAAACTAGTGCCACATTTAAAAAATAGTGCCACCCAAATGCTTCCCAGTTAATGTTCCATTAAGGATAGCCGATCTTCCTTTTTTTAAATTCAAGTCCACTTCAAGAGAATACAATTTTTTTTTCTTTTTATAGCCATTTGATCAAACAGAAATGTAGTCAATTCTTCAACATTTGGTTTATACTGCTGCCCTCAGGATGTTGGAAAACTGGCAAACAAAAAAAAAAGATGTTAAGCTATGTCCTGTTTAAAGTGATTAGCTTAGTTTTTTTTTAAATAACAAACATGTCATACTTACCTTCACTGTGCAGTTTGTTTTGCACAGAGTGGCCCGATCATTGTCTTCTGGGGTGCCCCGGCGGCTCTGGTAGCTCCTCGCCGCATCTTATAACACATAGGATGCATTAAGGTGAGAAAACACAAGGGTTTACAACCCCTTTGAGCCCCATTCCAACTGTCATACCTCAGTTTTTTTGCTAGTGCCTTTTCAGTTCTGCTTGAGAAAAACGATATTTTTGATAAATTCTTTTTTTTTTTTTTTTTTTTACTTTTTCTTCAGTCAAGATATTCTGTACATGTATGCATATTTTCTTCAGTGAATTCAATCAAGACCTCAAAGATGCTGTTTGAGCAAGTTTTTACTAGGGATGTGCCGAACACCCCCCTGTTCAGTTCGCACCAGAACATCTCGAACAGGGAAAAAGTTCAAGCAAACATGCAAACTCTATTAAAGTCTATGGGACACAAACATGAAAAATCAAAAGTCCTAATTTGAAATGCTTATATGCAAGTTATTGCAATAAAAAGTGTATGGGGACCTGGGTACTGCCATGTATTAATGCAAAAAAAAGTTTTTAAAGATATTGTTTTTAAAGGAGCAGTGCTTTTAATGATGCTTAAAGTGAAACCATAAAAATTCCTTTAACCACTCCCCGTCCGGCCTATAGCAGAATGACGGCCGAGCAGTGGTTCTGTTAGCCTGACTGGGCAGCATATGATGTCCAGCAGGATAACATACCGGCACGCGCCCGCGGGGAGGTGCGCAGCTCCGGATCAGTGGTGCTGTGTGTCACTGTGACACACCGCATCTCTGATCATGACATGATCGGCTGTGACCAATCACGGCTGATCACAGCGTGAACCAGGAAGTGCCGGTAAATGGCTTTCCTCAGTTCGCGCTGACAGGGATAGCCAATCAGTGGCTCTCCCTGTCAGAGGGGGGGTCTGCGCTGATAATCAGCACATTGATTATCAGCGCAGCCCCCATGAGAGGTGCCACAACAATGCAAATCTGTGTCCATCAGCTGCCAGTCAGTGCCCATCAGGAACGCCTGTCAGTGGCCATAACAGTGCCATCAGTGTCCAAAACAGTGCCAATCAGTGCCCTGTCAGTACCTCATCATTAGTGCTGCCCATTAGTGCCATCTATTAGTGTCCATCAGGGCCACCTGTCACTGCCAATCAGTGCCAATCAGTGCCGCCTATAAGTGCCCATCACTGCAGCCTGTCAGTGCCCATTAGTTCCACCTATCAGTGCCCATCAGTGCCACCTATCATTGCCCATCAGTGCTGCATATCAGTGCTGCCTATTGGTGCCCATCAGTTCTGTATATCAGTGCCCATCAATTCTACATATCAGTGCCCATCAGTGCCACCTTATTAGAGAAAACAACATTTTGATCAAATACCACCAAAAGATTGCTCTATTTTTGGGAAGAAAATGATAAAAGATTAGTTTGGGTAAAGTGTTGCATGACCGCGCAATTGTCATTCAAAGTGTGACAGCGCTAAAAGCTGAAAATTGTCCTAGGCAGGAAGGGGGAAAAGTGCCTGTTATTGAAGTAGTTAAATATCGTGCCTGGGAGGTCCCCTTGGTCTGCCTGTAAAGTGGCATATCTGTACCATGTATAGAACATGCTGCAACAATAATTAAATTTCTAAAGGAAAAAAATTTAATTTGCTCGTGGCTGTAATGTATTCCTGGCAATACAGATTAAAAAAAATGAAAAAAACATCATAGTGTCCCCCCAAAATCCATACCAGACCTTTATCCGAGCATACAGCCTGGCAGGTCAGGAAAAGGGGGGTGGACGAGTGAGCGCCCCCCCTCCTGAACCATACCAGGCCCCATGCCCTCAACATAGGTGGGTGTTTTGGGGCAGGGGGGGTTTTCTGCAAACCCCCCAAGGGCCTCTTCCTGACAACCCTGGGCTGTGGTTGTCGGGGTCTGCGGGTGGGCGGCTTATTGGAATCTGGAAGCCCCCTTCAACAAGAGGGCCCTCAGATCCCGAATCCACCCCCCCATGTGAATGGGTATTGGGTACATCGTACTCCTACCCATTTACCAGAAAGTGTTGGAGAAAAAAAAGTAACAAACACAGGCGATAGTTTCTGACAAGTCCTTTATTAAAAAAGAAAAAAAATTGTGTCCCTCGATGTAATCCATCGTCAATCATGCCCGAAAAATAGAGAAAAAAAAACGCTCCTCCTCCTGGGAGGCCATCTACCTCCTCTCTGCTTGGACAGTTATTATATAGGCAAGGGGCAGGGCCACCCGGTTACATCACCTGGTGGCACCGCCCCCTTATGACGTCCCTTATGAGGTCCCTTATGACGATGTACCCGATACCCATTCACATAGGGGGGCCAGGATCTGGGGGCCCCCTTGTTGAAGGGGATTTCCAGATTTCCGATAAGCCCCCCGCAGATCCCGACAACCACAGCCCCGGGTTGTCAGGAAGAGGCCCTTGTCCCCATCAACATCGGGACAATGTGCTTTGGGGGGCACACCAAAGCACCCTCCCCATGTTGAGGGCAAGCGGCCTTGTATGGTTCAAGAGAGGGGAGGCGCTCACTCGTCTCCCTACCTGGCCTGCCAGGCTGCATGCTCCGATAAGGGTCTGGTATGAATTTTGGGGGGACCCCACACCATTTTCTTTATTTTGGTGTGGAGTTCCCTTTAACCACTTCAATACAGGGCCCTTTCACCCCCTTTCTGCCCAGACCAATTTTCAGCTTTCAGTGCTCATTGGCGTCTATGGGAAATCTTGGTCAGCTTGACATGGCACTGCTACCGGTCTTTAACATTGGCGTCTATGGGAAATCTTGGTCGGCTTGACATGGCACTGCTCACAGTTTTTAACATTTAACATTGGCGTCTATGGGAAATCTTGTCAGCTTGACATGGCAAGTGACAGGGACTCCAAACTTGGGGAGCACTGAGAGGGGACACAGGACTACAACATATACAGACTACAACATACAGTATTTTGGAGTCGGCTAGTTGGCCTAGGTAATCTGTTATGCCTGTAAATGACTATTGCAATGCAGTACATGCATTGAGAAGTGAAAAAAAGGTGTTGCTTCACTTTAAGTACATTTTCAGGTTAACATACATGCTCTGGTCCCATTGTGTACTTAAAAGTGGGCTATGCCTGTACACTACACTAACTGCACTAAACTGACTGAACACACTATCCACTAACTACCTGCCTAATCTCCATTATCACACACTATACACAGCTGCCGTGTAAGCAGCAGCCTTATTTAGCGCAGGACATGGACTTAGCCCCTAAACCATGATTGGCCAAAGGCACTCTGCCTTTGGCCAATCATGGCTCTCACAGTACATTGTGCTGTGATTGGCCAAAGCATACAGGTCAGGTGCAATGCTTTGTTCAATCATCAGCAATCAATGCACTGTGAGAGAGCAGTGCCTTATGGGGTGCTCATCGACGGGTGAACTTCCCATTTGTACGTTCGACTCGAACACACAGCCCATCCCTAGTTTTTACACAGCAGCTATCCAGCATATCCTTAGCAACAGCTTTGGAGGCTGATCCCAGACCCAGATTAAAGTGGTTGTAAACCCTAAGGAAAAAAAAAACCTTCAAGATAAAGGCATAATGAGCTAGTATTTATAGCATACTAGCTCATTATGAATTACTTAACTGACATTGAAGCCCCCGCAGCCATCCTCGTACACCGATCCGGCAGCTGACATCGCTCCTGGAGTTACTTCCAGGTATCGCGGGCCCCGGAACTGTGATTGGCTGGAGCCGCGGTGAAGTACCTCCCGCGCATGCGCATGGGAGCCGCAGGCATCGGCACACTCACTGAAACACAGATTGCTTCAGTGCACATGTACTGATGATATTGGCACATGCAAATATAGGGGATATCTCCTAAATCGTTCAGGTTTAGGAGATATCCAGGGTAGCTACAGGTAAGCCTTATTATAGGCTTACCTGTAGCAAAAAGTGTGTTGTAAGGGTTTACAACCACTTTAACTGGCTAGCCTGGAAAGTAACATTTAGGCACTGGGTTCTGCAATGTAGCTCTTTCAAGACCTCTGCGTACTGTGTTAGTTATAGTATATGATGTGTTTGTCTTCAGCACAATATACATGTATTTTATTATAAAAATGTAGAACAGGACCAATGAAAAAAAATGTTTACCCATTCTGCCTAATAAAACACATACCAACATAAATCTTGTCGCTTGTAATGATTATTATTATAATACGGGCTTTATATAATACCTATGTTTTTCAGTGCTGTGCAAAATAACAGGAAACAGAAGATTGGATTATTAGATATATTCATTTGATTAAATGGATGATAGCATAATTGGCACACTAGTCATGTGTTAGAAGACTAACAGGTAATAATTATTGTTCAAAAATAAGTAAGACATTATATAATTGAAATAATATAGTGACAGTTAAATTTGTAGTCTTAGATTTAGTCACTTGTCATAACATCCTTGCCTCTAATTATAATTTCATTAAGGCCAACCCTTTTCATAAATACTGTTATGTTTGCAATAATGTGCTAAAAGTAAAAGCTTGGTATAAACAGTATGATTCTAACTTTTGATTAATTAAAATCAAGCTCCTGGCAAAAAGATTACCGTAAGTAAATATACAGTATGTATTTATACTGTATATCAGATCATTCCGAAACTGGATCACCAAGATAAATACGCAGAAATAAAAAAACATAAGCACAATAAAAGATTGAGTTATTTCTGAGGTTGTTGAAGATCTGCTTTTTAGCTGAAATTGCTTATTGTCAATAAAACTAAATCAAAACTAAATCAAATTCCATGCATCAAGGACTAGTTTAATCATAACAGAATGCCCCTAACTGCCATAAACATCCATTCCCTTCACTTACCCAAAGTGTATGTTACTCCAACATTTTATATTTCTGAAATGTTTCTGTTGTACCATGATGTCCATTGATGACGCCCTGGAGGAGGGGCGAAACGCAACGACGTACTTCCGTTTCGTGCTCACCAGTGACGCAATTTCTACCTCTGTGGAACGCACCCCACACAGCGGCAAACTCGGATATTTTTTACTGATGCCTGTCTTTGCCAAATATCCTGTAAGTTGCGCATTTAATGCGCTTGATAACTCATGTTAAACAGTATTTCACTAGGAGTTCTTTCTCTGTTTTCCCATCCATGAGTGTGGTATATCCTTTCCGTCATCTAATATCTTCTTGGAAGAGTTTGCTGAGCAGTGTTAATTTGGTCGACTAAAACAACTAAGCCCCCATACACACGGTCGGAAATTCCGACGGAAAATGTCCGATCGGACCATGTTGTCGGAAAATCCGCCCGTGTGGGGGCTTCATCTGACTTTTTCCAAGAACAAAATTGAGATCCTGCTCTCAAATTTTCTGAGAACAAAATCCGATCTGACTTTTTCCGATCGTGTGTCGAGAGTTCCGACGGACAAAGTGCCACGCATGCTCAGATCAAATTACGAGACCAAAGCTATTGGCTACTAGGCTCTACTTAGTTCTGTCGTACGCAACGAACGTCACCACGTTCAGAATGATCTAATTTTCCAACAACTTTGTCCGACCGTGTGTATGCAAAACCAGTGTCGGACAAAATCCGTCGAAAAAAATCTGACGGATTTTGTGGTCAGAATTTCCGACCGTGTGTACGGGGGCTTAAACATTTTAGTCGACTAAAATATGACTAAAACTAGAACAATTGAGATGACTAAAATACGACTAAAACTAAAACAATTGAGATGACTAAAATACGACTAAAACTAAAATGGTATTTTAGTCAAAAGACTAAAATGGGACTAAAACTAAAATGCAATTTTAATCAAAAGACTAAGACTAAAACTAAACTGAAATTTTACTTAGAAATGAACACTGGTCTGTAGTGCATGTTCATACCTCAGTACCATAAATAATGACATGAGATTTTTCACTCCAGCAGTATATAATGAGTTTGGAAATTGTAGAGAAATGTTCACTAATACATTACAATTTAATTACACCCATTAGATTTTAGTCGACTAAAACGTAGGACCTTTTAGTCAACTAAAATGTCCTGGAGATTTAGTCGACTAAATACGACTAAAACGAAAACAATTGCAGAAGACTAAAATGTGACTAAAACTAAAATGCCATTTTAGTCCTAAGACTAATACCGCGTACACATGGTCGGAGTTCTCGTCGGAAAAAGCTCTGATGGTTTTCCCGTCGGAATTCCAACAGAATTTCACTCAAAATGTCTTGCCTACACACGGTCACACCACATTCCGATGGTGAATAACACCACGGCATACAACATGTTCGACTGCACTATAAAAGGGAAGTTTAATGCTTCTGAGCATGCATCAAACTGTTTCCGAGAATGTGTCGGAATTTTGCGTGTCGGAATTGAATACACACGATCGGAAAATCCGATAGAAAGGTTTTCCGTCGGAAAAATTAAGAACAGGTTCTCAATCCAAAGTCCGTCGGAAATTCTGACAGAAAAAGACAGATGGGCATACACACGGTAGGAAAATCCGATGAAAAGCTCCCAGCGGACTGTTTCCATCGGAAATTCCGACCGTGTGTACGCAGCATAAGACTAAAATTGCTGCCAAAATTAACACTGTTGCTGAGAAACCATCCTGCATATCCCCAGATCATTAGATCACTGCTTTTTTGACCCCAGACTGCAAAGCTAAGGATCTAATATTTCTGGTTAGTGGGGTCACCGAAGGGGGAGTCACCTCACTTGTTTAAAGTTTTGGAGCACCATTGCACTTTTTACAGAAGCACTAAGTACTTTTCAGATTTTGTGCATATCTTTTTGTTGTTTTTTTATGTTACAAATACATTGATGTATAAGGCACCATTCACTAGGATGTATATTGTTTGATATAGGCTGCTAGCGCTGTTTCATACTTTATATCGCTTTAAGGTTTTAGCACCTTTGTGCAGCAGCTGCAGTCTCATTCTTATTTTTCATTTGTATTCATTTCAACTTTACTTTAGCGCACGTTTTGGAATTAGATTCATTGTTGTACCATGTACTTATTTAAAAACATATCCTGTTCTGTTTGAGCTGCTTTCTTTGTGTGAAATACCTGGTGATCCTGCCAATTCCCCTGCTTTCCTATTTCAAACTGACCACACTAGGCATGGTAGCACATCCATCCCAGTGTGGTCAGTTTTTGGGCTGTGCTGGGAGCCTGTCCTCCAATGGCCAAGACTTATGCTGGCCATACACTATATGAAAAATTGGCCAAACCCATTTTTGAAAAACAAACATTTGGCAGTGAGAGCAAACGATAGTGCCATCATGTAATTACTGATAAATCGTTCAGTGGACATAAATTAATCATTTTTTTACATATACCTAGTGCAAACAGTTTGGGCGGCAAACACATCAACCTTTCAATTTATTGTTCGTTCGGCAGAAAATTTCCAAACTTGTCCTTCGCTTTTTCGGCTCAAAAACGTCCAAACGATTACGGATTTTGTGCCCTTTAACTGGACGAAAAACCATGAACTGGCCAAATGACCAAATTTCAGCCAATTTTTCGAAATAGGGAATGGTCAACATTATGCTGGCACACCTATCCACTGGGAAGAACAGTGTACTGCTGTTTCTCTGCCCCCTGCTGACGTCCATTTGCAGTCTCCACCCCCAAATTATTTTTTGCCTTGCATTTCTATTTTAAACTGAATGTGATATTTTATAAGGTAAGGGTTCACATATGCTTTAGAGCTGAACTCTGGACTGAAGGCAAAGTTACCCATGCACCGAATCCCCTTCCACATTGCAAGGGATAACTGCTTGTTTTGTTTGGTTTGTCTGGAATATAATAAAAAAACATGAATTACTTACCTTATTCCTTGCTCCCCTGACAGCCAGTAATCTCTCCTGCTGTCACGCTCTGGATGTCGACTGACTCTTGTTATCCTCATGTACAAAGCAGGACCAGTAGTCCTGCATTGTATACGATGATGTTGAAGAGCTGTGATTCAGTCACTTGCTCCTCACCTCTCTTAGCACTCTCACCTCTCCAATAAATCTTTGAGAGGGAAAAAATGGTACTTCCAGGTATGGAGGAGCAAGTGACTCACTCCTCTTATGTGA
Organism: Lithobates sylvaticus; assembly: GCA_028564925.1. Taxonomy (NCBI): domain Eukaryota; kingdom Metazoa; phylum Chordata; class Amphibia; order Anura; family Ranidae; genus Lithobates; species Lithobates sylvaticus. Next base: position 329,599,787 of record CM053026.1, on the reverse strand, counting down.
AATTACTAGTGGTAGTTGAATAGCTCAGTGCTGTCACATGAAGACAGAGAGATAAAGCAACATCTGGTTTAAAGCGATGAGGAGCTCCTCCCAAATGTCTGGGCAGGTATTCCTACTAAATACAATATATATATATATATATATATATATATATATATATATATATAAATACACACAGTATCTCACAAAAGTGAGTACACCCCTCACATTTTTGTAAATATTTTATTATATCTTTTCATGTGAGAACACTGAAGAATGAACAGTTTGCTACAATGTAAAGTAGTGAGTGTACAGCTTGTAAAACAGTGTAAATTAGCTGTCCCCTCAAAATAACTCAAGACACATCTATTAATGTCTAAACCACTGGCAACAAAAGTGCGTACACCCCTAAGTAAAAATGTATTAAGTATTTTGTGTGGCCACCATTATTTTCCAGCACTGCCTTAACTTTCTTGGGCAGGAAGTTCACCAGAGCTTCACAGGTTGCCACTGGAGTACTACTTCCACTCCTCCATGACGACATCATGGAGCTGGTGGATGTTCTGTGGTCTGATGAGAGGAAGAGAAACTTATTTGGTTCAGATGTGTCAAGCGTGTGTGGCGGCATCCAGGTGAGGAGTACAAAGACAAGTTTGTCTTTCCTACAGTCAAGCATGGTGGTGGGAGTGTCATGGTATGGGGCTGCATGAGTGCAGCTGGCACTGGGGAGCTACAGTTCATAGAAGGAACCATTAATGTCAACATGTACTGTGACATACTGAAGCAGAGCATGATCCCCTCCCTTCGGAGACTGGGCCAGAGGGCAGTATTCCAACATGATAACAACCCAAAACACACCTCCAAGATGTCCACTGCCTTACTAAAAAAGCTGAGGGTAAAGGTGATGGACTGGCTAAGTATTTCTCCAGACCTAAACCCTATTGAGCATCCGTGGGGCATCCTCAAACGGAAGGTGGAGGAGCGCAAGGTCTCTAACATCCACCAGCTCCGTGATGTCATCATGGAGGAGTGGAAGAGGATTCCAGTGGCAACCTGTGAAGCTCTGGTGAACTCCATGCCCAAGAAGGTTAAGGCAGTTAAGCTGTTTTGAGAAGCAGCAAGAGTTTTTAGCAAAATAGAAAAAGCAGCCAAGCCCTACATAGCAATATAAGCAAACCAGATCAACTATTCTAAGATCATTTTTATTGTAATGCACTAACCTACTAAAAGCTGATTTATAATTGATTGTCTCTCTTATTATGCTCAACATTGCTGCTTGCATTTTTATAAAAAGTAATGCCATTTGTTGTTAGTATAGTAAATAAAGTCTTTAGCAGGCAAGTAATATAGGAAATCGAATGACACAAGCAAACATTGTGTTTCCATAAGTAAATTAGTGTTTTAAGTGATGGTATTGCAGTCTGTATTTTTAGAAAATGATGGAGTGAGTCTCTAGCAGTGCCTTCACTAGGGTAATCACAGAGCCATAATTATCACAAATAGGCACTCAACATTTTGCATGGCCTATGGTGACATGTTAACGAGAACATGAATGAAATGAGTGTTGTGTTCTTGCTTCTGTCTAAAGCCATGCCTTCCCGCAAGGCATTCAAAGAGCACATAATAACAGGTGATGTCATGCTCATGTACATTTCTTGCAGCATAATTACATGCTTTGATGCTGTAAGCTTACATTGCACTGAGTAGTCTCTGTACTATTTGATCATTAAAAAGTCTATAAAATGTCTTCAAATGTTCCTTTAAAATAACAAAAATAAATAGAACAAAAAAATATATACTGGACAGAAAGAAGTTAAGTAGATGTGGACATGTGGTATACATATTTTCACATATCCTGTGGTTTATATAAAATGTAATTAAAAATGGACCCTATTAAAATGCACACTGCTTTTTCAAAAGACCAGTTCACCGAAAATCAATATTTAAATTTTGGCAGATGCTGTACAGTTACATTGCCTGACAGTTTCTTCTTTATCTCTTGCGTACTCTGGATGTGAGATCCTGTATCTACACACCTACTAGGTCCAGTATCAGGAACCCCACTCTTCTCATTGGATTTTTTTGTTATTTTTCTAATATGGAGAATGAAACAGGAGTAGCTGGAACAAGGCTGGGTGGGCACACCCAAAACTACTAAGGACAGAGTTGGAACAAGACATTTAAGAAGCCAGTGGCTCACTCAGAGTTTCCTCCACTCCTAACTAAAATGATGCTTTTGGATGGTACATTCTCTCAAATATGAAAATGTAATTGAAATAAACTGTAAATACCTTAATAGAGTTTCTGCTTTTTATCCCAGGATTGATTATGTGCTCCAGTGCTCTATGCTTTTAGTTTTCTAGGTTTAATATTAGATTGGTGTCCTGACCAGTTTCCATTTCAGTCTCCTTGAAGCAGAAGCAGAAGCACAGTACAGTACAGAATGACAAGAAAAGACTAAAACCCTACCATAATATGGCTGCAGTATGATGAGAAATAATTATAAGACCTAGATTTTAATTATTGGACCTTCTGATTTCAGCATAGTGACATCGTTTTGTTGTATATATTAATATATATATATTTATATATATATATATATATATATATATATAGGAAGGCCAGCATGGTGGCCTGCAATTATGGGAGGAGCCCGGAGGGTATACATACCAGACCTCTCCACGAGGCCGGTGTCGGTTCCAGCGCGCCGTATTACACGTCACCAGGCCGACAAACAACTCAGTACACGTTCCTGAGTTGTCCTACGCTCCTCGTTTCCAGATTACGGATTTGATTCCCGATCGCACCCCCAGTTCGTTCCGCTTCAGCGTCGCAGGTAGGATTTATGCTTTTTCGTCGCTACATCGAAACCCCTGTTTTTTCCACTGAGTCATTTCGACTACCATGCTATTGTTTGTTTGTTTTCTACCCCACAATTCACCCCACTTTCACTGGTTGTTACGCACCGCTACCCAGTGCAAGCATCCCCTCACTCACACGTCCCCCACAACCCCCCCCCCCCCCCCCCCCCCCCCCCCAAAAAAAAAAAAAAAACACACACACCCACCAGAGCATCTGTCACTGCCCTCCCCACGCACTTCTTGCAGTCACCGCAAGTTCGTGTAAATGGGCCCCCACACCTTGCAAACCTCAGCAAGACAGTCCACTCCTTGCCTTCCACGGCAACCCAGCCAATGTGAGGCACAGCCGCCCCCCCGCACATCTTGCTTCACCGCAGGTTTGTGTCACGGCTCCCACATCCACCCTCCCACATACCTCTGCAATCGTTGCAGCTCGACCTCCATTGGCCTCGCAGCCACAACTTCCCCAGTAGCAAACTCAGCTACTCACGCCTTTCTCTATCCCTTTTCACCTTTCCCTTAGGTCAGTAATCGCCCCTGGTCTCCTACACAACAGGATCAGACCATCCCGTTCCTTTTCCAGGTAAAAAAAAAAAAAAAAAAAATAACCAACCCCCTTTTTCTTGAGGGCTTGCATCTCTTCACCAGGGGGTCAACTACGGCATCAAATCAGCTCTTGCAACCCATCTCTCACTAATATATTTTACGTCACCCTACCGTAGGTACCAGGTCCACCAGGTTTGACCCCAACAGAGACTCCATCACTAGGGCAGCAAGCAGGTGCGTAAGTTATTGTTGGTTCAGTTTTCCATTCTCTTCACACCTTTCACTACATATCCCCCTCCCACATACTTATTTGGCTCAGTACCCTGGCGTTAGAAACTGTCACATACTTCTATGCATGTCACTCTGTTTTCGAAGCACAAGTCTTCACTACGCAGACAAGGTCACCTAGTCTCATGACTTGCTGGCAGTGCAAGTATTAGCTGACCGAACCCACGTCAAACTACTACAGATCGAAACATCCCTACTTAGCAACCAACCAGCAGCCACTCCCCCCAGTACCGCCCTGGTGGGGCTCTGGTTGAACTAGTCCGTGCCGAGCACAGACGGACACCCGAGCACCGGTTACCTGGTCAGTCACCTCCTGGCTTACCTCGGTTGTCACGCATTCTCTGAGTTCCACAGGCCAAAGAAACAAACTCACCCAGCGCTCACGCGCATCCCCAATTGTTACCATACCGTCGAACGGTATCTTGCTTCGTTCACACATCTCCCCTCCCCATCCAAGCAGAACACCATAGTTTTGATAAAATCTCCAGGCGTTAGTAACTGTCACATACTTCTATGCATGTCACTCTATTTTTCGAAGCACAAGCCTTCACTACGCAGACAAGGTCACCTAGTCTCATGACTTGCTGGCAGTGCAAGTATTAGCTGACCGAACCTACGTCAAATGCTACAGATCGAAACATTTCCTACTTAGCAAGTCAACCAGTAGCCACTCCCCCCAGTACCGCCCTGGGGGGGCTCTGGTTAACCAGTCCGTGCCGAGCACAGACGGACACCCGAGCATCAACCATCCGGCCAGTCACCTCCTGGCTCACCTCGGGTGTCACGCACCCCCCCCCCGAGTTTTTTACATATAGGCCCATGGAACATCCCACTCAGCGCACGCGCGCAACCCGTTTGTTCCCAGACCTGTCACACAGGTATCCCACTCTGCCCCCCCCCTCCCCCCCCTTTTTTGCCGCAAACACAAACATATATATATATGCTCTCCTGCCATTCAAACTCAAAAAAAAAAAAAAAAAAAAGAAGAGAAACCCGAGACAAACATGCATCCCCCCTCCCTCCCCCCCCCTCTTTTATTCTAGCAGACGCCATGTCTCTGGCCAGCAGCGACGATTTCACCCCCGCCCCATCACCACCCGAAGCGGGTCCGGCAGACAACTCCTCTCAAGCCTTCAGAGCTTGGACCATCCCCAGACTCTCAGCTGAGCTGAGGCGCAGGAATATCCCCTACCCCATCACGGCCAGGAAAGCCGAACTGTACAGACTACTGTTCCCCAGCCCATCCCCACCAACCCCACCAGACACTCAGGCATCACTACAGACAATTGCCTCGGCAGTGTCCCAGCTACACACGCTGGTCTCCTCTCTATCTACTACCATCTCTGATGTCCAGGCCAGAGTGGGGACCTTGGAGCTCCAGCAAGGAACCCCCACTCCACCAGCTGCCGCCCCCGCCACCCCCGCATCATGCGTTACAGCTACGCCCCACGGCGGTTTTTCTGTTTTCCCCGCACATCTCATCCCAGCAAACATCAGGAAGGAGATACTAGATGGCCGCGACATCAACCTGGCATCCCTTCTGATCTCGGTACACGATGTGACAGAGAACAAAGCCTACGCTTGGGGCGACGTTTCCGTTATCTTGAAGGCAAAAGACCACAGGCTTACACGAAAGCTCACGGTCACGGAGTTCGTACTTGCTTTCGGCATGTTTCGGGATGTCATCTGTTCCATCAAACCCGACAGGAGGGAAGAACTAGACCTCTACCTTCATGCTGTCACAGATTTAGGGTACAAGTACGGAGGCAGCGCCTTCTACGACTACCATCGCTCCTTTTCAGCAAAGGCAGCAGCCAAGCTCAGTCAGTTTCAGGCAACCACGGACTGGAGCGCCATCGACACCGAACTCTTCTGTCGCCATTTCGCTGGCCTCCGCTCCCCACTTTGCACTAATTGCCAATCCTCCACCCACACCGCCAATTGGTGTTCAGAACCCGATGGTAGACGCCTCCCCAACTTCCCCTCTGCCCCGCACACATCCCAGTATTCAGACGCAACCCCACCACACCCCCAGGAGGACAAACTCGGACGGCCCGTCCGAACTTTAGGAGGGGCGCAGATATGCAATAATTTCAACTTGGGGATCTGCAACTTCTCACGTTGCAGACTCCTCCACGTCTGCCTCATTTGCCGCAAAGCCCACCCCAGGATCACCTGCGGGCTCAATAAGCTCAGCTCAGCCTGACTAAGCCGTATTGATATCGGATGGCTGCAATCCTACCTCACCTCACACCCATCACCCTCACTAGCAGCCTTTCTGGTACAAGGCTTCACCACAGGCTTTCACACGGGGCTTATCACACTCCCCGACACCACCCACGAGTGCAAAAACCTGCTGTCAGCAGCCACCGACGAGGAAGCCATCAGTACCCTACTACGAAACGAACTTGACCGAGGGTACATGATCGGCCCCTTCTCTCACCCACCGTTTTCCGTTTGGAGAGTTAGCCCTATCGGGCTCGTAAAAGGAAAGTTTTCAAATAAACTCCGTTTAATTTATGATTTGTCCGCGCCTTATTCTTCTCACACACCTAGTTTAAATTCCCTTATACCCTCACAAGAATTTTCTCTCAAATACTCCTCTGTCGACCTTGCTATCCAGGCCATCCTAGACACAGGTGAGGGCGCCTGGCTCTCCAAAGCAGACGTCGCAGACGCCTTCAAGCTGCTACCAATCCAGCCGTGTCTGTGGCGCTGGCACGGAGTCAGGTGGAAAGGTCAGTACTACTTCGCCACGAAACTGACCTTTGGATCCAAAAGCAGCCCATGGCTCTTTGACACGTTCGCACAGTCCCTGTCCTGGATTCTCTCACACCACGCATCCTGTCAGAAAGTGATCCATTACTTGGACGACTTTCTGCTCATCGAAGACCCCAACCGTCCCCCGGTAGACCTCATGAGTCTAAGGGAGGTCTTCTCCAACCTCAATGTCCCCATAGCGGAGAAGAAGATAGAAGGCCCAGCACATCGCATCACCTTCCTAGGCGTCATACTAGACACTCAGGCCATGCAGGCCAGCCTACCACCAGACAAGTTGACTCGCATCAGGGAAGTCATTCATTCCTTCACGGCCACCCAGAGGTGCTCCAGGAGGCAACTTCAGTCCTTACTCGGGATGTTAAACTTCGCAGTAAGAGTCATCCCTCAGGGACGATCCTTTGTCTCCCGCCTCCTAGTTTTCCTCACAGGATGTCAAGACCCAGACCAGATCTTCAGACTTGATCAGGCAGCCATAGCCGACCTTTCCATGTGGGACCACTTCTTGGCCGACTGGAATGGCATTTCCATGTTCATTCCGGCAGCATCTCCCTCTTCTCCCCAGATTGTCACTGACGCCGCTGCCTCCACGGGCTTCGCAGCTATTTTTGGCCCCCACTGGTTTGCCGGTCCATGGCCGCCAGAAATCTTGGCAATCCCCGGTTTCAGCCAGTCCTCCTCCCTATTCGAACTATACCCAATAGTGGCAGCAGCACAAACCTGGGGAAGCAGTTGGGCAGGCCAGACGGTGGTTTTTTCCACCGACAATCAGGCCACAGCTGACATCATAAACAAAGGCCGGTCCAGGTCCTTGACCATTATGGCCTTCCTGCGCAGGCTTGTTCAATTATCCCTGCTACACCAGTTCAAGGTCCTCTGCGTCCACATCCCGGGCAAGTGTAACACCTCAGCTGACGCTCTGTCCCGATTCAATTTCCCGTTGTTCTTTTCCCAGGAACCCGGAGCCGATTCGACCATGTCTGCCATCCCTCACTGGTCTCAACTAACCCTAGTCTGAGTCACCACCTTCACGGCACCACCAGTCTTACAATCTTTTGCCAAACAATAAACCATTACCTCCCTAAAAACAAGTCTTTGCGCCCTTTTCTTAACTACTCTCCTAGCAGAAAGGGCCTCACGGTGCAGCTCACCAGGGCTTACCTTACGGTAGACCAGGGCACACTTCAGGTCTAGTTTGTTGTCTGTCTTGTGGCGTGTTTATGTTTGCTCCTTCACATCGTTAAGGACCGAGGGCTCCGACCATAAATAGGAAGGCCAGCATGGTGGCCTGCAATTATGGGAGGAGCCCGGAGGGTATACATACCAGACCTCTCCACGAGGCCGGTGTCGGTTCCAGCGCGCCGTACCCGCCCACCCATTCCCCTTCTCAGAACACTCCAACACGTTTCTCTACAGAAACAGCCATTACTTCTCAGGTAAGCGCCCTTTTCTTAACTACTCTCCTAGCAGAAAGGGCCTCACGGTGCAGCTCACCAGGGCTTACCTTACGGTAGACCAGGGCACACTTCAGGTCTAGTTTGTTGTCTGTCTTGTGGCGTGTTTATGTTTGCTCCTTCACATCGTTAAGGACCGAGGGCTCCGACCATAAATATATATATATATATATATATATATATATATATATTAATATATACAACAAAACTCTGGTCCGGCCTCACCTGGAGTATGGGCACCAGTCCTCAGGAAGGGTGTACTGGAAATGGAGCGTGAATAGAAGGGCAACAAAGCTAATAAAGGGTCTGTAGGATATTAGTTATGAGGAAAGGTTGCGAGCACTGAACTTATTCTCTCTGGAGAAGAGACGCTTGAGAGGGGATATGATTTCAATTTACAAATACCATACTGGTGACTAGGGATGGGCCCGGTGCTCGATGCGAACCCATGTTCGCATCGAGCACCGGGTGTTCGCTCGCTCGGCGAGCCCAGAACTATTTTGGCCGCTCGCATCACGTTCGTGTGATGCGAGCGGCCCCGCAATGCATTGCGGCCGGCGCGGCCGGCGCAGTGCATTGCTGGCTGATGATTGGCCAAGCATGCACTGTGACCCCGCATGCTTGGCCAATCACAGCGCCGGAAACTCGAAGAGCCATAATTGGCTACAGGCAGGACGCCTGTAGCCAATTACAGCTCAGGGGCTTTAGTACACGCCCCCCCCTATAAAAGGCCGCCACGCCGTCTGCGCCGGTCACATGCTGTTCCGGCGTAGATAGAGCAGGATAGTTCTGTGACACTCTGCTGGATTTAGTTAGTTAGAGAGATTTACTTAGAGAGATTGAGTTAGATAGATTCATTTAGAAAGATTGATTTAGAAAGAGGGGCTTGTAGTGTGTTCGTGGCAGGCAGGCAGAGCTCCTATATTTTGTTCCCAGAAGCACCTATAGGACTTGTAGTGTGTTCGTGGCAGGCAGGCAGAGCTCCTATATTTTGTTCCCAGAAGCACCTATAGGACTTGTAGTGTGTTCGTGGCAGGCAGGCAGAGCTCCTATATTTTGTTCCCAGAAGCACCTATAGGACTTGTAGTGTGTTCGTGGCAGGCAGGCAGAGCTCCTATATTTTGTTCCCAGAAGCACCTATAGGACTTGTAGTGTGTTCGTGGCAGGCAGGCAGAGCTCCTATATTTTGTTCCCAGAAGCACCTATTGGACTTGTAGTGTGTTCGTGGCAGGCAGGCAGAGCTCCTATATTTTGTTCCCAGAAGCACCTATAGGACTTGAAGTGTGTTAGTCCCATCACACAGAGCTATATTTTCTTCCCAGAAGCACCTATAGGACTTGAAGTGTGTTAGTCCCATCACACAGAGATCATATATTTTGTTCCCAGAGGCACCTATAGGACTTGAAGTGTGTTAGTCCCATCACACAGAGATCATATATTTTGTTCCCAGAAGCACCTATAGGACTTGAAGTGTGTTAGTCCCATCACACAGACCTATATTTTCTTCCCAGAAGCACCCATAGGACTTGAAGTGTGTTAGTCCCATCACACAGAGATCATATATTTTGTTCCCAGAAGCACCTATAGGACTTGAAGTGTGTTAGTCCCATCACACAGACCTATATTTTCTTCCCAGAAGCACCCATAGGACTTGAAGTGTGTTAGTCCCATCACACAGAGATCATATATTTTGTTCCCAGAAGCACCTAAAGGACTTGAAGTGTGTTAGTCCCATCACACAGACCTATATTTTCTTCCCAGAAGCACCTATAGGACTTGAAGTGTGTTAGTCCCATCACACAGAGATCATATATTTTGTTCCCAGAGGCACCTATAGGACTTGAAGTGTGTTAGTCCCATCACACAGACCTACATTTTCTTCCCAGAAGCACCCATAGGACTTGAAGTGTGTTAGTCCCATCACACAGAGATCATATATTTTGTTCCCAGAAGCACCTATAGGACTTGAAGTGTGTTAGTCCCATCACACAGACCTATATTTTCTTCCCAGAAGCACCTATAGGACTTGAAGTGTGTTAGTCCCATCACACAGAGATCATATATTTTGTTCCCAGAAGCACCTATAGGACTTGAAGTGTGTTAGTCCCATCACACAGAGATCATATATTTTGTTCCCAGAAGCACCTATAGGACTTGAAGTGTGTTAGTCCCATCACACAGACCTATATTTTCTTCCCAGAAGCACCTATAGGACTTGAAGTGTGTTAGTCCCATCACACAGAGATCATATATTTTGTTCCCAGAAGCACCTATAGGACTTGAAGTGTGTTAGTCCCATCACACAGACCTATATTTTCTTCCCAGAGGCACCTATAGGACTTGAAGTGTGTTAGTCCCATCACACAGACCTATATTTTCTTCCCAGAGGCACCTATATGACTTGAAGTGTGTTAGTCCCATCACACAGAGATCATATATTTTGTTCCCAGAAGCACCTATAGGACTTGAAGTGTGTTAGTCCCATCACACAGACCTATATTTTCTTCCCAGAAGCACCCATAGGACTTGAAGTGTGTTAGTCCCATCACACAGAGATCATATATTTTGTTCCCAGAAGCACCTATAGGACTTGAAGTGTGTTAGTCCCATCACACAGACCTATATTTTCTTCCCAGAAGCACCCATAGGACTTGAAGTGTGTTAGTCCCATCACACAGAGATCATATATTTTGTTCCCAGAAGCACCTAAAGGACTTGAAGTGTGTTAGTCCCATCACACAGACCTATATTTTCTTCCCAGAAGCACCTATAGGACTTCTAGTGTGTTAGTGGCATCACACAGAGCTCCTCTATTTTCTTTGCAGAAGCACCCACAGGACTTCTAGTGTGTTAGTGGCATCACACAGAGCTCCTATATTTTCTTCTCAGCAGCACCCACAGGACTTCTAGTGTGTTAGTGGCATCACACAGAGCTCCTCTATTTTCTTTGCAGAAGCACCCATAGGACTTCTAGTGTGTTAGTGGCATCACACAGAGCTCCTATATTTTCTTCTCAGCAGCACCCACAGGACTTCTAGTGTGTTAGTGGCATCACACAGAGCTCCTCTATTTTCTTTGCAGAAGCACCCATAGGACTTCTAGTGTGTTAGTGGCATCACACAGAGCTCCTATATTTTCTTCTCAGCAGCACCCACAGGACTTCGAGTGTGTTAGTGGCATCACACAGAGCTCCTCTATTTTCTTTGCAGAAGCACCCATAGGACTTCTAGTGTGTTAGTGGCATCACACAGAGCTCCTATATTTTCTTCTCAGCAGCACCCACAGGACTTCTAGTGTGTTAGTGGCATCACACAGAGCTCCTCTATTTTCTTTGCAGAAGCACCCACAGGACTTCTAGTGTGTTAGTGGCATCACACAGAGCTCCTCTATTTTCTTTGCAGAAGCACCCATAGGACTTCTAGTGTGTTAGTGGCATCACACAGAGCTCCTATATTTTCTTCTCAGCAGCACCCACAGGACTTCTAGTGTGTTAGTGGCATCACACAGAGCTCCTCTATTTTCTTTGCAGAAGCACCCATAGGACTTCTAGTGTGTTAGTGGCATCACACAGAGCTCCTATATTTTCTTCTCAGCAGCACCCACAGGACTTCTAGTGTGTTAGTGGCATCACACAGAGCTCCTCTATTTTCTTTGCAGAAGCACCCATAGGACTTCTAGTGTGTTAGTGGCATCACACAGAGCTCCTATATTTTCTTCTCAGCAGCACCCACAGGACTTCTAGTGTGTTAGTGGCATCACACAGAGCTCCTCTATTTTCTTTGCAGAAGCACCCATAGGACTTCTAGTGTGTTAGTGGCATCACACAGAGCTCCTATATTTTCTTCTCAGCAGCACCCACAGGACTTCTAGTGTGTTAGTGGCATCACACAGAGCTCCTCTATTTTCTTTGCAGAAGCACCCATAGGACTTCTAGTGTGTTAGTGGCATCACACAGAGCTCCTATATTTTCTTCTCAGCAGCACCCACAGGACTACCGACTACAATGGCTGGAAGACCGCCAAGGGGAGGCAGAGCGTGCAGAGCCAAGAACACAGGGCAGGCAGGCTCTGTTTATAGTGGACGTGGCCGTGGCCATGGACGTGGTCGTGCATCGTCATCAGCACGTGGCCATGGGACACGCGCGTCTTTGTTTTCGGCAGCTGGACATGTGGAGCCGCATCATGCTGAAGGCTTGGTAGAATGGATGACCAAGCCCTCCTCATCCTCCTCATCCTCTCTCACCCAGGCTCAGGGTACTGGCAGAGCATCATCAGCCACCCCTTCCCTAGACCCACCATGTCCTCCTGAGGAGTCCCCCGAACTCTTTGAGCACAGTGTTGGGTACATGCTCCAGGAGGATGCCCAACGATTCGAAGGCTCGGATGATGATACCCAGCTTGAGGAATCTGGCAGTACTGTTCCACCAGCTGCAGCTTACTGCCAGGTTTGCTCTAGTGGTGAAGAGGGAGGGGATGATGAGGTCACTGACTCCACGTGGGTGCCTGAAGGGAGAGAGGATGAGGAGGAGGACGAGGAGGAGGAGGATGCGGCGTCACATGTCCAACGAGGCAGGATGCCCCCTGGAGGCCAGGTAGAGGCCAGCACAGCAACTGTACAACACCGCAGAGCTCCGCCTGTGCAGGGCGCTGCCTCTGCACGTTATCAGAAAAGTTCTTTGGTGTGGGCCTTTTTTGAGACGAGTGCATCAGATCGCACCACTGCTATTTGCAATATTTGTCTCAAGCGTATCTCGCGTGGCCAAAACATCAGCCGCTTGGGCACCACAAGCATGACCAGACATATGTCGACCTGCCATGCAGCTCGTTGGCAGGCACACATAAAAGACCCACACCAAAGAACTAAGCGGACCTCTCCTTGCTCCTCATCAGCTGGGATCTCCATCCCCACTACACCTTCAGTCCTCTCTGAAAGCTGCTCTGAGAGGACTGAAGGTGTAGAATTAGGTGTGTCACAACCAAGTACTTGCAGTACACCGACGTCCGATTGCAGCAGGCAAATTTCCCTGCCCCAGCTGCTGGACCGTAGAAAGAAGTACACTCCCAGCCATCCACATGCCCAGCGGTTGAATGCTAGCTTGGCTAAATTGCTAGCACTTCAACTGCTGCCTTTTCAGTTGGTAGACTCGGCCCCCTTCCGGTAGTTTGTTCAATGTGCGGTTCCTCAGTGGCAGGTTCCCAAACACCACTTTTTCTCACGGAAGGCGATTCCGTCTCTCTACCGGCATGTGGAGGGCAATGTCCATGCCTCGCTGGACAGGGCGGTCAGCGGTAAGGTGCATATTACCGCTGACTCATGGTCCAGCAGGCATGGACAGGGACGGTACCTTTCTTTCACGGCCCATTGGGTCACTCTATTGGCAGCTGGGAGGGATGCAGGACAAGGTGCAGTAGTGTTGGAGGTTGTTCCGCCACCACGCCTCCAAAACGCTACTACTGCTACTGGTTGTGACACACCTCTCTCCTCCACCCCCTCCTCTTCTTCTTCCTCCAGTGCTCTGTCCTTGGAACCAGCGGTGCTCCGTAGGCGTACAAGGGGCTACGCAAGTACGCAGGCAAAAAGATGCCATGCCGTGCTTGCGCTGGTGTGTTTGGGGGACAGGAGCCACACTGGGCCAGAGGTTCTGGCAGCTCTGCAGGGGCAGGCCGAGAGGTGGTTGACGCCACGTCAGCTTAAGCCAGGAATGGTCGTTTCTGACAATGGCACCAACCTCCTCTCCGCCCTGCGACAGGGGCAGCTCACCCATGTGCCCTGCATGGCTCACGTCCTCAACCTGGTGGTGCAGCGGTTCTTGGGCAGGTTCCCAGGCTTACAGGATGTCCTGAGGCAGGCCAGGAAAGTCTGTGTGCATTTCCGCCGATCTTATAATGCCAGTGCTCGGCTGACTGAACTGCAAAAGGAGCTGAACCTGCCCAAGAACCGCCTAATATGTGACATGCCCACCAGGTGGAACTCAACGTTGGCCATGCTGCAGCGACTGCACACGCAGCAGAGGGCCATCAATGAGTACCTTTGCGACTATGGCACCAGGACAGGGTCAGGGGAGCTTGTTTTTTTTTCCCCACGTCAGTGGAGCATGATCAGGGATGCATGCACTGTCCTCTCACCATTTGAGGAGGCCACGAGGATGGTGAGCAGTGACAGTGCATGCATCAGTGACACTGTCCCTCTTGTCCACCTGTTGGAGCATACGCTGCGTGGGATAATGGACAGGGCACTTGAGGCAGAACAGAGGCAGGAAGAGGAGGACTTCCTTGCCTCTCAAGGCCCCCTTTATCCGGACAGTGTTCCTTCTGTCCCACCCATCACACAGGAAGAGGATGAGGAGGAGGAGGAGGAGGAGGAGGAGGAGGATTGTGTGAGCATGGAGGTGGAGCCTGGCACTCAGCATCAGCAGCAGCAGTCTTTTAGGGATGATGTACAGTCCCAACAAACCAGTGGACTTGTACGTGGCTGGGAGGAGGTGGCTGGCGATCATGTCATCCTCAGTGACCCAGAAGACTCCGGACCGAATGCCTCAGCTAACCTACGCTGCATGGCCTCCCTGATCCTGCAAAGCCTGCGGAAGGATCCTCGTGTTCTTCGGATCAAGGAGAGGGACCATTACTGGCTGGCCACTCTCCTTGATCCGCGGTACAAGGGTAAGGTTGCGGACCTTATCTTGCCGTCGCAGAGGGAGCAGAGGATGAGACATCTCAGGGAGGCCTTGCAGAAAGGTCTGTGCAACGCGTTCCCAGAAACTGGGAGGCTACAAAGTCCTGGTCCTGGGCGACGAGTTGCTGAGGCTTCGGTCAGTAGCAGAAGGAGCGGTGGGGAAGGTGGACGTCTGACCGATGCGTTCAGACAATTTTTTAGTCCGCAGCCCCAAGGTATGATCGGTTCCAGCAACCATCGCCAGCGTCTGATATACATGGTGCAGGAATACCTTGGGGCAAGGTCAGACTTGGACACCTTTCCCACCGAAAATCCTCTGGCTTACTGGGTCCTGAGGATGGATCACTGGCCAGAGCTTGCACAGTATGCAATTGAGCTACTGGCCTGTCCTGCCTCCAGCGTTCTTTCCGAACGCACATTCAGTGCTGCTGGAGGATTTGTCACCGATCATAGGGTGCGCCTGTCCACCGCCTCGGTTGATCGACTGACCTTCATCAAAATGAATCAGTCTTGGATCACCACCAGCTACCAGGCACCTGAGGTGGATATAACCGAATAATTTTTAATATCACATCCATTCAAGACTGCCTATGCTGATGCTGAGTGACTGTCCTCTTATGTTCACTGACTATCCTCTTCCTCCTCCTCAATGATCCATGCCACCACACCAGTGCCTAAGGCACAATTTATCAGCCCCTGTTTAACAGGGGCGTGTACATACAATTTTTATAAAAAAATGCTTCGCAACACGTGTGACTGCTGTGCTCCAAGTACAGTATCTGTGAGGGGTTGCAGTGTTGTGGCACCAGCACCAGTGCCTAAGGCAAATTTTTCAGCCCCTGTTTAACAGGGGCGTGTACTTACAATTTTTTAAAAAAATGCTTCGCAACACGTGTGACTGCTGTGCTCCAAGTACAGTATCTGTGAGGGGTTGCAGTGTTGTGGCACCAGCACCAGTGCCTAAGGCAAATTTTTCAGCCCCTGTTTAACAGGGGCGTGTACTTACAATTTTTTTAAAAAAATGCTTCGCAACACGTGTGACTGCTGTGCTCCAAGTACAGTATCTGTGAGGGGTTGCAGTGTTGTGGCACCAGCACCAGTGCCTAAGGCACAATTTTTCAGCCCCTGTTTAACAGGGGCGGGTAATTACATTTTTTTTAAAAAAATGCTTCGCAACACGTGTGACTGCTGTGCTCCAAGTACAGTATCTGTGAGGGGTTGCAGTGTTGTGGCACCAGCACCAGTGCCTAAGGCAAATTTTTCAGCCCCTGTTTAACAGGGGCGTGTACTTACAATTTTTTAAAAAAATGCTTCGCAACACGTGTGACTGCTGTGCTCCAAGTACAGTATCTGTGAGGGGTTGCAGTGTTGTGGCACCAGCACTAGTGCCTAAGGCACAATTTTTCAGCCCCTGTTTAACAGGGGCGGGTAATTACAATTTTTTAAAAAAATGCTTCGCAACACGTGTGACTGCTGTGCTCCAAGTACAGTATCTGTGAGGGGTTGCAGTGTTGTGGCACCAGCACCAGTGCCTAAGGCAAATTTTTCAGCCCCTGTTTAACAGGGGCGTGTACTTACAATTTTTTAAAAAAAATGCTTCGCAACACGTGTGACTGCTGTGCTCCAAGTACAGTATCTGTGAGGGGTTGCAGTGTTGTGGCACCAGCACCAGTGCCTAAGGCACAATTTTTCAGCCCCTGTTTAACAGGGGCGGGTAATTACAATTTTTTAAAAAAATGCTTCGCAACACGTGTGACTGCTGTGCTCCAAGTACAGTATCTGTGAGGGGTTGCAGTGTTGTGGCACCAGCACCAGTGCCTAAGGCACAATTTTTCAGCCCCTGTTTAACAGGGGCGGGTAATTACAATTTTTTAAAAAAATGCTTCGCAACACGTGTGACTGCTGTGCTCCAAGTACAGTATCTGTGAGAGGTTGCAGTGTTGTGGCACCAGCACCAGTGCCTAAGGCACAATTTTTCAGCCCCTGTTTAACAGGGGCGGGTAATTACAATTTTTTTAAAAAATGCTTCGCAACACGTGTGACTGCTGTGCTCCAAGTACAGTATCTGTGAGGGGTTGCAGTGTTGTGGCACCAGCACCAGTGCCTAAGGCACAATTTTTCAGCCCCTGTTTAACAGGGGCGGGTAATTACAAATCTTGATCTAATAGTTCACAGCAGGGCCCATTCCTGCGCCCACCAAGAGTAACTATGAGGGCCTACAGTCTTGTGGCAACACCGTCCACCACCACCGCCAAAGGCCCAATTTTTCTGCCCTGTTCATCAGGTGCTTGCAATTACAAATCTTGATCTAATAACACACAGCAGGGCCCATTCCTGCGCCCACCAAGAGTAACTGTGAGAGCTTACAGTCTTGTGGCAACACCGTCCACCACCACCGCCAAAGGCCCAATTTTTCTGCCCTGTTCATCAGGTGCTTGCAATTACAAATCTTGATCTAATAACTCACAGCAGGGCCCATTCCTGCGCCCACCAAGAGTAACTGTGAGAGCTTACAGTCTTGTGGCAACACCGTCCACCACCACCACCACCCCCAATTTTTCTGCCCTGTTCAACAGGTGCATGCAATTACAAATCTTGATCTAATAACTCACAGCAGGGCCCATTCTTGCGCCCACCAAGAGTAACTGTGAGAGCTTACAGTCTTGTGGCAACACCGTCCACCACCACCGCCAAAGGCCCAATTTTTCTGCCCTGTTCATCAGGTGCTTGCAATTACAAATCTTGATCTAATAACTCACAGCAGGGCCCATTCCTGCGCCCACCAAGAGTAACTATGAGGGCCTACAGTCTTGTGGCAACACCGTCCACCACCACCGCCAAAGGCCCAATTTTTCTGCCCTGTTCATCAGGTGCTTGCAATTACAAATCTTGATCTAATAACTCACAGCAGGGCCCATTCCTGCGCCCACAAAGAGTAACTGTGAGAGCTTACAGTCTTGTGGCAACACCGTCCACCACCACCACCACCCCCAATTTTTCTGCCCTGTTCAACAGGTGCATGCAATTACAAATCTTGATCTAATAACTCACAGCAGGGCCCATTCTTGCGCCCACCAAGAGTAACTGTGAGAGCTTACAGTCTTGTGGCAACACCGTCCACCACCACCGCCAAAGGCCCAATTTTTCTGCCCTGTTCATCAGGTGCTTGCAATTACAAATCTTGATCTAATAACTCACAGCAGGGCCCATTCCTGCGCCCACCAAGAGTAACTGTGAGAGCTTACAGTCTTGTGGCAACACCGTCCACCACCACCACCACCCCCAATTTTTCTGCCCTGTTCAACAGGTGCATGCAATTACAAATCTTGATCTATTAACTCACAGCAGGGCCCATTCCTGTGCCCACCAGTCTTGTGGCTACACCAACATCTAATAGGGCAAATTTCTGCAGAGTATATACGCCAGGCCCCTACTTTCAAACATCCAACTTACAAACGACTCCTACTTGCAAATGGAAAGAGAAAACAGGAAGTGAGAGGAAATCTACCCCTAGGAAGGGAAATTCTATCCTGTTAGATTTAATTTGGGAAAAAGGTATCTCCTCTCTACTGATACTTTATCACCAATCCTTGTTTCAATTAAAACCCCACTTTTTCCAAAAACATTTGTCATTGGGACGGAAAGTTAGGTGACATGTTCTGAACAGATGTGCAAAGACAGCAAATGTTACAGGGGTGATAACCCCTCCCTATGTTCTCCAAAAAGCTTAAAAATAGATTTTTTTGGGATGGAGCTACACTTCATAATGTACCTGTTCAGATTCTACTTAAAGCGGTTCTGCACTCATTTCATTTAGTAAATCTCTTTGCCTTCCAAATCAGGCAAAGAGTACTAAATGAAATGTTTTTTTTTTTTTTTTTTTTTTTACTTACCTTGTAATTGAAGACTTCCGGTCTTCTCTCTCTTCGGCGGCGGGCGGGGTCTTGCGTCGATCGTCGTCACGCCGCACTGTCTCCTGGGATCTGGTGTCATTGATCCCAGGAGTCAGTGCGGGCATCTTCCGAAATCTCGCGAGATTTCGGCCACATCTTCCGAAATCTCCCGAGATTTCGGCCGCATCTGCCGAAATCTCGTGAGATGTCGGCAGATGTGCCGTTACTGCGCACGCGCGAGTAACGGCGGTGCATGCTGGGCCATCAACACTGCCTGTGGGGTTTCACATGCCCACAGGCAAGATGGACCCCAGCAGACAAGAAGAAGACAAGAAGAAGATGAAGACGAAAACCGGCGGCGATCGAGATGGAACATGGAACAGGTAAGTCCCCCAATTGAGCTATATGCCCTAGGCATATAGCCCAAAAAAAAAAAAAAAATTTCAGAGTGCAGAACCGCTTTAAGAACAAACCTAAAGCCGCAAGTGGTTTTAAATGGCTTCTTTTTTTCCTTTACAAATGTCATTTTGTGCAAGGACAGTTCTAAACACGGGAAACACATGCCACTTCACAGGCATACTTTAGACACCCCCCAGGTACCATATTTAAAGGAAAATTTCACTTTTTTTTTTTCACTTTATGCATCATTAAAATGACTGCTCCCGAAAAAACGTTAGTTTTTAAAAGTTCTTTTTGCATTGATATATGTCCCCTGGGGCAGGACCCGGGTCCCCAAACCTGTTTTATGACATTAACATGCATATTGGCCGTTGTAATTAGCACTTTTGATTTCGAACGTTCGCGTCCATTATAACGTATAGGGTTCGAAAATTCGCGCGAACTTTCGGTCGGTTCGAAGGTTCTGGTGCGAACCGAACCCGGGGGTGTTCGGCTCATCCCTACTGGTGACCCCACAATAGGGATAAAACTTTTTTGTGGAGGGGAGTTTAATAAGACATGTGGCCACTCACTAAAATTAGAAGAAATGAGATTTAACCTTAAACTGCGTAGAGGGTTCAGGATGTGGAATTCCCTTCCACAGGCGGTGGTTTCAGTGGGGAGCATCCATAGTTTCAAAAAACTATTAGATAAGAAACTGAAGGACCGCAACATACAGGGATATACAATGTAATACTGACATATAATCACACACATAGCTTGGATTTGATGGACTTGTGTCTTTTTTCAACCTCACCGACTAGTAACTATGTAACTATTTCTCCTTTAGAGGGGTGTGATAGGGGAGGAGTGTCCTATACCTACATACTTCTGCTAATATGTGTCCCTTGTTCCCATCTCAAAAAGTTCTGAGGCATGCATACTGACACCACCCATTGATTGCTGTCCATCACCAATTTCTGCCTACCTAATCCAAGTGGTAACATTACTTGACTGTATAAAGCATGTATACTTTTCTCAGACCCAGAAAATGTAGACACTTGCAGTAGAACACTGTCCATTGTCTTCAGCATGGTACAATAGTATTGCAGATCTGGCAGTTCAGTCCATAGCCTAATGCCCCATACACATGGTCGGATATTCCGATGGAAAAAGTCAGATCGGATTATGTTGTCGGAAAATCCGATCGCGTGTGGGCTCTAGCGGACTTTTTCCGTCGGAATTTGAGAGCGGGATCTAAAATTTTTCGACAACAAAATCCGATCGTGTGTAGAGAATTACGATGGACAAAGTGCCACGCATGCTCAGATCAAATTACGAGACCAAAGCTATTGGCTACTAGCCTCTACGTAGTTCCGTTATACGCAACGAACGTCACCACGTTCCGACCGATCGGATTTTCCGACAACTTTGTCCGACCGTGTATATGCAACACCAGTTTCGGACAAAATCCGTCAGAAATAATAAGACGGATTTTGTGGTTGGAATTTACGACCGTGTGTACAGGGCATAACACGTGCAGTCAGAAAAATGGCAGTTGTGGACAGACCAAATACCACCTCCCCTAATCTGTTCTTTGATGTGGTCTTGTCTACAAATGATAATGTACACTTTTGATAAGACTTAAAATGTGTCAAAAAGTTTAAAACAGATTTTCTAACCTGTGCTGAAACCTAGCAAACAGAAGATGCATCAGATATTATCACAGGAGTTCAGATAAAAGTGTTCGTACAAGGATTGTCCCTATTCTCCTCCTTGGAAAGTCTCAAGGTTATGAAAAGGAACACTAGTTGACTATCTAGAGCGAAATCCAGGGTTGTATTTAGACATCACACTGCCCTTGGCACACTTGAATATATACTCTGTCCCATATAAGGTGAATCTACTTTAGATTGTAAAGTGCTATATAAATCCTGTATAATAATAACACTGGTAGAATGTACTATTGGAGGAAACATGCTGCCTGCCTTTATATACAGTACAATGGGGTCAATCACTAAGAGTTAAATAGCACTAAGAATTTGCCGGTAAATAGTTCATGCGGTAAAATACCGATAATGAAATAATTACCGCATATTTTCATGCGTTAATTTATCGCATGGTAGCTGGTTGTTAAGGAGCTGGCCGGGAACCCGGCTGCCGCGTCCTTGACAACGGATGAATCATCAGCTGTCAGCATGTTTCCTGCTGACAGCTGAATGTAAAAAAAAATGCCAGCAAATAAAAATGGCCCCGTCCCCCAATCCATACCAGCCTCTTCAGGTCTGCATGCTTAGATACCGGTCTGGTATTGATTTTGGGAGGGGCCCCACGCCCTTTTTCTTTATTATTTTGGCGTGTGGTTCCACCAAAATCTATACAAGACCCTTATCCCAGCATGCAGCCTGGCAGACCAGGAAAAGGGGGCGACGAGCGGTGCACCCCCCCTGAACCATACCAGGCCACATGCCCTCAACATGGAAGGGTTCTTTGGGGTAGGGGGGTCCAAACATGTTGATGGGGACAAGGGCCTCTTCCCAACTACATTGGCCGGTGGTTGTGGGGGTCTGTGGGCAGGGGGCTTATTGGAAAATGGAATCTGGCCCCCAGATTACCCCCATATGAATGAGTACTCATTTACCAAAAAAGTGTAAAAAGTTAATAAAAACACAACACAAGTGTTTGACAATTCCTTTATTGAAAAAAACATAAATCAAAAAAGTCCCCCATCAATCACACTGCCCGTTGCCACGGCTAAACTTAAAAAATAAAAAATAAACTCTGGTCCCGACGAAGACTCCTCCTGCCTGCTCCATCATCTGACAGCTCCTAAATAAGTAAGAGGTGTGGCCTCCCAGTGATGTCACTGTGTGACCATGTCCTCTTGTGAGGTCACCGATCCAGTATGCCCCTGGCCGCTGATGTCACAAGGGGGCAGGGTCACCTGGTAATGTGGTTATTTAATAGCTGTCAGACAGTGGAGATGGCAGACAGCGGCAGCCTTTGTCTGGACCAGAGGTTTTTTTTGGGGGGGGGGGGGGTTTCAGGTTGGCAGTGAAGGCGGGTATCCTGACTGACAATGGATCTACACCAGGGGACATTTTTTGATTTTTTAATAAAGGAATTGTCAAAAACTTGTGATGTGTTTTTCTTAACTTTTTACACTTATTTGGCGAATAAGTAGTGGTACATTGGGACAAGGTGCCATGGGGGGGTGGAGGCCTCCTACCCTAAAGCACCCCCCATGTTGAGTGCATGTCGCCATGTCGCCTGTGAAATTAATGATTGGCTTTCACATTAATGTCACATTTTTTGGTAATTTTGTTTTCAAAGTAGTGTCACTTATTTAACCACTTGCTTACTGGGCACTTAAACACCCTTCCTGCCCAGACCAATTTTCAGCTTTCGGTGCTCTCACACTTTGAATGACAATTACTCAGTCATGCAACACTGAACCCAAATACATTTTTTGTCCTTTTTTTTACCACAAATAGAGCTTTCTTTTGGTGGTATTTGATCACCTCTGGTTTTTTATATTTTGCGCTATAAATGAAAATAGCTGTCAGACAGTGGAGATGGCAGACAGCGGCAGCCTTTGTCTGGACCAGAGGTTTTTTTGGGGGGGGGGGGGGGTTTCAGGTTGGCAGTGAAGGCGGGTATCCTGACTGACAATGGATCTACACCAGGGGACATTTTTTGATTTTTTAATAAAGGAATTGTCAAAAACTTGTGATGTGTTTTTCTTAACTTTTTACACTTATTTGGCAAATGAGTAGTGGTACATTGGGACAAGGTGCCATGGGGGGGTGGAGGCCTCCTACCCTAAAGCACCCCCCATGTTGAGTGCATGTCGCCTGACTCTTTCCGTAACAACCAGATATTGCGGGGGGGGGGGGACCGCCACAAAGCATCTGAGAAATACCATATGTGATACCCCCAGGAAAATCCTGGTGATTAATATTGCATCTTTTTTTACTGTCTGTTCGGTTTGTGAATAGGACTTAAAGTGTTACTAAACCCACAGTAGTAAATCAGTGTGTGTATGCAGTAATGTATGCTTGTCAAATTGAAAAAATACAAACATGTGTTTCATTGCTCTAAAGCCTTTGTAATCTCCTATAATGTTAATTAAAGTGCTGCTACTTTGAAAACAAAATTACCAAAAAATTTGACATTAGTGTGAAAGCCAATCATTAATTTCACAGTCAGGCATACCACCAAATATGAACAGTGTTTGAATTCATAAGGACAAATTCTCAAAAAGAAAAAATAAAGCAATCAAGTGCAAAAAGTCCCTGCAAATAAGATAAAAAAAAGTCTGTGCAAATTTAATCAAACAGAATCTTCACAGTGAATTCCTCCCAAAAAAATCACACCCCTGTGTGAATGTATACAGAAATCATAATGCACTTTAAATCCACCAGCATGATCAAGTAAAACCTTCTCCCTTTTGGAAAGTCACTCACCAGATCAAATTACCTTTCATTTTCATGAAAAGGGAGATACGCTTAAGTGATAAATCAATCTCCACTTGGTAACATCACACTTGGTAGCTCATCACAGTTTTACCACCTCCGCGCTGGTATCAACTGCTAACATGGACTCGCCTCTTGTCCTTCCCGAGATCACAGTAACAACCGAGTACCACGTAGCCACGCCCCGATGTGTTTCATCATTTCCGACTGCGTCACAAGAGGGTGGCTTCATGGTGCAGTGTCTCTGCTTACCTAGTCACCTCCTTCTTGCCCTTAACTCCTCCAGGGTTTCCAGTTCCACAAAGGCACTCACACAGCAGTACCTAATTGCGAAGTGTTTGTCCGTCCGAACTATTAACCCTTCACTTGACGGGCAAGCAGTGTCCATTTGTACTATTAGGCCTCTTTCACAAGGCCGATCCGTTCAGATCCGCCTGTCAGTTTTTCAGGCGGACCTGAACGGATGCTCCTTAGAGGTCTATGGAGCGTCGGATGTCAGCGGTGACATGTTTGCTGACATCCGATCCGCTCCGATCCGAAAAAGTGTGAAGGAGGAAAAAGCTATTTTTCCATCCGTCATCGGATCAGATGACGACGGACTCTACGGTCCGTCGTCACCCGATCTCCCATAGGGGAGATCGGCGCTCTGACAGGTCCATCCCTGTGCAGTGTGCAGAGACGGACCTGTCATCTTCCTTCTCAGCGGAGATCACTCCGGCGATCCCCGCTGAGCAAGCGGATATCCACCAGGCGGATCAGCACTGATCCGCCCCTGCGTGAAAGAGGCCTTAAAGTGTTACTAATCCCACAACAGTAAAATCTGTCTGTATATGCAGAATAGCATGCTTGTTATACTCACTGTGAAACTTAACCACTAGCTGACCAGCCGCCGCAGTTATACTGCGGCAGGTTGGATTGGCTGCGCAAATCGCCGTAGCTGTACGTCGCTCCTTTAAGAAGTGACAGCAGGGGCATGCATGCCGCCGGAGGCGTGCGTCCCCGAAGCCGATGAGCTATAACTTTTACGCAAACCAATCAATATACACTTATTGCGATTTTTTTTACCAAAAATATGTAGGAGAATATAAACTGATGAAGAAATTCGTTTTTTTTTTTTTATAATTTTTTGGGATATTTATTATAGCATAAGGTACAAAATATTGTGTTTTTTCAAAATATTATTTTTTTTTTTGTTTATAGCGCAAAAAATAAAAACCGCAGAGGTAATCAAATACCACCAAAAGAATGCTCTATTTGTGGGGAAAAAGGACACAAATTTTGTTTGGGTACAACGTTGCGCGACTGCGCAATTTTCAGTTAAAGCGACGCAGTGCCGTATCGCAAAAAATGGTCTGTTTAGGAAGGGGGCAAATCATTCCGGGGCTGAAGCGGGGTCGAATTTCAAAATAATTTTCTTTTGGAAATTTTATCTAAGAATTTTCATTCGTATTTCGCACCATTAGTAGGCTGCAACAACAGCCGATTTTTGCGTGGCAATCAAATTTGAGTAATTGAACATGTTGGAATTTTTTTTTAAAAACTAACGATTTTCTAATCAATGATGGGAGAATCGTGCAAGAAATGTTATCGAAAAAGAAATGTGCATGTGCAAGAAAAGAAAATTCCCGGAAAGAAAAGAAGATTCCCAGCCACGAAAATTCTTTTCTGTAGCAACATGAGGTGAAATTGAAGGCTTGGTTGGCCGAATTTCGAAAATCAATGGTGGCACCATCAGATCACAAAATGCACAAAGTTTCTGATTTTCAAAAGAAAATTCTTTCGAAATTCGACCATGTATGGCCAGCATAAGACACCCTCCAATTTTGGGGGGTGGAGAGGGTGTCCCTCACACTTGGGGAGGTTTCAGTTGGATTAGGAACATCTCCAGGTGTGAGATGAAATGGATTTGTTCTTTACGCACTTTGGTGCCGGAGGGGTTAAATATCGAATTAGATATTACCTTTTTTATTAGTGACTATTCAATTATATCACATACTGTATTAATTTTGAGCTCCAATTTATTAGCAACATTTGGTGATTTTTCCTGTCTTTTGTTTTTTGGAATTTTTAATGTTTAATGTTTTGAAATTTTAAAATTGTTGTATTAATATGTAATGTGAAATGAGTAATCAAGAAGGTGATTTTTTTTAGTAATCTTAGAAGTAAATGTAACATCCCTCCAAACCTTAAAACCACCCGTGTCTGATTTACCACATTTTCACATTTTCACATTTACCACATTTTCGGATCTGGTTTTGAGCTGAACTAATCAGCAAAAATGCCATTAAAATACTTGGATTAAAAAACAACCTATGGAGTAAATGCATGCTGGTTTGATTACCATTGGATTACAGAAACAATGAGTAGGGTGACCTTACTGCACTCTGGTGTATAAAAGGTTAATGATACAAATGGACACTGCTTGCTAATCAAGTAAAGGGTTAAAAGTCTGGACGGGCAAACACTTCACATTAGGTACTGTTGTGTGAGTGCCTTTGTGGAACTGAAGACTCTGGAGGTGTTAAGGGCAAGGAGTAGGTGACTAGATAAGCAGAGACACCACGCCATATAGCAACCCCCTTGTGACGAAGTCAGAAACGACGAAACGTGCTAGGGGATGGCTACGCGGTACTCGGTTGTTACTGTGATCTTGGGAAGGACGAGAGGCAATTCCATGTTAGCAGTTGAAACCAGCGTGTAGGTGGTGAGACTGTGATGAGCTATTACCTGCTTGACCAATTTAATTGCTGAGGACAAGATATTTCAAATGTGAGTGGTATACTTTTTAAATAAACTAAGTTTTAATGAGATTAATGCACTATTGGAAGCCTCTTTTTTTTCCTCTCACACACATGCGATGAGATGAGATCTGCTGCTCGGGAGGTGATGTTACCAAGTGGAGATTGATTTAACACTTAAGCGTATCTCCCTTTTCATGAAAATAAAAGGCAATTTGGTCTGGTGAGTGTATTTCCAAAAGGGAGAAGGTTTTACTTGATCACACTGGTGACAGATTTAAGGTGCGTTAGGATTCCTGTTTACATTCGCACAGGGGTGTGATTTTTTTTTTTTTTGATGGATTCACTGTGAAGATTCTGTTTGATTTAATTTTCACTGACTTCTTTCATCTTATTTGCAGGGAATTTTTTGCATGGACTTGATTGCTTTATTTTTTCTTTTTGATGATTTATCCTTATGAATTCAAACACTGTTCATATGTGGTGTTATGCGCTACTGTGAAATTAATGATTGGCTTTCACATTAATGTCACATTTTTTGGTAATTTTGTTTTCAAAGTAGTGTCACTTATTTAACCACTTGCTTACTGGGCACTTAAACACCCTTCCTGCCCAGACCAATTTTCAGCTTTCGGTGCTCTCACACTTTGAATGAAAATTACTCAGTCATGCAACACTGAACCCAAATAAATTTTTTGTCCTTTTTTTTTACCACAAATAGAGCTTTCTTTTGGTGGTATTTGATCACCTCTGTTTTTTTATATTTTGCGCTATAAATGAAAAAAAAACGAAAATTTGGAAAAAAAACGCATTTTTCTTTGTTTCTGTGATAAAATTTAGCAAATTATTAATTTTTCTTCATAAATTTTGGCCACAATTTATACTGCTACATATCTTTGGTAAAAATAACCCAAATTAGTGGAAATTATTTGGTCTTTGTGAAAGTTACAGACTCTACAATCTGTGGTGCGAATCATACAAAATTGATCACACCTGATGCACTGGTGGCCGGTCTCATTTCTTGTGACCCGAACAAGCCAGGAAAGTACAAATACCCCCCAAATGACCCCTTTTTTGAAAGTAGACATTCCAAGGTATTTGGTAAGAGGCATGGTGAGCTTTTTGATGTTGTCATTTTTTTCCCACAATTCTTTGCAAAATGAATTATTTTTTTATTTTTTTCCACAAAATTGTAATTGTAATAGGTTATTTCTCTCACATGGCATGTGTATACCACAAATGACACCCCAAAATAAATTCTGCTACTCCTCCTGAGTATTACAATACCACATGTGTGGGACTTTTCCACAGCCTGGCCACTTAGAGAGGCCCAAAATGCAGGGAGCGCCATCACATGTTCTAGGAGCATAAATTACACATCTAAATTGTTGACTACCTAGTACACTTTTGAAGGCCCTGGAGCACCAGGACAATGACACGTGACACTGACGTGGCACTGATGACAGGTGGCACTGATGACACGTAACACTGATGTGGCACTGATGACAGATGGCACTAATGCAGGGCACTGATGACACGTGACACTGATGACAGATGGCACTAATACGGGGGCACTGATGACACGTGACACTGACAGATGGCACTAATATGTGGCACTGGTGACAGATGGCACTTATACGTGGCACTGATATCATGTGGCACTAATACGTGGCACTGATGACAGATGGCACCGATACGTGGCACTGATGACACGTGCCACTGATGACAGATGGCACTGATACGTGGCATTGATGACAGATGGCACTGATACGTGGCATTGATGACACGTGACACTGATAACAGATGGCACGTGACACTGACAGGTGGCACTGATGACAGATGGCACTGATACGTGGCACTGATGACAGATAGCACTGACGTGGCACTGATGACACATGGCACTGATGACACGTGGCACTGATGACAGATGGCACTGATGTGGCACTGATGACAGATGGCACTGACGTGGCACTGATGACAGATGGCACTGATGACAGATGGCAATGGGGACAAGTGGCACTGGGGACAGGTGGCACTGGGGACAGGTGGCACTGGCAGATGGCACGGATGGCACTTGGGACAGGTGGCACTGGCAGATGGCACGGATGGCACTGGGGACAGGGGGTACACTGGGGACAGGTGGTACTGGTGACAGGTGGCAGCGGGGACAGGTGGTACTGGTGACAGGTGGCAGCGGGGACAGGTGGTACTGGTGACAGGTGGCAGCGGGGACAGATCACTTTATTTTTTTTTATTTTTTATTTTTTCACTTACTGCGCACCGGCGCCGTTCATCTCTCCCTCCTCACACGTTGTCTGTGTGAGGAGGCAGAGCGGCGCTAAGAGATGATCTCATATGTTTGCATATGAGATCATCTCTCATTGGACACGCCGATCTCGCTGTAAACGGCCGCTGTGATTGGCCCTTTACAGCGATCTGTGACTGTCTGTGTCTGACGGACACGGCCAGCACAGAACATCCCTGATGCGCGCTCTCAGGAGCGTGCATTAGGGAAGTAAACAGGAGGACGTCCAGGGACGTCCTCCCGGCAGGGAGCGCCCGCGCTGCAGCCGTCTTTCGGCTATAGCGCGGGCGCCTAGTGGTTAATTAATATTATAGGAGATTACAAAGGCTTTAGAGCAAGGATATGCAATTAGCAGACCTCCAGCTGTTGCAAAACTACAAGTCCTATCATGCCTCTGCCTCTAGATGTCATGCTTGTGGCTGTCATAATCTTGCTATGCCTCATGGGACTAGTAGTTCTGCAACAGCTGCATTCACTGTGAAGATTCTGTTTGATTTAATTTCCACTGTCTTTTTTTATCTTATTTTCAGGGAATTTTTTGTATGGACTTGATTGCTTTATTTTACATTTTTGATGATTTTTCTCTATGAATTCAAACACTGTTCATATGTGGTGTTATGCATTACTGTGAAATAAATTATTGGTTTTCACACTAATGTTAAAGTGGATGTAAACCCCAATTTTTTTTTTTGTTTTATGTCATAATGTAGATAAGATTTCCTTTCATTTGAGCCCAGTCTTGCCACACAGATTTACTCGAGGCGCGAGCAATCCTCTTTTATTGTTCAGTTAGAGAAATCTTGACAAAGTCTTGAAAACTTTTTCAAAAACGCCCCCTTGCTAGGTGTAACAGGTGATTTACATATATCATGCACTAGCCTGAGACAGGCACATCCTGTGTAAAAAGTTCACAATTCACATCCCCCTCCCCTCCTCTCCAGCTCTCCCAGGATTACTGTGTTTTGACTGGATGTTTCTCATCATGGGATGCAGTGAACAGTCAGCAGACTATAGACAGACAAGTAATTTAGGGGACATGTATGTAGTCAGAGCTGGGCAGAGTAGAACATCCAGTGATCTGATGATAACCTGTCTCAGGCTAGTGCATGTGATATGTAAATCACCTGTCACTCACAGCAAGGGGGCGTTTTTGACAAAGTTTTCAAGACTTTGTCAAGATTTCTCTAACTGAACAATAAAAGAGGATTGCTCAGGCCTCGAGTAAATCTGTGTGGCAAGACTGGGCTCAAATGAAAGGAAATCTCATTCTCTACATTATGACAGCAAAAACAAAAAAATACAATTTTTTGGGTTTACATCCACTTTAATGTCACTTTTTTTAGTAAAGCGTGCTTGTTATACTCACTGTGGAACCTAAGGGGTTAATCCTCTGCATTGCGTAAAAAGGCAGTTTGATCCTGTCTCCTCTGATCCTCCCCTTCTTCTAGAGTCCCCAAACCATCTCTGGATAGTACAGAGGCTAGGGAACAAGCTGCACATGCTCAGTTTGGTGTGGATTGCTAGAGAGTTTTTCTTTTGTTCTTGGAAGAGTTAATGTGATCAGCACAGGGCCAATCAGCACTATCCAGACAGAGGGCCAGGGGTCCTGCATCCTCATAGGACAATCATGGGAAAATGAAAACTCCTCCTACAAGCTTTAACCAGACACTGATAGAAGTCACAAGACTGCTATATACTGCTGATGAGAAAGGGTATTTATCCATTTATATTTACTAAAACTATTGCATTTCCATGTTCTGTGTACTATAGGAGACCAGATATAGTGAATGCAGGGTCCTGGGTTTAGTACCACTTACTGTGTGGCTTTTTGTGATATTTACTAGCACATTTTTAATTTTGCTCTAAATACCGCATTATCGTTTTTTTTTTTTCTTTTCTTGTGAATTATTTCACCGCATGTGATAATTTATGCAAATGAGTCACGTGACCGTGTTATCGCATGCGGTAACCTTTAGTGAATTTCCCCCCTAAATCTCAAATGTATAGTTCACCAAACAAGAGAAAGTTAAGGATTCATGTTTCCTAAATTGTACAGACTTTTCTGACTCTTTTCAATTCCTCCTGCACCCCTTCTCCTGCAGATCTGCTGCCATAGGGGTGCGCAGACTATTGAATTAGGGTGTGCACCCAAAGCTCAAACACAAATGCGGGTGTGTGTATGCATGTGTGTGTGTGTGTGTGTGTGTGTGTGAATATATCATGTATGCGTGTGTATTCATATATATATATATACTGTACAGTGGTGTCGCTGGGGGGACGGGCCGCACCGGGTGACACCTGCCACTGGGTGACACCTGTGGGCAGCGGCACCGCTAACGCCGCATGGTCCTCACTCTTACACTGATGTCTCGCCGGCTGTCTCACACAGCGGAACAGACCGAAGCCGCCTCTCCCTCCTCTCTGTTTACATCTGCAGGAGGGGAGGCGGCTTCGGTCCGTTTCGCTGTGTGAGAGGGAGTCCAAGGGACACACGCTGTTCTGAGATCTGTAAAGTTTAATGTATTTAATGTAATGCAAATTAACATTGTGCTTGTGCTGGGGGGCGCTATGGGAGGGGAGAGGGGGGTCTGCACTGATGGATGGGGTTTCTGCCGTGATAGAGGGGGGTCTGCACTGAGAGGGGTCTGCACTGATGGAGGAGGCATCTGCACTGACGGGGGTCAACACTGATGGAGGGGGTCTGCACTGAGGGGGGTCAGCACTGATGGAGGGGGGCCAGCACTGATGGAGGGAGGGCTCTGCACTGAGGGGGTCAGCACTGATGGAGGGGGGCTCTGCACTGAGGGGGGTCAGCACTGATTTAGGGGGGCTCTGCACTGAGGGGGGTCAGCACTGATGGGGGGGTATGCACTGAGGGGGGTCAGCACTGATGTTGGGGGGTCTGCACTGAGGGGGTCAGCACTGATGGGGGGGTCTGCACTGATGGAGGGGGGTCTGCACTTAGGGGGGTCTATACTGATGGAGGGGGATCTGTACGTGTCCCTCATTTTGGTCTGATCTATATAGTTGTATATAAAATGTGCTTTTTATCTTTCAAACAGTGTTTCCCAGTGCTAAACCTTTTATCCAAATTATAAATTGCTGCATTTGTAAATTTTAAAAGCCAATATAAAGGAATAGTAGTGGTAGAAAAAAGTCTCTTGTGGATTTAATTAACCTTTTTTTTGCTTAATTCTCCTTAAAGGGGGTGTGGCAGGGGCGTGTTCTATGCCTACATACATTTGCTAGTAGGTGTCCCTCATTCCCATCTCAAAATGTTGGGAGGTATGGGGGTCTGTACTGTGGGTTTGGTCTATACTGAGAGAGGGGGTCTGTACTTAATGGAGGGGGGTCTGTACTGAGGGGGGACTATAGTTGGTGAAGGGGGGGGGCGACACACCAATTTTTTCCACATCGGGTGACACCAACCATAGTGACGCCACTGAAACTGTATATACACTCTTATATAAATACGTAAATGTATACAAACATTTTAAAATTTATTAAAACATGGATAGTGTCAGTAGGGCAGTGGACGTGTCAGTAGAGCAGAGGTTGATGTCAGTAGAGCAGTGGGTGGTGTCAGTAATGTTTTACTTTTATTATTATTTTTTATTTTATATTTTTACTATTTTTTTTAAATATATTATTTATAATTTTTTTATACAATTCTTTAGGAGCCCCATTGGGGGCTTAGGTGAAATATTAGTGGTCTAAGAGAGGCTAGTGTATATAGAGAGGGTGTGGTATTCAGAAGACAGGCTTGGGTATACAGAGAGGCTAGTGTATACAGAGAGTATAGTGTATATAGAAGACAGGCTAGGTTATACAGAGAGGCTAGGCTATACAGAAGACAGAGTAGTGTATACAGATGTAGCGCCGACACTTTTCTAAAGTGTGCGCTATAATGTAAATTTAGTTTGTCCAGAACTGTAACAGAGTTCTTGGGGTTAATTCTATAGGTCTTTTACTTTGGCATCAGTTTGGCTGAGCTGTACTGAAGTTCTGCCTGGTCATAGGTGCAGTGAGGCACCTGTGACAGGCTGAAAACCAAGCCAGGTTGGACGTGTTAGGTACCAATCTTTCTCAGAGCCAGTGGGCGCATCTGGCCCCACTGTGTAGTCTGGGAAGGGGTATTTAAGATGCTGAAGTCACGTTCGGCTTGCTCTTTGATTCCTGGTTCCGGTCCGGACCAACCCCGTGAGGGGTCACGGACCCAGGAGTGTCTGCCGTCCCCGTAGGCCCTCATGGTCTGGGGTGGGGATCCGTCCATTCCCGAGCCTCGGAACTGGCTAGTTCGAGGCCCAGTAACTGAAGGAGGATTCGGAGGTGTCCCGGTGTGCTCTCGGCATTGGAGAGACACAGCAACTCATACAAGCGACCAGGGGAGGACTCTTCGGAGGAGGGCCAAGAAGCTGGCTGCTCGGTAAGAGCCTGGGAGCTGAAGTTGTATGGACACTAGTGAATCCACATTTCTTACGGTATCACCAAGGTGGCTGAAAGATCCAGGTACCGTGGGAAAAGTTCCTAACTTATCTTCAGTTACAATCTAGTCTGTGGCAGAGACTTTACAAATTTCCGAGTCACTTGTTGGCTGCTAAATCTACAGTTAGATGTTTATCCAGCAGTGAAGTGCCCAGTTGCGAGTGGCTACTCTCTGGGCTATCTGAAGAGACATTCAATTCATGTCAGCAGTTCTGAAGTGCCTGAGTTTTATCACCCGTGCCCTCTATTCCCAAATTGAGAGACTGTGTTATAGTTGAATGTTACCCTTGCAAATAAAAATCCTTAAAAGGACTTTTGCGTGTCAGCTTCTGAAGTTACTGGATACTAACCCTGGAAACCCCTAGACAACGAACGACGAGCTACAAGGAGGAGGTAATTGGTAAGCCCAGCAGATAACCCAGGGGTTATGGCCGCTACACAGAAAACAGGCTGGGGTATACAGAGAGGCTTGGGTATACAGAGAGGCTAGTGTATACAGAAGACTGGCTAGTGTATACAGAGAGGCTAGTGTATACAGAAGACTGTCTAGGGTATACAGAGAGGCTAGTGTGTACAGAAGACTGTCTGGGGTATACAGAGAGGCTAGTGTATACAGAGAGACTAGTGTATACAGAGAGACTAGGGTATACAGAGAAACTAGTGTATAAAGAAGACTGGCTAGTGTATACAGAGAGGCTAGTGTGTACAGAAGACAGTCTGGGGTATACAGAGAGGCTAGTGTATACAGAGAGACTAGGGTATACAGAGAAACTAGTGTATACAGAAGACTGGCTAGTGTATACAGAGAGGCTAGTGTGTACAGAAGACAGTCTGGGGTATACAGAGAGGCTAGTGTATACAGAGAGACTAGGGTATACAGAGAAACTAGTGTATACAGAAGACAGGCTAGTGTATATAGAGAGGCTAGTGAATACAGAAGACTGACTAGTGTATACAGAGAGGCTAGTGTGTACAGAAGACAGTCTGGGGTATACAGAGAGGCTAGTGTATACTAAGAGACTGGTGTATGCAGAGATACTAGGGTATACCGAGAAACTAGTGTATACAGAAGACTGGCTAGTGTATACAGAGAGGCTAGTGTGTACAGAAGACAGTCTGGGGTATACAGAGAGGCTAGTGTATACAGATAGACTAGGGTATACAGAGAAACTAGAGCATACAGAAGACAGGCTAGTGTTTTCAAAAGACAGGCTAGTGTATATCGAAGACAGGCTATTGTATGCAGAAGATAGGCTAGTGTATATAGAGAGGCTAGTTTATATAGAAGACAGGCCAGGGTATTCAGAGAGGCTGTGGTATACGTATACAGAGGATGGGGTACAAAGAGAGGCTAGTTTAAAGAGATGCTAGTGTATACAGAGAGGGCAGACAAACCCCTGATGTCTCACTTTTGAGACAGAGAAAAGGACTGACGACAGAAATTCTCCTGTCCCCGTTTCTGCAGCCTCAGCTGCACTGGGCAGTGAATGAATGGGAAATTATCTATGCGCATCGGCTTCCCGTTCATTCACAAACTGAAGCATAGTAAACCTAGTTTACTATGCTTCAGTTATGAATGAACACAGTGAGTGATCGGTACCGATTCATTCAGAAAAGGAAGGGGCCTTCCCCCGCTGTCTATCCTGAAACATTCCCCTGTGTGCCCACAGCAGGAGCCAGCAGCACTGCAAAGGGAGCACTGGGGGAGCACAGGTAGCAGGGGGAATCTGCGTTGCAAGGGGGTGATTGGTGTGTGCTTAGGCACACCTGCCACACCCTGTGTGCACACCTATGTCTGCTGCCAAATTTAGTGAACAAGGGGCCACAAGACACTGCTTGGAAGCAACACTGCTTGGAAGCAGTGTTGTCAGCTCACTACACTTTACACTTTGCAATTTTCAATCAGAAAAGGCCTGGTAATTCTTTCTGTTTTGGGGCAACAACCTATGCCCACGTCTCCCAATTGCTCTGCTGCATTGTCACATGCACATCCAGTAAAGACTATAAGCAGGCATGCTGTCACACAGTACGCAGGCATATGAGAAATGCCATGTAGCTGCCACTGTATCGCATTTATGCAGAGAAGTGGTTTCTAAAAGCCTCCAGGAGATCAGCAACAGAGGATGAAAAAAGATGAAAAGATTGGCTTTATTGTGATACACAGTTCTTTAGCAAACTTCATCAACTACATCAACTTTGATACCTAGAATAATTAAACAAAATGGCATATTTCCATCAAGTTTCAAAGTGTTATTCAAAATTTACTCTAGAAGACGCCATGTTTTTTTATTTATTTTGCAATATCCAGGCAAGGAATATTGTCTAGAGCTCCACTTGGTAGTATTTTTTCTCAACAAAAGGGAGAGTTAAACTTTAGCCGAAACTGAGAAAATGGGAATTTGTAAACATAGTGTACAGTCATTAAAATACACTATGGGGTTGATTTCTAAAAGTCAAATTGGCTTTTCACTTTGCAAGGGAAGTTGTACTTTCCAAGATAATTTTTCCCAGAGCTTAGTGAATGCAGTGAAATTTCACTTTGCAAGGAATACTCATCATATACAAGGAAAATAAAAACAAACAGCATTTTTGCTTGAGCATGATTGGCAGATGGAAGTCAGTAGACTTTATACAGTAAACTCTGGTTAAAACTTCAACGCAAAATGAATAGTCTTTATGCTTTTAGTAAATCAACCCATTATATGGCCAGCAGGGGGGGCGCAAACAAACAGCACCCCCCAGGGGGTGTGGCACAACACTGAAATAGCACCCCCTGCCCGCGGGCAGTCCGTCACTTACCCGCTCTTGTGGCGGGGCTGTGGTTTCCTCTCCTGCTCTCCTGGAGTGTGGGCAGCGGCCGCGGCGGCTCTGGTGTCCGCTCCTCCAGCTTCCAGCATCCAGCTTCGTCTGCCGTGTCTCCGCTTTCGCCAAAGCGATAGGCATCCAATAGGATCGCCTGGCACTTTGGCCAATCGGGAAACAGGTCTCACAGACCTTCCTCCTGATTGGCAGGGAGGAACTTTAGTGTGATAATAACGAAAATTAATTTGCTATGGCCACCCTTTTTTGAAGCCTATTAGAACCTCTGGCTCTAATCAGGTGCTTCAAAAAAAAAACATCCACCCGCATTGGAATCCATAGTCCGGCGCCCCTGATATGTAGATCAGGGGGCCGGATGCATGGACAGGAGAGGCGGCGCCCGTGCGCCCTCTATGGACGGGCCGCCACTGTTCCATTCCCAAACCATTAGTCTCCCCATTGCGGCTACAACAGTCTAGACCAGTGATGGCGAACCTTGGCACCCCATATGTTTTGGAACTACATTTCCCATGATGCTAAACTACACTGCAGAGTGCATAAGCATCATGGGAAATGTAGTTCCAAAACATCTGGGGTGCCAAGGTTCACCATCACTGTCCTAGACTCTTCCAGGAATGTTTTCTGCAAGA
The DNA here is from genome assembly GCA_028564925.1 of Lithobates sylvaticus. Lineage (NCBI taxonomy): Eukaryota > Metazoa > Chordata > Amphibia > Anura > Ranidae > Lithobates > Lithobates sylvaticus. The sequence goes on along the minus strand of CM053026.1, from coordinate 329,563,486 downwards.
TTTTGACATGTGTCCATAGGAATTTGGGGCTGTTCAGCCAAAAGAGCATTTGTAAGGTCAGGTACAGAAGTTGAAGGAGAATATCGCAATCAGCTACCAAATTCATCCCTTTAAAGAAGTACAACCTAAGCTATTTTGGCTAAACTTCTCTTGTAGGTCACAGAGATGCACTCCTGTGACCCATTTTCAGCCGGACCAGGCTCTGGAAACTTCCTGACCATATGGTTGGGATGCACCCAGATGTCTGAAAGCGCACTTGGCTCAGCCTCTCAGTGATCCGCTGAGAGCCTGAGCCAGCCCCCACCACAGCCTAGCTCTCCAGTGAGCGCTGGAGGGGAGAGCAGAGAGCTGTTGACTGACAATCGTGGCTCTCTGCTCAAAGCAGAGGGGGGATCAGGGGTGTTTGATCTCTCAGTTCTCACTGCATAGGCAGGGGGTATAGATGCAGCATAGGATAAATACTGCACGCACCTAGGTTTAATGTTTAATGTTTGTTTGTTTTTTTCAAAGTCCAAACTTCTCTTTTAAGGTGTTCAGTAGGGCTGAGGTCAGGGCTCTCAAGTTCTTCCACACCAAACTTGTCTAACTGCATCTTTTATGGATTGGCTTTGTGCTGCAACAGAAAAAAAAAGTCTTTCATGAACAGTTGCCACAAGATTACAAGCACAGAATTGTCTAAATTACCTTTGTAAATTCTGTATCATTAACAGTACCTGCCATTGTGCTGCCTATAATAGCAGCACCCTTCACTGGAAAGTAAAACATTAGGAGGGGTATCCACAAATATTAAGCCTTAAAGTGTTTCTATAACAAAAAAAAAAAAAAAAATCATACCAGACAGATCGAAGATGGATTCAGCAGGAACCAGACAAATTTTGATCCCTCTATGGAAAGGTTACTTGTACTGAAGTTGATCTAACGATTGACTTCAGTACAACAACCTGTAGTTTTTTTGGTTTTTTTGTACAATCACTGCTGGCAGGTATAGCTGACGGCAGGGAAAACTCCCACTGGCAGAATACAATAGTGGAGCAGGATGGATTGAAGGAAAGTGGCACTTGGCTGTGCGACCTTAGAAACGAAAGAGGCTCCCGTCTTCCTCCCCTACTCCTGCATGCGTAGTTGACTCTCTCTCACAGCTCAGAGTTCTACAAGAGTAAAAGCCACTGAAAAAGTTAGCAATTCGTTTTAAAATGGAGGACATTATTTTAATATATTAACCACTTGCCTACTGGGGCTTTTTGGACTTTTTCACATACATGTCAGCATGTTATTGCTAGAAAATTACTTAGAACCCCCAAACATTTTATATTTTCCAAAAGCAGAGGCCTTGGAGAATAAAATTGTGACTGTTGAAATTTTTTTTATGTCGCATGATATTTGCTCAGTCGCTTATCAAACGGAAATTTTTAGGAAAAATGCACTTTAATGGATTTTAGTTCATGCAAAAACAATATAATACCCAATTGGTAACATACAAAAGATGTCAACATTTAAAAAGCATGTCAAGATTTCAAATTGTGCACACCTGTGAAATGGCAGCAACCACGGTACCTAAAATTGCTCATAGGTGAGGCATTAAAAGCCTTTACAGGTTAACAGTTTAAAATGAATCATGAATTCAGGCCCTAGAATTATTGCTATCGCGTACGTGGTGATATGGTGCAATCACCATTTACGTATGCATGCTAGGCCTATGTGCATGTTTGCCATTGCATGGAAAAAATAGCAAATAAAGAAAAAATAATATAGCGTATACCAGGGTTTCTCAACCAGGGTTCCGTGGGACCTAAGGGTTCCTCCAATGGTTGATAGGGGTGACTTTAGCGATGACCGATTTTTGCCTCTCAGATAAGTTCCCAGTGACACCAATGATCTTTTAGGCTACCTGTAAATTCTTCACCAAGACCAGAGATGTAAGGAGCACTCTTCCATTGACCATCCCACAAGTTGTAAATATAGCCATTTTTAGCAGGGGTTCCCTGAGACCGAAAGGTTATTTCAAGGGTTCCTCCATGTTGAAAAGGTTGAGAAAATCTGGCGTATACAATTGTGACACAAGTCATATTGTAATTTAATGTTATTAAAAATGACCTTCCCTTTTCAGTCTACAGCCACTGTCATTTTCTGAAAATGCAATGCAATATGGCTACTGGAGTTGTTCTGTACAGAGAATGTGTTCTGAACACACCCCAGAAACATTATTTCATGCTTGTGTGATTGGCTCACTGATTTTCCCAGAAGTCTAAAATGTCACAATGGTTTTGGTGAGATACTCCTAATATTAAATCATGTCTAAAGGGATGCAGGCCCAGCAGATTTCCTCATTAGTGCTTTGCAGGTGCGCCGCTGATAGATAATTATGAAACCACTCCCATTAGATTCATTTTCCCACATGGGCACAGAGAAACACAAAAAGGTTTTCTTCAGAATAACAAAACGTAGGAATCTGCAACAAAGTTTGTTATAATCCTTGCAATGTACATAGATCACACGGATGGGAATGTTTTTTCTCAACAAAAGTGGAGTTACACTTTAAAAAAATGTTTACACTTATTTTTTTTTATTTAACTTGATCTCTATCACAAAGGGGTGAACAAGTCACCTTGTGATAGCTTTGGGTAGTGACAGGCACTTCCCACTGTGAGCAGCCACCCTGACCGATTATCATAGTCCCCTGGGCTCCCTGGTGGAATGGGAGAGCCTGGGAATCACTGCAGATGGTGGGAGGCAGAGGAGCCTTCCAAGCAATGTAAAAGTGATCAGGCAGCTGTAAAGACACCCAGGTCACTTTACCTGACATCCGATTGCTAGTTGAAAAGAACAGTACCAGGCTCCTGGTATAACCACTTGCTGTCCAGGACATTTATATACATACGCTGGATGACAAGTAGTTAAGGACACCTTAATGCCCTGTACCCATGATAGGATTTTCCAACAACAAAATCCATGGGATTTTTTTTGACAGATGTTTTGGCAACTTGTCTGGCATACACACGGTCACACAAAGTTGGTCAGAAATTCCGAACGTCAAGAACGCAGTGACATACAACACGTACGACGAGCCAAGAAAAATGAAGTTCAATAGCCAATGCTGCTCTTCTGCTTGATTCCGAGCATGCGTGGCACTTTGTGTGTGTCGGAATTGTGTACACACGATCGGAATTTCCGACAACGCATTTTGTTGTCAGAAAATTTGAGAACCAGATCTCAAATTTTGTGTGACGGAAATTCCTATGGAAAATGTGTGATGGAGCCTACACACGACGGAATTTCCGACCACAAGGTCCTACCCTGTTTCCCCAAAAATAAGACCCAGCGTGATTGTCGGTGATGGCTGCAATATAAGTCCTACCCTCCAAATAAGCCCTAGTTAAAGTCCTTGTAGGTCTTATTTTCAGGGTAGGGGTTATTTTCAGGGAAACAGGGTAGGGCTTATTTGGGGGGTAGGGCTTATATTGCAGCCATCACTGACAATCACGCTAGGTCTTATTTTCGGGGAAACAGGGTATCACACATTTTCCATCAGAAAATCCGACCGTGTGTACAGGGCATTATTCATAGGGAGCTTTTTGGAAAAAGTATGTAAAAGTGAACTAATCCTTTACCATATTAATTTCAGAATTTACAAAATACAAGTTTCAATGTAAACTGATCTGAACTATCACTAGAGATTAAGGGACGCAAAGATTTATTTGATACTGTTTATTTCAATGTATTTTTGAATAAAGGTTTCAGGTGGACGTCCCTAAAACAGAACCCTACAGATTACGCCAAAAAAGAACACTTGAATATGAATGAGCATTCAGAGGTAGGATGATCAGTCTTATCCGGATTTGCAATAGGAGTGACCAAAACAACAAAGGCCTTTTAATCACCCTAAAAGCAAATATTATCTTGCTTTGAAAGGTTAATTTGCCTCTTATAACATTTTCAAGACAAGTTTATTCTTTAAGAGGTGGGAATGAAAAACGGTGACAAACCCTGTGATGGTAATTTGCAATGTAAAAGGCTCCACCAGCAAGAGGTAGGAATTGAGATTTAAATATCTGCATGTACAATGAGAGATACACAGCCTGCAAATCTGTGTCCCGTGTCACAATAGTAAGTGGCACTTGGTTGAGCCAAATTAGCAGGTAATAAAAATGAATCCCTTTAAAGTAAGATCCAAATAATGACAAACGTATTTAGCTCAGATCAACATGACAATAATTAGCAGTAATCATCACACTGTTTTGAAGCAAATGGCTGCCAACCTAATTGTTGATTGAAATTTCCAATTGAATCAAGCGGTGTGTGGATTACAAATCCTGGCACTGAGCTAGCAATTATTGTCAAAGGCAGCCTCAGAAATAGGTGTTTCTTTTTATCTTGCTGACAGCATTTGTGAGGCTATAGTTAAAGCTTCAAGTCTTTTCTTCACATAAACAAGATATTTAAAATGTTGTCAGCCAGGATTTTTAGGATAAAAAGGTTTAGCTTGTAAAATGTTTTTTTTTTTTCAACTTCTCAGAGTGTTGTCTTCTATTGTTATTTCTTTTGTGAAACATTTTTTTCCTGTGGTCCCAGATAAAAAAACAAAAAAAAAAACGTATTTCCCTGGGCCTCATACCTGCGGTTACCTCGCAGAATGTATGTCATTGCTTTGTAATGCACTTGAAGAGAAAATGCTTATTACTAAAACTGGCAATAGAATGGACATTTATTAGTGATCTGATTTTTATACAATTGCAGGAACTTGCCTGAATGGCAGTGATTAGTATTTTGAAATCCATAACTGGTGTTTAGTCTTATCTTATTGCTAAAGTGTTGCAGGATGTAACTAAGAGTGAATATAAACAGGCCTATTACTGTAAGTAATGCTCCTGATTCCAGCGTCACTTGCTGACAATCTGGCTAGAGGCTGCAGCAAACAGGATTTCTTAAAAACACAGCACATTGAAACGCATAAATGCAGGCCTTTTTTTCTCAGAGAACAGATGCAGGAACTCAACTATGGCCTCCACAAAACACCCCCATTCCCCTCCACATGCACACCTGCCAAGTGGCATCAAAGAGTAAATGTGGGCAAATTTTATTAACTGTCGGAGGTTCTTAAAGGGGTATTAAATACCAGGAGTGCATCACATCCAGAGTGTAGAGTTCAGGGTTGCACTACACACAGAGTACAGAATTCAGGAGTGGACTACACACAGAGTGCAGAGTTCAGGGGTGCAATACACACAGAGTGCAAAGTTCAGGGGTGCCCTACATGCACAGTGCAGAATTCAGGGGGGCACTACATGCAGAGTGCAGAATTCAGAGGTGTGCTATGCACAGAGTACAGGATTCAGGGGTGTGCTAAGTACAGAGTGCAGAGTTTAGGGTTGCATTACAAACAGAGTGCAGGGCACCCAGTTGGCTCTAGTACCTCCCCACACACTGTAGGTGGCTCCGCCTCTATCACTTGCAGGGAGATCATCCAGTTGGGGCATCAGCATCTGGGCACCAGGGGGGAAAAAAGGAGATCACAGAGGGTGCAGCCTACCACACAATGCTTCCTGCCTATGATTGCACTGCACCCTGGGCACCTGCATCTCCCTTGTTCCTGTCCTGCACTCAGGAGGATCTTTTTAGGAGATCAAATCTGTGGGAGCCGCTGGGAGACAAGTTATCACTTGTAAACACAGAAACTGGACTTCTGTGTTTACAAGTGATAGTGGTGAGCAGGGAGCAGAGGGTCTGAACCAGAGGTGTCGGAACTGAGTCCAGCTCGCCCACGGGTCCTGCAGACTCGATGTCCATCGGGTACCCACGATCATGGTAAAGAGAGGCAGAATGGGGATCTGCCTATGTAAACAAGGCGGATCCCTGTTCTGACAGGGGAAGAGAAGGAGATCAGCTGTTCCTAGTGATCAGGAACAGCGATCTCTCTCTACTCCCAGTGAGCCTATCCCCCTGACAGTTAGAGGGAACACTTAACCCTTTGAGCACCACTAGTGTTAACTCCTTCCCTGACAGTGCCATTTATACAGTGATTAGTGCATTTTTATAACACTGTATAAGTGTCACTGGTCACCAAAAAGTGTCACTTCTTTTCAGATTTGTCTGCCGCAATGCCGCAGTCCTGCTAAAAATCGCAGATCGCCGCCATTATTAGTAAAAACAATAAAAATAAATATAATTTCCCTAAATCTTTCCCCTATTTTGTAGACGCTATAACTTTTGCACAAACCAATCAATATACGCCTTTTGAGATTTTTTTACCAAAAATATGTAGCAGAATACATATTGGCCTTAACTGATGAATACATTTGTTTTTTTTATGTATTTTTTGGATATGTATTATAGCAGAAAGTAAAAAATATATATTTTTTTCAAAATTGTCAGTATTTGTTTGTTTATAGCGCAAAAAAGAAAAAACGCAGAAGTGATCAAATGCCACCAAAAGAAAGCTCTATTTGTTGGAAAAAGATGACATCAATTTTGTTTGGGTACAACGTTGCGTGACCGCGCAATTGTCAGTTAAAGCGATGCAGTGCCGTATCGCAAAAAATGGCCTGGTCATTAAAGGGGTAAATCCTTCTGGGGCTGAAGTGGTTAAAAAATGCTTGAGGCTTGTAAAAGCGCATAACGTGTTTAGGCGCATCAAGTGTTTGGGCGTTAATTCATTTAATTGGTCAGAGTAATCTCTTATTCCAGCCATTGAAATTAATTGTCTCTCAATTGCTAAAAGCACCTATCATAAATGCATATTTACATGCCTTTACATGCATTTACACGTGTCAAGTGTTTCTTTTTTGTGCCAAAATGCAGCTGCATGCCTGAATGCGCTCGCATTGGGGTTTTTTCCTGCCTCTAAACGCCCCTGTCTCTAAACTCCACTAACCGCTTGTGTGCATGGGCACATAGGCTAACATGCAGGGGCACCAGATGCCCCTAGGAGCAACATTAAAAACATCCAATGTGGATGAGGCCTAATAGTTCATGTCTTATATTTTTTGTACGGTCTAAATTGTTTCTTCATTTAAAACCTCAAATGAATTCAGTCCACTCAAGTGGAAAAAATAAAGATAAAAAATCCTGACTGTGACTTTCATAATTCATGCATAAAAGGAAACAGAAGTCCGACATGGTGAAGATTATAAGCTAACCACCATTGTTTTATTCAGTGTAAGGCCAATGCATGGGACTGTACAACCCACAAACAACCACCCTGATTCCACCCACCACATAACCATCTGACCAATCATGATAATAAATAAAACCAGGAAACCGAAGTGTGGAAACTTATGGCCGAGGCCCCTTTATTTGGGTTTTAAAACAGAATATGAATAACCTTGAACCTTTAATTTTACCAGACCGTTAACACTGAACACATACAGACCAATACCACAGTTAAACTGTCACCAAACCACCTGCTCAGTCTTTCAGGACTCGAGCACCCAAAATCTGTACAAACAACCAGGCACCACGATAAACACTGTCCAACCTTCTCCTGTGGGCTGACATTACCCCGCTCAGTCTTTTAGGACTCGAGCACCAAATAACCACCACCATAAACTGTGTCTGTCCACCCCTGTGGGGCGACAGTACCCCAATAAAGTTAGAGCTGCGACAAGGGGAGGAAGGGGAGATGACAGTTTCATTGTAGACTCAGACTGTTGTATCAGACTACATATGCTGGCACCGATAAAAGGTTGGTTGCTTGCTTTACTTTCAGATTTCAATCTAGGCATTTTTTTTTAAAGGATCAAAGCAGAGATCATCTTTTGGCAATAGCTGTCTTCTGTGTCTTCTTATCAGTGACCAGGATGTGAGGTGGGGGGTGGGGGGGGGGTAGATGTCTCAGAACCTGAACATAGGAAGCCAGCAGAAGGAATTTTGTACATTTTATTGTGCTAATTCAATTAAAGCTGCGAACCATGACAGAACAATACAGAAAGGAAAAAAAGAGATGGTTGTATGGGGTGACAAGTCCCATGGGGACACTTGGTTAGCCCCATGTCCCAACAGGAGATGTCTTACTGCTGTGCTCCCTCTTTCCTATGGGAACAAACATGAATGCTTGGACAATCTAAAAACAAATGCTTATCCAGTGATCTGTCAAAAGAATAACGAAATCAGCGCTTTCAACCTTCCAATATCTAGAGCTAGCTTTAAAAGACAACTGAAGTTTAAATTATTCTGCTGCAATATAGCTCAACTTTCTCATTAACAAAAATATAAAACCTAGGATGCCAGTCTCAGGGCATGTAGCACTTTCTGTCTTTTTTGTGCTTGGGACCCCTTCAAGTTGGCACTATGCAGGCACTATGCAACTGCGACAGCCTGAATGTTGAATCTGCTATGTATTTGTTTTCTATTTGCCCACTTGACCAGGAGGGCAATATAGATCATATAGAAGTAGCTTAATACAAATAACTACAATTATCCATAACCTATTCATTGATCTATACCAGGGATATGCAATTAGCGGACCTCCAGCTGTTGCAGAACTATAAGTCCCATGAGGCATAGCAAGACTCTGACAGCCACAAGCATGACACCCAGAGGCAGAGGCATGATGGGACTTGTAGTTTTGCAACAGCTGGAGGTCCGCTAATTGCATATCCCTGATCTATACATTTAGACCTAGCCCTAATACACATCAAGATTTCCCAGACTTGTCAGTAAATAGTAAAACATTTGCCATTAAATTATGCTTTTGTTTCAGTTCTGTGACCTCCAAACGCAAAGCTTCCACAGGCTTCAAGACAAGGCTTCAAGGCAAATATCTACTAAGATCATGTTCACACATTCCCATTAACATAGAAAAGGATTGAATTAACATAAATATATCAAAGGGCCAAGATTTTAGCACTAATATCAAAGGCCTGAGATTGTAGCACTAAAATAATCAGTAGTGTGATAACTAGATCATGTGCTCAAGATCTTTAAAACTAGACAGCCCATCACAAATTGCTTGTGATACTTGTGGTACTTGCATTCCAACATGTGGCTCCAGATTTTCCGTCTCATCATTATATTCTACACAACAGTTAAAGCTGTAGGAAAAGAACTGAATGCTGATGGAAGAGCTAAAAATAACTCTGTCCCTACTCATCATCACTCCACAGAAAATATAGAAGGTCGTCGGAATTTTGTAATTCATGATTTCTTTGTAAAAAAGGAACATGTCAATTTAGAAGCAAGGGAAAGAAATCAAGAAGAAAACAGAGTGGCTAAATCTAATATTTTACCAAGAGAAGCTCAAGAAGCAAAAACCCATAGCCAGGTGGGACTTGGAAAATTCAACCTGAGAGGAAACAAAAAGAACTTTATTCCTCAACGATTCAGTGAAAAAAAGGCAAACATACCCGAAGAGCAGAATGCCAAAAAATTCTGGAATTACTTTGTATATAAACTTAATGCAGCCCCAGGGGATTTCCCGCATCCTGTTAAAACACAAGAAATACAGCGGGAAGTCTGCAAGACTATTCCATTTTCTCAGGTGAGTAACTGTCTACTAATCTCTTTTTTACATTTTTACCTTCAATCTAAAATATGTTATTGAACATCATTAAGATTTAAGTGACAAGCATTGGGCTTGATTTACTAAAACCGGAGAGTGCTAAATCTGGTGCACTCTGCACAGAAACCAATCAGATTCATTTTTTTTTCCCCATCAAAGCTTAATTGAACAAGCTGAAGTTAGAAGCTGATTGGCTGCCCAGCTTCACCAGATTTTGCACGCTCCAGTTTTAGTAAATCAAGCCCAATGCTTGTCACTTGAATCCTAATGGTATTCAATAAGATATTTTAGGTTGAAGGTCAAAATAATAGAATAGCCACTAATTAGCTTGTGTACTAAGGGAAAACTATGTTCAATTCCATAATGTGTGCTATAAAACTTGATAAAGCTATTATAAGGTCTTAGAACACTCTATGTAAGACTGAGGTTGTGCTATTCTAAACTTGGACCTCACAGGGCACAGGTTCTGTTTAGGTTAGAATGTGTAACTTTTGTGAAATAGAGAAAAGCTAGGGCTTAGTTCTATTTCAACTCCTAAACTACCAAGGGCAACAAAGAAGAAGCGAAAGGGCCACATACTACCCAAATAATTCCAGTTTAACATGCCTGATTTATATCATTCAAAGTTAAATGTATGTTTTAGATTAATGTTTTTCATAGTTTCATATTATATGCAGTGAAATGATAAGTGTTTTTTAATTTTAAAATATAGATTTTGTTACAATACATCATTCACTAAAAATAGTTTGTTTACCAGATTATTAGGAGGATGCTGCCTTTCTATATAGGGTAAAAGTTGGCATTGCTCTATAGTAATATTCAGGAGACCCATACACTTTACAGGGTAATCTGACATGTGGGTACATTCCAACTGTCCAAACTGTAAACTGTTGAGCGATCCCTAAAGCTGTATACATAGCATTGTTAAGAGTACAGATTTATGTCAATGGAGAGAGTAACAGTAATCTATTGAGCCGTGCAAAAAGCTGTATACCTGGCATTGTTGAGAGTACAAGTTTATGTCAATGGAGAGAGTAACAGTAAACTGTCAAGCGATCCATAAAGCTGTACACCTGGCATTGCTAAGAGTACATGTTTATGCCAATGGAGAGAGTATCGCTAAACTTTTGAGCGATCCATAAAGCTGTACACCTGGCATTGCTAAGAGTACACGTTTATGTCAATGGAGAGAGTAACAGTAAACCATTAAGAGATCCATAAAGCTGTACACCTGGCATTGCTAAGAGTACACGTTTATCTCAATGGAGAGAGTAACAGTAAACTGTTGCGCAATCCATAAAACTGTACACCTATAATTACTAAGAATACAGGTTTATGTCAATGGAGAGAGTAGAGGGTAGAAGGAGGAAAGAGGAAGGAGAGGCCATGAATACTAGCCAATGCAATGAACTCTTAACCTAGAAAGTTAGCCAGTGATGTCTCCGCAGTCACTCATACACACAAGGCTATTGTCCAACCTGGCGGATAACAGCCAGATCAGGCAACTGCCATCTCATATCTCTGGAACCCATAAGGTACCAATGTAGATGGATTTCTGGAAGCTTATCAATGACCTTTCTATCAAACAATATTTATTTTTGCCTAACACGTTCAAACATTGTAAAGCACATATACATAACTCTTCAGTGAAGCAGTACAAAGTCGAGTAATAATGTGTAAAGTACAATAACCCATAGTACCCTTCTAATCTCAGCTGATCTGAGTACTGTAAACCTAAATATCTTTGGATACTATGGGTTATCTTTATTAACCTTTGCACTATCCTATTAAACAACAACTTGAACAAACTTGTCTTTTAAATCACATTTGTGAAACTCCTATACAGCAAGACAGGTTTTGACACTATACTTTTCTGACTCATGGCTACAAAGGTACTGAGGAAGTAAAGCTAAAGCTTTTTAGCTGTATTGCAAGTGATAGCACTTCCCCAGAAAGGTATGCAAATGGTGGAATTAGGTAATGGCAGCTTCAATCACAGGTTTCTCATACAGGTATTTTGCATTGTTATGAATTTTCTTTAAAATAAGTCAAATGCTATTGCGTAATGCTGAACATATATTGCCAATGTAACAAACTATGGAACTTTCTGTTTGATATGTACATATATCTTTTTCTTCACAGAATATAACGCATGAGAATTGCGATGAGGTAATGATACAAAATAATCTGTGCTTTGGCAAATGCAACTCTCTACATGTACCGAACCAAAGAAAAGAACTCAACATATGTTCTCTTTGTCGACCATTTAAATTCAGGATGAACCACCTAAGGCTGAACTGCACGGGATCCAGCAGTGTGCTAAAAGTTGTTATGATGGTTGAAGAATGCAAGTGCATGGTTCATAGACACAACAACCATGGAAAGAAGAGTTCTTTGGAACATTAATTAAACATAATGACAAGCTTGAAATCCTCATCTGCTAATATAACTTGGTGTAATGACCAAACCTATATACTCAAAGAGCTGATAGGCCATTTCCTTTATTAAAATGTGGTCCTTAGGTAATTAGAGGGGAGAAGAATGTGTCTGAAGAAAACTTGTACTGACAGAAATACATAGGTTGCTATTGCTGATCTCTTCTGGAAATGTTAGCTCCCTCGCTGTGTCTGGCTCCAATACTTTTTAGCCAATGAGCCTTCATAAGCATCCAGCCAGTGAAGTAACAACTCCTGATCTACATACTTCACGTAAGCCATTAAATCAACTCACATTACCAGAAGGGTCAGAATGGGCAATCCCTATGCTGTATTTCTTTCAGTACAGGGTGCCTTTAAATAGGCATCCATATATGGTTCTCCTTCGGTCTATAGTTGATAGCTTTTTTTTTTTTACCTTAGTGTCAGTTTGTCAGATTATGTTAGAACCAGAGAAAAAAAAAACACTCAGACAAGAGGTTAAATAGAGAAAGATGTTTTAATTTGGTATCTCCTAATTAAAGACAATCTCCATGTTTCTTACAAAAAAAAGATATAAAACATGTAATTACTGTGTGTGCCATTTTATTGTTTAATATTATTAAAAATTATATTTGCTTTTAATTTTGTAGTCAGCCATGATTTTTTTTCTAGGAAAAGAACAAGCATTGTCGTGCTAAGCTGTCAGCTCCTGAATTAAGTTAAGACACCTCCCCTATCCTCACATTTACAACATGGGGAGGGGTTGGGGGGGGGGGGGTTGTAGTTCATAAAGGTGAGATGGTCAGGGCTGATAACACGTGGGATTTCAGTACAACCCAGATTGGGAATTTACAAGCTTTACAAGCTCACAAGATTTTTGTCAGGGTCAACAGGATTTTTTTGTACTTGCAATATGTTTAAACTGTCCTTTCTTCTGTGTCATTCCCTTATATAAATCAGAACTCCAGGCAAACAACTAAACACACATATGAAATACATCAGGGGTCGGCAACCCATAGATCACGGGCTACCTGACGACGCAGTCCTCCTCTCTCCCTCTCCTCCTGCCTCCTCCGCTGATGTCATTAATGAACAGCGGAGAGTGAGAGGCAGCACAGGACAGACGTCAGGTGGAGAAGCTGGCTAAGTTAACTTTTCTAGTTAACCCACAGCTGATTGGTTGCTAGGTCCTAAGCAACCAATCACCAGCTTGTTAATATGAAAAGTCACTTGGCCAGCTCCTGCTCCCGCCCCCTGTCCAAAACTGTGCTCCTTCTCGGTCTCGTGTGCACACTTAGGATGCAACTGGACACTGCAATAGGAGGGAATGGGGGAAGAGGACACTACTGTGTGTGTGTGTGGGGGGGGGGGGTGATGTGAAGGGGGCAGTGGACACTGCTATGTGAGGGAAGGGGGAGAGGAAACTACTGTGTGTATGTATGTGAGAGGGGGGAGCACCCCCATAGCAGTGTCCTCTACCACCCTTCACATCTCCCCCCTCAATCCCTGCATTCTGAACATAACGCACCCCTTGATCGTTGCATTCTGAGCGCAACGCACTCCTGATCCCTACCTTCTGAGTGTAACACACTCCTGAACCCTGCATTCTGAGGGCAACCCACTCCTTAACCCTGTATTCCGAGGGTAACAAACTCCTGAATCCTGCATTCTGCGCATTACCCACTCCTTAAGCCTGCATTCTGAGGATAATGCACTCCTGAACCCTGAATTCTGAGTGCAACACACTTCTGAACCCTGCATTCTGAGCGTAACGCACTCCTGATCCCTGCATTCTGAGCGTAACACACTCTAGATCCCTGCATTCTGAGTGCAACACATTCCCGATCCCCGCATTCTAAACGCAAAACACACTCCTGATCCCTGCATTGTAAATGCAAAACACACTCCCGATCCCTGCATTATGAGCATAATGCACTCCTGATCCCTGCATTCTAAACGCAAAACACTCTCCCGATCCCTGCATTCTGAGCATAATGCACTCCTGATCCCTGCATTCTGAGTGTAATGCAGTCCTGATCCCTGTATTCTGAGCGCAACACACTCCTGATCCCTGCATTCTGAGCACATCACACTCCTGAACCCTGCATTCTGAGCATAACGCAATCTTAAACCCTGCATTATGAGCGCAACACACTCCTGATCCCTGCATTCTGAGCGTAACACACTCCTGAACCCTGCATTCTGAGTGTAACGCAAACTTGAACCCTGCATTTTGAGCATAACGCACTCCTGATCCCTGCATTCTGAGTAGGGATGAGCTTCCAGTTCGAGTGAAACTCATGTTCGACGCGAACATTGCCTGTTCGCCTGTTCAGCGAACAGCGAATAATTTGGGGTGTTCGCGGCAAATTCGAAAAGCCGCAAGCACCCTGTAAAAGTCTATGGGAGAAATCTCATGTGCTAATTTTAAAAGCCTATATGCAAGTTATTGTCATAAACAGTGTTTGGGGACCTGGGTCCTGCCCCAGGGGACATGTATCAATGCAAATTTTTTTTTAAAAAACTCATGTTTTTTCAGGAGCAGTGATTTTAATAATGCTTAAAGTGAAACAATAAAAGTGTAACATTCCTTTAAATTTCGTACCTGGGGGGTGTCTATAGTATGCCTGTGAAGGGGCGCATGTTTCCCGTGCTTAGAACTGTCCCTGCACAAAGTGTCATTTTTGCAGGAAAAAAAGCTATTTAAAATCACTCACGGCTAATGAATTGCTGGCTCCCGTAACACAGAGAACAGTCATTCATTGAAAGTCATTGATAAAAAAAAAAAAAGCGTGGGGGTTCCCCCAAATTCAATTACCAGGCCCTTCAGGTCTGCTATGGATATTAAGGGGAACCCCGCTTCAAATTAAAAAAAAATGCAGTGGGGGTCCCCCTAAATATCCATACCAGACCCTTCAGGTCTGGGATGGATTTTAAGGGGAACCCCGGCCAAGAAAAAAAAATGGCGTGGGGTCCCCCTCAAAATCCATACCAGACCCTTATCCGAGCACGCAACCTGGCAGGCTGCAGGAAAAGAGGGGGGGATGAGAGCGCCCCCCTTCCTGAACCGTACCAGGCCACATGCCCTCAACATTGGGAGGGTGCTTTGGGGGTCTGTGACCCCTCAAAGCACCATGTCCCCATGTTGATGGGGACAAGGGCCTCTTCCCCACAACCCTGGCCATTGGTTGTGGGGGTTTGCGGGTCAAGGACTTATCGGAATCTGGAAGCCCCCTTTAACAAGAGGACCCCCAGATCCCGCCCCCCCCCCCCCCCCCCCACCTGTGTGAAATGGTAAAGGCTACCATTTCACCAAAAAAGTGACAAAAATGTTAAAAATGACAGGAGACAGTCCTTGACAATTCCTTTATTAAAATCTTCTTTCATCTTCTTTCTTCTGGTGTTCCTTCTTCCTTTCTTCATCCTTCGGTTTCTTCATCTTCTTCTTCCATCTTCTTCCATCTTCTTCTTCCATCTTCTCCTTCCTCTGATCCGCTTCTTCTTGCTCTGGTCTTCTCGTCCGGCATCTTCTTCCATGGCATCGGCGTCTCTTCTTGGGCCGCTCCGCGCAATGGGAGGCTCCCGCTGTGTGATGCTTCGCTCCGGCATCTTCTTCCACGGCGTCGGTCTCTGAGGCTTTGCTCTGGCATCTTCTTCCACGGCGTCGGTCTCTTCTTGGGCCGCTCCACACAATAGGAGGCTCCCGCTGTGTGAGGCTTCGCTGCGTCTGACAGCTCTTTTATAACGGAGGGCGGGGCCACCTGGTGACCCCGCCCCCCTCTGACGCACAGAGACGTCATGGGGACTTCCCTATGGCTTTCCCCATGACGTAAGAGGGGGGCGAGGGGACGGTCCCCGCCCCCTCTGACATCATGGGGAAAGCCATAGGGAAGTCCCCATGACGTCCCCGTGCGTCAGAGGGGGGCGGGGTCACCAGGTCCGTTATAAAAGAGCTGTCAGACGCAGCGAAGCCTCACACAGCGGGAGCCTCCCATTGTGCGGAGCGGCCCAAGAAGAGACCGACGCCGTGGAAGAAGATGCCGGACGAGAAGACCAGAGCAAGAAGAAGCGGATCGGAGACCATCTCCTGTCATTTTTAACATTTTTGTCACTTTTTTGGTGAAATGATAGGGGTACTTTTGTACCCCCTTACCATTTCACACGGGGGGGGGCGGGATCTGGGGGTCCCCTTGTTAAAGGGGGCTTCCAGATTCCGATAAGCCACACGCCCGCAGACCCCAACAACCAATGGCCAGGGTTGTGGGGAAGAGGCCCTTGTCCCCATCAACATGGGGACACGGTGCTTTGAGGGGTCACAGACCCCCAAAGCACCCTCCCAATGTTGAGGGCATGTGGCCTGGTACGATTCAGGAGGGGGGGGCGCTCTCGTCCCCCCCCTCTTTTCCTGTGGCCTGCCAGGTTGCGTGTTCGGATAAGGGTCTGGTATGGATTTTGAGGGGGGCCCCACGCCATTTTAAAAAAAAAATTTTGTCCGGGGTTCCCCTTAAAATCCATCCCAGACCTGAAGGGTCTGGTATGGATATTTAGGGGGACCCCCATGTCATTTTTTTTTTAATTTGAAGCGGGGTTCCCCTTAATATCCATAGCAGACCTGAAGGGCCTGGTAATTGAATTTGGGGGAACCCCCACGCTTTTTTTTTAAAAAATTTTTATTTTTTATCAATCACTTTTTTTTTATCAATCACTTTTAATGAATGACTGTTCTCTGTATTACAGGAGCCGGCAATTCATTAGCCGCGAGTTATTTTAAATAGCTTTTTTTCCTTCAAATATGACACTTTGTGCAGGGACAGTTCTAAGCACGGGAAACATGTGCCCCTTCACAGGCATACTATAGACACCCCCCAGGTACGAAATTTAAAGGAATATTACACTTTTATTGTTTCACATTAAGCATTATTAAAATCACTGCTCCTGAAAAAACAGGAGTTTTAAAAAAAAAAAAATTGCATTGATTCATGTCCCCTGGGGCAGGACCCAGGTTCCCAAACACTTTTTATGACAATAACTTGCATATAAGCCTTTAAAATTAGCACTTTTGATTTTGAACGTTCGAGTCCCATAGACTTTAATAGGGTTCTAAAGTTCACACGAGCTTTAAGTCTGTTTGCAGGTTCTGGTGCAAACCGAACAGGGGGGTGTTCGGCTCATCCCTAATTCTGAGCGTAACACACTCCTGATCCCTGCATTCTGAGCGTAACACACTCCTGATCCCTGCATTCAGAGCGTAACGCACTCCTGATCCCTGCATTCTGAGTGTAACACACTCCTAATTCCTGCATTCTGAGCGCAACACACTCCTGAACCCTGCATTCTGAGCGTAACACACTCTTGAACCCTGCAGTCTGAGCGTAGCGCTCTCCCAAACCCTGCACTCTCTTGTAATACTTTATTTTATATCCACTGTGTTTGCAATCTACATTTGGGGTTACCAATGTATTATCACCCACAGTAGATCACAAAGGCAGTTAATTTTGAACATGTGCAGGAAACACGCATGGAATTGCGTTCTGGTGTGAACCAGCCCTAACAACAGGATATTGTTCCAGGTGATCTTTGACTTCATCAGTGATGTTCAAGTAGATCTCCATCTCTCTAAGGTTGCTTACCCCTGAAATACACTGTATATGAGAGCTGTTTTAACTTGCAAAGTATTTGTGTTTCTGTTCATCCAGTTCTAAGATTTACACACCCCTCTAGACAGCCTAGCTAGCCATACATCTTCACTTTCTCTGCAATAGGTATAGATTGCAGAAAGAATAAAGTGGTGTTCAATTCCACCCCCAGTCTGCTCCCCCAGTGAAAGAGCAGCAGCAGACTGAGGAGGTCATATGTCTACTCATTCAGCTCTCTCCTAATAGCATGTTATGTCAGCACCTTTGTATGCAGTGCATCTGACTAATTTCATTTAAAAAAATGCCTTTAATAATTAATTAATACCTAGCTGCCTTAATTTGTGCCTTGTATATCTGCCTGAAGTTCAGATTTCAAAGTAAACTCCTCTACTTTCTGTAGACTGCAAAGATTGTCGGGTCTTCAACCTTCTATAGCATTTCTTTAGGTTTTAGGAAACTAATTTAGATGAGATTAGGAAACTAAATTTCTTCACTGTCTGTATCTTTCCTTTACAGACTAATAGACATTAAAGGTTCGGATTAGAAAAAAATGGTTTTGCACACAGTAGCCCGATCCTCCTCGTCTCGCAGCTTGCTATGGGGGCACTGATGCAAGCTCGCTCCCGAGCTTGGTCCAGCCCTGCCCCGTGCTCTTTCCTCATTGGCTTACTGGCTGTGATTGACAGCAGTGGAAGCCAATGGTGCCCGCTGCTGTCTCAGCCAATGAGGAGAGGGAGTCCCGGGACAGCCGAGTCTCTCATGCACATCGCTGGATTGAGAGGGGCCTTAGGTGAGCATTAGGGGGTAGAATGCATGAAGGTGAAAAACCTTCAGCCTTTACAACCACTTTAAGGTGGCCATAATTGGATCAAAATTCAGCTGGTTCAGCAGGGACTGCCCGAATTTTAACCACTTCAATACCAAGCACTTTTACCCTCTTCCTGCCAAAGGCCAATTTTCAGCTTTCAGGGCTGTCACATTTTGAATGACAATTGTGCGGTAAAGGAATACTGTACCCATAAGAAATGTTTATATTTTTTTTCACACAAATTGAGCACTGCATTTGTATGGCCGGGTGGGCACTCTCTCCTTCTGAGTGAACGTTCAGGAACCTCCCTCAGAAGGAGTGGGATCATGCTCGCGTGTTCCCATGCAGCGGTGCGATCCCGATGGGCTCGTGTCACCCGGACACGACGCATCTTAGATCGGCAGGAGTGCTCTGTGATTGGCCCTCCTGATCACATGACGGCAGTGTCCAATCACGGCCGTCATGTGATTTAAACAAACAGCCGGTTGCTAGACGATCGGCTCTCCTCTCCTCACACGGAAGTTGTCGCTGAGGAGAGGAGAGCAGATGTCTGCAGCCGGCTGGTGATCAGTGAGTATGAACTGTTTTTTACAGCTTTTTACTCACTGATCACCAGTCTAATGTCACTACACATGTAAAACACACAAAGTAAACACACATGTCCCCACATAGTAATGATCCCTAAAACACATGTCCCCCACATATATAACAGTAAAATCACATGTCCCAATGATCATTTGCACACATGTCCGTGATCACCTGCGCACATCTGTACATGATCATTTGCGTATATATGTCCGTGATCACACAAACCAATTATTATACACTTAACGGGATTTTTTTTACCAAAAACATGTAGCAGAATACATTTTGGCTTAAATTTATGACAAAATTAGATTTTATTGGATTTCTTTTAAAATAGAATAAAGAAAATATATATTTTTTTTCCAAATTTCCGCTCTTTTTTCGCTTATATCGCAAAAAAAATAAAACAGAGTCGTAAATAAATACCACCAAAAGAAAGCTCTATTTGTACTAACAAAATGATAAAAGTTTCATTTGGGTACAGCGTAGTATGACTGCGCAATTCTTATTGAAAGTGCGAGAGCGCTGAAAGCAGAAAATTGGTCTGGGAAGGAAGGGGGCAAAAGTGCCCAGTATTGATGTGGTTAATCACCACAAGGTTTTAAATTTTTTGCTAAATAAATAATAAAAAAAAAAAGATCTGAAAATAACGCAAATCAGTGTTTATTATTTAGTATGTAGGAAAGTTAAAGAGTCCACAAACAATGTTATATACAGTATCTCACAAAAGTGAGTACACCCCTCACATTTTTGTAAATATTTTATTATACCTTTTCATGTGACAACACTGAAGGATTTACACTTTGCTACAATGTAAAGTAATGAGTGTACAGCTTGTATAACAGTGTAAATTTGCTGTCCCCTCAAAATAACTCAATACACAGCCATTAATGTCTAATCCGCTGGCAACAAAAGTGAGTACACCCCTAAGTGAAAATGTCCAAATTGGGCCCAATTAGCCATTTTCCCTCTCCGGTGTCATGTGGCTCGTTAGTGTTACAAGGTCTCAGGTGTGAATGGGGAGCAGGTGTGTTAAATTTGGTGTTATTGCTCTCACTCTCTCATACTGGTCACTGGAACATGGCACCTCATGGCAAAGAACTCTCAGAGGATCTGAAAAATATTTTTTTTTGCTCTACATAAAGATGGCCTAGGCTATAAGAAGATTGCCAAGACCCTGAAACTGAACTGCAGCACGGTGGCCAAGACCATACAGTGGTTTAACAAGACAGGTTCCACTCAGAACAGGCCTCGCCATGGTCGACCAAAGTTGTTGAGTGCATGTGCTCAGCCTCATATCCAGAGGTTGTCTTTGGGAAATAGATGTATGAGTGCTGCCAGCATTGCTGCAAAGGTTGAAGGGGTGGGGGGTCAGCCTGTCAGTGCTCAGACCATATGCCGCACACTGCATCAAATTGGTCTGCAAGAAAGAAAGCCTGCAAACAGTTTGCACAAGAAAGCCCGCAAACAGTTTGCTGAAGACAAGCAAACTAAGGACATGAATTACTGGAACCATGTTCTGTGGTCTGATGAGACCAAGATAAATTTATTTGGTTCAGATGGTGTCAAGCGTGTGTGGCGGCAACCAGGTGAGGAGTACAAAGACAAGTGTGTCTTGCCTACAGTCAAGCATTGTGGTGGGAGTGTCATGGTCTGGGGCTACATGAGTGCTGCCGGTGTTCTGCCGAGATGGTTCCACTTGGCGGATTAGTGCAGATCTGTACTGCGCATGCGCAGCGAAATTTCCAAAAATTGACGAAGTTAAACAGCTGGGAGTGAAGTGTACACTGCGCACGCGCAGTCGGTGTACGAGACGATGCCGCACACTACCGATGCTGGCGCTACTCTGCAAGGGGAGTCTAAGGGGCGGGTCTATTACTGTAAGCAAGGGGCAAAGGCAAAATAAAAATAAATCGTTTAGCTCTGGATATAGAGGAGAGTAATAGAAAACCTGTGTTTTTACAGTGCTACCTGGGGTTTTTCCCTTTCAATTAGGAGTGTATTTTTTTAAACTTTTTTTTTTTTTTTTTTTTAAAAAAACAAAATCAGCTGTGCGGTGTACACTTCACATGCATCTGTTTCGTTTCTGCAATTTCCGGAAGATGCCTAGTCATTCGTACTGCGCATGCGCAGTACAGAGAGGAACCAAGCCGCCAGGGGAACCAACTCGGCAAGACACCGGCACTGGGGAGCTACAGTTCATTGAGGGAACCATGAATGCCAACATGTACTGTGACATACTGACACAGAGCATAATCCCCTCCCTCCTGGGACTGGGCCGCAGGGCAGTATTCCAACATGATAACGACCCCAAACACACCTCCAAGACGACCACTGCCTTGATAAAGAAGCTGAGGGTAAAGGTGATGGACTGGCTAAGTATGTCTTCAGACCTAAACCCTATTGAGCATCTGTGGGGGGATCCTCAAATGGAGGGTGGAGGAGCGCAAGGTCGCTAACATCCACCAGCTCCGTGATGTCATCATGGAGGAGTGGAAGAGGACTCCAGTGGCAACCTGTGAAGCTCTAGTGAACTCCATGCTCAAGAGGGTTAAGTCAGTGCTGGAAAATAATGGTGGCCACACACAATATTGACACTTTGGGCCTAATTTGGACATTAATGGCTGTGTGTTGAGTTATTTTGAGGGGACAGCAAATTTACACTGTTATACAAGCTGTACACTCACTACTTTACATTGTAGCAAAGTTTCACTTCTTCAGTGTTGTCACATGAAAAGATATAATAAAATATTTACAAAAATGTGAGGGGTGTACTCACTTTTGTGATATATATATATATATATATATATATATATTGTGGCGGTAGGACCCTGTGCTACCTGGAGGATTGCTGGTTTATGCCAGATTTTGGAGAGAAAGGCACGCTGATTGCACAGCTGTGTGCTGGGCTATTTAGTTTTGACCTGGCTATGGCTCAGGGTTCCACCCAACAGACAGGAAGTCTGTGCATGGGAGTCAGGTGGACTCCCATTCCTTTGAGAGGAGTCAGAGGCTGCATGGGGCAGCCAGAGTATGCATGTCTGCAGGAGGCAGATGTACTTGGTGACAGAGCAACAAGGCGCTGATCAGGAGTGAGCTAGGAGATGGTTTCACTCTAGGAAACTCTTTTGGGTCTGAGGAGCAGACCTGAGGCCTAGGCTAAAGGCCTGAATCAGCCGTATGGGAACAATGTAGGCCAGGAGGCTAAAATATTGAGTGTGCAAGATACAGTAATGGTGGAACCCCCCTGCGTGGGTACTGATGTCTTTGTGAACTTTTCCGTGCTTTTAAATAAAAGTGGGCTATCAGGCCCCTAAAAATACAGTTTTGTACTGATGTACTCACTGGAAAACGCACCTACTGTTTGAGTCTGATAACCCCAATCTTACAATATATATGTAGCGGCCATAACCCCTGGAGGGGCGGCCTTGACTTTTGGGCTTACCAGTTACCTCCTCGTGGCTTGTCGGTGAATTTCCAGGGGTTCCCAGGGTTAGTACCCAACAACTTTGGATGCTGACACATAAAAAAAAGTCCCTCTTATGGGATTTTGAAGGCAACGAAAAAAGAAAAACGCATAACCATTTATATATAAAACCACTTTTTATTACAAAACTTTAAAAACACAGAGGGGCTGATTTACTAAGATGAATGCGCTGCGCCGGCTCAGACCTTAATTGGTGCGCCAGATAAATTATTAATTGAGCGTATGAACCGGCCCACGTATAAGCGCAACACATAATATTTCCCGGCGCACCGCGATAATAATATATCATTGATAATAGTGCACGCCGTTATCATTAACAGTCCATTCACACAGGGCAACACGACTTCCAGCGCGACTTGGGGCGACTTACAATACGACTTGGGGCGACTTACAACACGACTTTAAGTCGCCCCCAGGCCAGGCGACTTTAATTTAAAAAAAAAACGGCATGGGGGTCCCCCTCAAAATCCATACCAGGCCCTTCAGGTCTGGTATGGATATTAAGGGGAACCCCGCGCCCCAAAAAAATGGCATGGGGGTCCCCCTCAAAATCCATACCAGACCCTTATCCGAGCATGCAACCTGGCAGGCCGCAGGAAAAGAGGGGGGGGGGGGCGAGAGAGCGCCCCCCCCCAGGCCACATGCCCTCAACATTGGGAGGGTGCTTTGGGGTACCCCCCAAAGCACCTTGTCCCCATGTTGATGAGGACAAGGGCCTCATCCCCACAACCCTGGCCGGTGGTTGTGGGGGTCTGTGGGCAGGGGGCTTATCGGAATCTGGAAGCCCCCTTTAACAAGGGGACCCCCAGATCCCGCCCCCCCCTGTGTATAATGGTAATGGGGTACCCCTACCATTTCACAAAAAAAGTTTCAAAAATGTTAAAAATGACAAGAGACAGTTTTTGACAATTCCTTTATTAAAGTCTTCTTCTTTCCATCTTCTTCCTTCTTCTTTCCTTCATCCTTCGGTTTCTTCCTCCATCTTCTTCTTCCTCCATCTTCTTCTTCCTCCGATCCTCTGCTTCTTGCTCCGGTGTTCTCATCCGGCATCTTCCTCCACGGCGTCTCTTCTTCCCCGGTTCGTTCTCGGGCCGCTCAGTGCAATGGGAGGCTCCCTACAGTCACACAGAAGCAGGGCATAGCACTGTCACAATATGTGTATGTAGTGATTATGTGTATAAAGTACATACTATGTACATTGCCTACCCTGGACCCCTGCATGATGTATGTTACCCATCTTGTACCTCTGGACCATGTCATTACCTACCCTGGACCCCTGCACTAAGTATGTAGCCCACCTTAGACCCTTGCACTATATACGTTACCCACCCCAGACCGCTGCACTATATAGGTTATCCACCTTGAACTCATGCACTATGTACATTACCAACCTTGGACCCCTGCACTATGTACATTACCAACCTTGGACACCTGCACTATGTACGTTACCCACACACACTATTTTACATTACTGTATGTCCTCCTGACCCCTGCACTCTGTATATAGGCTCAAGTTTTTAGCCCCTTCCACTGTGAGAACATTTCGTCACACCCACCATATTTGCTCTGCCCACCACTCAGTCTCCATTCTCAGGATTTACAAATGTTCCTAGGTATGACAGAAATGTGCTATGATGCGTTGCAGTGCATGTGCTTTGCCTTAGCATGTTGGGGCTGTTTAAAATGAATGGAACTGCAATGTATCAACATGTGTTAAGTGTATTGCTGCTTGTTGCAATAACACATATGTAAAGAGTGATTAAGGGCGAAAATAGAACATGTACTAGTACATTATAAGATAAAGTGCATGATATATCATATAAAAGTAAATCATATATTTGTGTCAGAGTCAAAAAATCAATAATCAGTATAATATGAGAACAAACAAAATATTAATTTGGATCTTCTGTGCAAACTTCAACACCGTGCCTCCTAAAGTGCAATGTGCCTCAGTTCTTGACAAAAGTGTGCTTCACCCGAAGTGACATATAAATGTGCTCACCAGATATCTGGCGTGACCACCAGGCATATAAATGAAAGGATTCCTTCCTCCATTGGCTAGAGTCTTCCAAGCCACACTCAGCCTTACTCAACTGCTTCCAAGATTTGCCCAGACCACACTCCAATCATAAATGGCATGAAATAGTATAGACTTCAGTCAACTATACTCTTGAGTACATATCCACAGCTCCCTTTCATTCAATCTGTAAAGTTAGGCTCCACCATAAACGAGCCACAGAAAGGCATAGATAGTGTAATATTGTCTTTAATTTCTTTAAAAAGCACTTACAAGTCATATGTAATGTAGCGCCAACACTTTTCTAAAGTGTGTGCTATTCTGTAAATTTCGTTTTTTCCAGAACTGTAACTGAGACCTGGGGGTTAATTGTTCTAGGTTTTTACTTTGGCATCAGTTTGGCTGGGCTGTACTGGAGTTCTGCCTGGTCATAGGTGACGTGAGCACCTGTGACAGGCTGAGAACGCAGTCTGGTTGGACGCATTAGGTACCAATCTTTCTCGGAGCCAATCAGTGGGCGTGTCTGGCCCTGCTGTGTGTTCCGGGAAGGGGTATTTAAGATGCTGAAGTCACGTATTCAGGGTTCGGCTTGCTCTTTGATTCCTGGTTCCAGTCCGGACCAACCCCGCGAGGGGTCCCGGACCCAGGTGTCTGCTGCCCCCGTAAGCCTGGTCACCCTGACCAGCCCCAGTGGCCCTCATGGTCTGGGGTGGGGATCCATCCGTTCCTGAGCCTCGGAGCTGGCTGGTTCGAGGCGCAGTGGCTGAGGAAGGATTCTGAAGTGTCCCGGAGTCCTCTCAGGATTGGAAAGGCACAGCAACTCGTACAAGCGACCAGGGGAGGACTGTTAGGTGTGGCTGCCAAGGGGCCACTGATACCAGTTTACATTGCCGCGTTACAATTGTTAAGCTTACATTATGGAGTAAGACACAGACACACAGATCTCCGTGTCGGCTCCGAGCTTAAAGACCCAGGCTCTCAAAAGCTTTTATTAGCGGTATTTATACACTTTTTAAAGGGGGTGTTTTCCAAAGCAAACAGATGACAATATGATTTCATACAAGGCTATATCCAATTGTACAGGTCACCATGCCCTGTGACATAGCTGACTAAACACTCTTGTGTAAGCCCTTGTACTGGGACATTAAAACAAATAACAGGAGAGTACAAAATACGAAGCAACAAACAGATGAAAAGGGTAACTCTAACTTGTAATTACATATTCAGCTAACCGGACTTCTCATTTCCCCCTTTGACATCATGCTCCTCCCAACTCTGGATCCTCAAAAGTGGGTTCTAGCTAGTACTTCCTTAGGTACTATCCCTGACCGCGAGTTGTCAGAGGAGAACTGAGTTCTCATCCCCCAGTTCCATACCAGCATCCCAGAAGTGAAGAGAATCGGAGAGGAGGACGATGTCAACCCATTTACCATTCCGTAGAGAACCTTCTCTTCAGTCTTTTGACTCTCCTCTTTATTCTAGCATATATGCAGCAATTAATAACTGTCACTATAGCTAAACCAAGTATGAGTATCCATATAGGACTAAATATCCAACTCAATGTTTTGGTTGCAGTAGGAGACCATCCACTGAAAACATCATACCAGTGGTGGGTGGTCTCTTCCTTGATTTGTGAAGATAGATGAATAAGCTTCCCCTTATCAATAATTGCGGCTAATAGGTTGTTCTGAAGGGTATGTTCGTGTGTTTCTATGTATTTCCTAAGTATTTCTGATTCTTTTAAAACTTGCAATAGGGGTTCTAATGATATTACAAAAGGTGTGGTGTCAGTGAGGTTATCTACTGCCCATTCCCTATTAAATGTTTTGTCAGCATCTGATTCAAAAATGAAAGTGTCATTTAACCATTTAAATACTTTAACATTCATTATACACCCTGAAAAAGGAGCTGTTCTATTTAGACTCCTCATGGTGTCGTTGTCATTAGTTATCAAACAAATATGTTGTGGTCCTATTTCCATGAATCGATTCCCTATGTGTACGGGCATTCTTTGGAACTTACATATATTGGACTGGTGCTTTAACAGGCAAGGTTCATAGACTGATGAACTCCTTCCACAAACCATTCCTTTGTTAGTTTCGGTACACAGACTCAGATCATGAGTTCTGTCCTGTGTATCTACATAATGCCCATAAATCTCGGGATACCAAAATTCAGGCGGATCTTCCCCTACTAGGAGTGGCATTACTATTAGTTTACACATTACCTCTATGCCCTCCACCATATATATGTTAAACCTCCCAGCACACCATTGTTCCTCACATTCTATTTCTCTTCCCGGTACTTCAAACCAGGTGTTTTCTAAGTCTAGACCCTTAAAGTACTTGAGCCATGTGTGGTAATTCCCTGACTGTAACTCTTCCCTTGCCCTATTTACTTGTATGTGATAGGATAGTGTAGAGAAAGCACACTGAGTGAGATTTATAAATTTCTGATCTCTCCTCCATAGCTCCAAGCTGGCTATTACCGTGTAATTAACCATAGCATTAAGGTATTTAGTTAACTGTACCTGACTAATTTGTGTTTCAAATGTTGTAGGTAACCATTGACTAGTTATTATCAGTCCATCAGCTATGTGTCCCCCTGCATGTTTCCATTTATTTTGTATCATTTCCATCTGTATTCCACTCATTACTCCCATTCCTGTCCCGGTTGCTCCCAAAACGGTGTCATACCATTCTCGTTTGTATCTACAATCTGGTAACTTAGGGAAAGTAACATTAAATTTTACCTTGGTTTTCTGTTGTGATATGGAAATGTTTAAACAGGACTTGGGGACAGGGGTTAATACTGAGGACTTGAAAACCAGAGGTGGGGTGTCTTCTATCTTTATACTAAATCCATAATGTTCCCACTGTATATACCCACCTGCTGTGTTATTCGATTTTACGAAAAACCATGATGCGCAAATGTAGGTTGCTGATTGATTTGTGACTATGGGTCCTGTTATATTGAATGGTTCAGCTCCGCTTACTGGCCTAATACCTGTTCCCTTTGTTTTCTTTTTATATTCCTCAGAATGTGGGGTACGGAGTACTGCCTGAGTTTTATCAAAAACTTCTTTCCATGTTTCTAATGGACCTAATTTATGACACTTATGTGGTGTGTAGTTATAAGGCCATGGTAAATTTTCCCTCCAGTGAAAGGATATGTTTACCAGTGCCGGTGGTCTGGCTTTTACAAATACTACGGGTGAACGTGGGTAATAGTCATTATCTTTTACATAAAAGGGGCTCTCATGTCCTGATACAACAATACTTCCTACACTATACGACCGTGTCCCATCCTTAGGCCCAAAGCCTACCCATGTTAGGTCTGTATTGTTCTCATGAGTTGTCACATCTATACCAGGAGTGAAAGCATAAATACATCCTAAAAGACATTCTAGTACTGTTATTATATCTAAAAAGTTTATCATTCTGTGGCTTGTTCCGGACTTTTTCTACAATGTGATGCGTGGATCCAAGTGGTCTTTCCTTCCAATTTTACTGAGGTTGGGTGCTCAACAGCACTTGGTATGGTCCCTCAAACCGTGGTTCCAAAGTCTTTCTAGTATGTTTCTTTACATAGACCCAATCTCCAGGATTTAATAAGTAAGTACCTGCTACAGAGTCAGGATCTGGAATGGAAGAATACACATCTCTGTGGATCTTAGTTAGATACTGTTGTAATTGTATCACATATGCAGTCAAGCTTATCACATTGTAATTGCATACTCTATGGAAAATATAAACCTAACCCAGGTGCACTCCCAAAAAGTATCTCACAAGGAGACAGTCCTGTCTTCCCTGTGGGAGTGTATCGGATGGAAAACAGAGCCAAAGGTAAAACATTCTGGCCATGGCTTCCCCAATTCTTGCATCTATATTTTTAATTTTATTGTTCCATTTACTCTTTCTACTGACCCTGAACTTTGAGGATGATAAGGGGTGTGAAAACTTTGCTGGGCCCCTAACATTGCCATCACATTCTGCATGATTTCTCCCGTGAAATGTGTTCCCCCTATCTGATTCTATAGTTTCGGGGAGACCAAACCTAGGTATTAACTCAGTGATCAGTTTCTTGGCTGTAGCCTTTGCTGTGGCTGATTTGACAGGGTAACTTTCGGCCTAAAACGGAAAACAGATCGATACACGCGAGAACAAACTCAAAAGGGCCGCTCTTAGGCACTTGTATATAGTCAATTTGCAGTCTCTGAAAGGGGTACTGTGCCTGATATCTCCGGGGTGTTTTAACTTTCTGTCCTGGGCTATTCAGGAGACAGATTTGGCAGGCTGCACAGTAGTTTCTGGCAATGCTGCTGAATCCAGGGGCGAGCCATCTCTGGCTCACAATCCTATACATAGAATTGGAGCTGATATGCGTGGGAAGGTGAACTGCTGCCGCCATTGCCGGGTACAGAGAAGCTGGTGGACAAACCTTGTCCCCCCCTCTCCATACTTGGTCAGGGTCTGGCGCTGCTCCCATTTTGACCCACCTATCCTTTTCGCTCACCTCTGCTTCTGCCATGTTGGTTCTGGGCTACTTACCTGTACTGCTGCTACAGTCTCAGGGCTTACTTCCTTTTAGAGCTGCTTGTCTTGCAGTTAAATCTGCAAATATATTTCCTTTTGCTTCAATTGTTTTTGCATTCGTGTGTGCCGCTATCTTCATTATGGCCACCTTTTTGACTTTTTTGTAGGTTATCTAAGACTCTTTTTATTCCTTCCTTTACTGGTGTACCTGCTGCTGTCAGATATCAGCAATCATGATCAGATACACCCTCAAATTGAAGAGTATCAGTACCATTTTTCACTACTATCCCCCCCCTGCCAAACATGTTGACTGAAGAGGCAAATAGGTACCTAAATTGAAATTGGTGCAGAAATCAATGACTGTTTTATTCCTGGATGCTTTCAGTAAGTTCACATATGTACGGTTTTTACACAATTCATACAATGTGTAGCAATCTGAGGCATCCACTCTCTGCAATATGACACAATACCTAAAACCTTTAGACCTTTGTAGTTGCAACACTCTTTATTACGTGCACCCTTTCTGTTTATTCAGTGACAGAGAGAGAAAAGAAAAACTTAACTTTTTCTTATTTAACCCCTAACAACCCTTTGTTGTTAAAACCTGTAAAAGATTGAGGGTACTGTCTATACATATTTTCTCATTGGGGCAACATAACAATAAATCATTCACATATTGTAAAATGCAAACCATAATTGACATTATTCTGCTAGTGGCACAGAAAAGAAAGCCTCTGTGGCTAAACCTATCACTGTGAAACACATGCTATTTAAAGGTATCTGGGATAATAAGGTATGCGGGTTCGGCACTAGTATTTTGTTTACTGCCCTTAAGGTCCTGTACCATCCTATACTTAATTGGACCACCGTCCACTGATTTCTTTTAACTAGGGTACAGAGGAATATTTGCGGGCAATTTTACTTCCCTCAGGGCTCTACTTTTAAGTAATGACTGTACTTGGGTTTCTATAGCTGTCTCCTGAGGCGCACTAAGTGGATACTGTTTTTGTTCGGGGGAGCACTGCTCCGGGTATCAATTCCAGTGTCACTGGAGGAATGGGCAGAAGCCCAACATCAACTGGATGTTCTTCCCACAGATCCTCTGGAAAAGATGCCAGTAGCTGCTCTAATGCTGGTGGAATCTGGTTAAGTGCCTCAGGTTCTTCTTCTAAACATTGGATCAAATTACACATTTCTATATTTTTGCAGTTTGTCACCTATATTTTAGTATACTCTAGACAACGGTACCATCCCATCCGGATGATATGAAACATATATACAACATATAAGACATATTAAACATATAAGACTCCAACACTTCCCCTTGTCTGTCTTTTCTAAGTCTGCTGCTCCCTTTCTATCTTGACCTTGTCGGGGTTTGGTTTGCTTCTGACCCATTCTAATCCCGTGCCTAGGTAGCTTATTGGAATACTGACAATATGCCCCAAAACTATGGCCAGATCTTCAGACTGACCTCCTTTGGGGACCCTACACCAGTTTCTCGTTGCCTTCCTCCTAGGGTGCTAGAATACTGAATATCTCTCCTGGATACTGAATAACTTTATATGCTAGCCAACTGACAAACAATATGACCAGACTGACGGCTACAACATACACAAGCATTCCTTTGTGCGGCCAGATACCCAACTAGATCTCCGGACTTTGTGGAGACCTTATTCCCCCCTGTATTTGGGATCCCTCTCATACATTCTTATCCCTGCTTTATGGAGCAGCCAGGGCTTATACTTTCAACCCGTCTTATGGTTTATGAGTTAGATGTGAGGTTAAGCATAAGCGTCAGACCCCCCCGAAAGGGCGCGTTCCGTTGCTTAGTTCGGCAATCCCCTTCTAACTCATACCATCCTTGACAAGGCTCATTCACTTGTTCCACAGACAAACGGACAACTTAACAGATAACACATAATTACAGCAATATAAACCGAATGTGTATTGGTTCTAAACCCACCGCTTACGGAAGTTGGTACACAATTCCTGGAGCTCAACAGCTGACAGAACGTTTAGGCAAAAATCAGGGGAGTACAGAGCATTATAAGAAAAATAAAGCTTTTTCTTACCTGTACAGTTTTTGGTCTGTGGTTCCCTGAATGCCCGTCCTTTTTGTTCCGTCAACTTTGTTCTCCCTCTTCCTGTAGCATCATTGGTGAGTCGCTATTCGGGCGTCAAAAAATGTTAGGTGTGGCTGCCAAGGGGCCACTGATACCAGTTTACATTGCCGCGTTCCAATTGTTAAGCTTACATTATGGAGTAAGACACAGACACACAGATCTCCGTGTCGGCTCCGAGCTTAAAGACCCAGGCTCTCAAAAGCTTTTATTAGCGGTATTTATACACTTTTTAAAGGGGGTGTTTTCCAAAGCAAACAGATGACAATATGATTTCATACAAGGCTATATCCAATTGTACAGGTCACCATGCCCTGTGACATAGCTGACTAAACACTCTTGTGTAAGCCCTTGTACTGGGACATTAAAACAAATAACAGGAGAGTACAAAATACGAAGCAACAAACAGATGAAAAGGGTAACTCTAACTTGTAATTACATATTCAGCTAACCGGACTTCTCAGGACTCTTCAGAGGAGGGCCATGAAGCTGGCTGCTCGATAACAGTCTGGGAGCTGAGATGTATGGACACTAGTTGAATCCGCATTTCCTACGGTATCGCCGGAACGGCTGAAAGATACAGGTACCATAGGAAAAATTCCTAACCCATCCTTCGGTTACAACATAGTCTGTGGCAGAGACTTTTACATTGTTTACTTGAAGTTTCACAACCTAGTCTGTGGCAGAGACTTTGCTAATTCCGAATCACTTGTTGGCTGCTAGATCTGCGGACAAGGGTTTATCCAACAGTGAAGAGTCCAGTTGCGAGTGGCTACTCTCTGGTCTATCTAAGGAGACATTTATTTGATGTCAGCAAATCTGAAGTGCCTGAGCTTTATCACCCATACCCTCTATTCCCAACTAAGTGACTGTGTTATGTTTGAACGTTTTTTTGCAAACAAAAATCCTCAAAAGGACTTTGAGTATCGCTCTCTGCAATTACTGGGTACTTACCCTGCGAACCCCTAGACAACGAACGACGAGCCACAAGGAGGAGGTAATCAGTAAGCCCAGAAAATACATAGCCGCCTCGCAGGGGTTATGGCGCTACATAAGGTACAGCAGGTTGCAGCGCAGCTGGGGGAAGAGGCAGAGGCCGGTCCATCACTAGATGTGTGATACAAGAAGCGCGGCGTGTGTCTCAGCTGTAGGTGGGGGCGGAGGGCTCCTGTATCATGCGTGTCAAGCCTCAATTTCGATGCATTTCACGCTCGTGTGCACGTCATCAGGAAAACGTCGCTGCGACTTGAAATACACACAGATACGAAGGGTACTCATTGGAAATCATGGGGTACGAGTGGAAACGTAGCCTAAAAATCAGCAGCTACAGTATTTGTAGCTCCTGACTTTGATTTTTTTTTTAATACAGGCTACAACTCCGCTTTAACCAGTGTGTTCTAGCAAGGCACAGATGTAAGGCTAGGTTTCCACTATTGCGACCCCCAAAGTCGCACGATTTACAGTGCAATTTTTGATGCGATGTCATGCAACCATGCGAGAACAAGTCGCACCGAAGGCGGAACAAAGTAGTGCAAAAACCTTTTTTGGGGTCGCTGTGACTTGAGTCGCACCAATTAGAACGGGGACCACTGAATACATGGGTTTTGACTTATCATGCGCCTTCGCATGTGTCAAGTCGCACAACTCGCAGTAGTGGAAACAGAGTCTTAGGGGCTCCTGCGACTTTACATGCCACTGTGAAGCCATGCTTGTATTTTAGTGTGTGGAAAAGGTGCCATAACAAGGAAGCATGGAATAATTATTGTAGCAGCAACACAGCATGTTGCTATAGTGAGCGCGCTATGCTTGTGAAGGCGAAGGAGAGCAGCTCATGACGTCAGCTGAGGGAAATGCAGAGACAGAGCTCCCATTGGCCGAGGCCGGCAGGAAGAGGAAGTGTCCCTCCTGTGTGTAGTAGAGGACGCCTGGTGATGTGTGTTGTGTTGTTGGGCGGGGCGTGTGTGGAACAGGAAGCAGTGGGTGGATGACAATGGGGAAGTGAGCCGGTGATTGAACACACTCAGAGAGCACAGTGTGACCGTGGGTCGCTGTTTATACGGTGAGTTTCTGTGTAGAGCATTGTGAATAGAAGAGGCACGTGTTGTGCCTGCTGTGGGGGAGAGGGGCTCTCATTACTGGCAGCATTGAAGTGCTGGGCTTCCTGCAGCTCCAGCTATATGGGTGCTGTGAGTGACAGTGTGTGCTATGGAGCTGCTCTGTCTCTGAATGAGGCGACACCTTTTTGCTGATGGTAACCCTTCCCTGTCTTTTTTTTGCCATCACATAACATGGCATGTAGGGAACTCATGTCTCTTTAGTATACAATAACACATTTTTAAAGGCTATCCCCAATCACCAATATTTCATTGATCTCTAACCTGTTAATATAAATTGAAACAGTGTTTTCCATATTTTTATATCAAGAATATTTGATGATCCTGCCAGAACGGTCTTTGTTTCAGGCATTTTCTGTAGTAGGTGACAATGCTCTGGCTCTGAATTGTCATTGTGCTCCTGTGTTGTCACCCAGTTAAATGGGCTTTTGATGGTGACATCCTGTTATGCAAATGTACTTTACAGTAACCACCAGGAAATCCACCTTGTGAAATGTCCTGCAGACATCACCAATGAAGTCTTGTAGACAGGATGTGACTGGAAAGACATTAAAAGTACTGAGATGCAACCAAAGATGAAAGGGGAACCCAAATATTTTAGTTGGAATCAAAATTAGGGATGCACAGATACCATTTTTTTATTTTTTACTATGAGTACCGATACTTTTTTCTTTAGTACTCGCCCATACCGATACCTACCGCAACTGTTTTGATTTGTTTTCACTTCAGCTGTCAGCAATGGTACAAAGCATTGAAAAGTTATTTACAAATTAACTGCTTAGCGACCGCCGGCTGTCAGTTGACGGCCAGGCGGCGCAGCTCTCGTGTCGGGAGGGCGTCATATGATGCCCTCCCCTTCCCGGCCCTCCAGGGAGTGCGCGCGTGCCCGTCGTGTCACTGGGCACCTGATGCGCGTGCCTGGTGGCCGCGATGTCCGCCGGGCACCCGCTATTGCCCAGTAACACAGCAGGACCGTGGATCTGTGTATGTAAACACACAGATCCACGGTCCTGTCAGAGGAGAGGAGACCGATCGGTGTGTTCTCAGTACAGAGAAACACTGATCGGTCTCCTCCCCTTGTGAATCCCCCTACAGTTAGAATCACTCCCAGGGAACATATTAACCCCTTCCGCGCCCCCTAGTGTAAACCCCTTCCCTGCCAGTCACATTTATACAGTAATCAATGCGATTTTATAGCACGGATCGCTGTATAAATGTGAATGGTCCCAAAAAATGTGTCAAAAGTGTCCGATATGTCCGCCGCAATATCGCAGTCACGATAAAAATCGCAGATCGCTGCCATTACTAGTTTAAAAAAATAATAATAAAAATGCTATAAATCTATCCTCTATTTTGTAGGCGCTATAACTTTTGTGCAAAGCAATCAATATACGCTTATTGCGATTTTTTTTTTTTTTTTGCGGCTTCACTTCCCGGTTCCATACTGCGCACGTGCAAGTCGCGCTTCGCAATAAGGACGGTCCCTGCTGTCTCTGGGATCCGTGTGTTTCCCAGCAGACAGCGAAGGGGACAGGAAGTGGCGTAAATACCCGCAGATTCTGCGGATATCTATGCCCAGAAGTGGATGCAGATAACTTTATTATACAGGTATCTGCACCCCCCCCCCCCTGAAAGTTGCCAATTGTGGCACCGGAGGGGGGAGGGTTCCGATGAGCGGAAGTTCCACTTTAGGGTGGAACTCCGCTTTAAGATAAAAAAAAAAAAACCTTCTGCCTTTACAACCACTTTAGAGCTGAATTTCATGAATTTAGCTACATTGTAAAAAGTGAAGGCACACTGATTTAAGTCCAAGGAGCTGCCTGACATCTCCTGGGTTTATCTCTATTATTTACATTTGACAGGTTTATCGCTCTGCTGGAGAGACACTCCAGGGATCTGAGAGGAGAGACGCACACAGAACAGCTATGCCCATCCCACCCTCTGCTGCCCATTCACAGGAGCCTATGTGATTTTTGAATTGGTTCATGTAATACCAAGGCTTCTGTGATTGTGCAGGAGGTAGGGAGGGGCAGCCATAGCAGCTGCAGCGACTCTCCTGTTCAAGATGAAGAGATCAGAAGCATCAGCGTTGCTGTCCCGGAACTATGGGGATAGCTGTCTTCTGGGAATACTATAAAGCTGTCAGATATAAATAATAGAGCTAAGTCCAGAAGATGTCATGGACCTCACTGGACTTAACTCATTGGCGTTGATTGGTAGCCAATCCGCTTCTGACTTAAGTCAGGTTCATTACTTAATTGAACAAGCTAAACAGATTGCCCTGATCGTCCCTCCTTCCTTTATCCCACATTTTAGCTGTCTATGAATACCTCCTGAGTGTGTTCCATATGCAGCAAGCCCTGGTTCACACTATGAATCGCACAGGAATTGCACTGCATTCCTGTGCAATTCACATGCGATTCAGTGCGGTGTGATTTGAGACCATTTATTTTAAATGGGCTCAAACTTTACTGCATTGCACCAAAGTAGTGAATGCACCAATTTTGGAAATGTACTGCAACCAGATCGCATGGTCGTTTTGTACTATGCGATCTGGTGCAAGCAAATGCACTGCGTTTGTAAGCTGTGCGCAAATACAGTGTGACATAAAATATTGCTACAACCCCCATTTTATTCCCTAGGGTCTCTGCTAAAAAAATAAAAAATATAAAAAAATAAAAATAAATAAATATATATATATATATATATATGTGTATATGTGTGTGTATGTATGTATGTATATGTGTTTGGGGTTCCATGTAATTTTCTAGCAAAAAGTACTGATTTTAACTTTGTAAGAAACAAGTGTCAGAAAGTGGTTGAACTCCACCTCATTTACAGATGGAAGTTCATTCCTTTGATCTAATGCCGCGTGCACACGAGCGGATCCAAAAATCTTGGATGTTTTTTTCCGACGAAATTCCGCTCAAGCTTGGCTTGCATACACACGGTCACACGGACCTTCAAGAACGCGGTGATGTACAACATTACGACGAGCCGAGAAAATTAAGTTCAATGCT
Organism: Lithobates sylvaticus; assembly: GCA_028564925.1. Classification (NCBI taxonomy): domain Eukaryota; kingdom Metazoa; phylum Chordata; class Amphibia; order Anura; family Ranidae; genus Lithobates; species Lithobates sylvaticus. The sequence goes on along the minus strand of CM053026.1, from coordinate 329,527,251 downwards.
TCCAAGCATGCATAGGAATTTTGCATGCCGGAATTGGTACAGAATTGGTACAGACGATCGGAATTTCTGGTCGAAACTTTTTTCCGACCGAAAAATTGAGAACCTTCTCTCAATCTTTTGCTGGCTGGAATTCCGCCAACAAAAGTCCAATGGAGCATACACACGGTCGCATTTTCCGACCAGAAGCTCTCATCGGACTTTTGCTGGCGGACTTTCCAATCGTGTGTACGCGGCATAAGAATGAAAAGTTGCCATGTTTATAGTTATCTACCAGTATGGACAATGCTGTGAAAAACTTAGCAGGCTGCCCCCTTTTTTTTTTCTTTTGGCAGCTGAGTGAGCAGAGAACTCTCTACACTTGTTACATGAATGAATCTGGAAATTCTGCATAGAGATCATGAGGGGGGTTGAATCAAGATCAAGTTTTTTTTAACAATTAATCGTGCAGCTCTAGATCTAGTTACTGACAAATCTTTGACCAACTTGTATATCCATTGACAAAAACTTTGTTTTGCATAGAGTATGGAAGAGCTGGAACCTAAGGGTTGACAGATTATCGGAGCGGCTGATTATCGGGGGTTGATATTCAAATTTTTCTAATTATTAGCATAGTTCAGAAATGTACCGATATTGGTCAGACCTCCTCCGCCTGTCCCTGCGAGGTGCTCGATACAGTCTCTGCCATTCTCTGTCAGCAGGGTGGCGGGCAGCAGAAAGATGACGTCATCGCTCACCGCCCGCCTCTTTGTTGAAGTTTACTCACTCAGACGCCGCTGCTAGAAGTAGTATAAGTAGTAACAAGCTGCATATGGGTGGCAGGTGACAGTGGCAAATGACATGCTGCCTCTGGGTGGCAGGTGATGGTGTCCAAGCTGCATCTCGGTGGCAGGTGACGTTGGCAAGTGACACGCTGCATCTGGTAGGAAGTGACACGCTGCAGCTGGGTGACAGTGGCAAGTGACACGCTGTATCTGGGTGGCAGGTGGCAAGTGACATGCTGCATCTGGTAGCATGTGACAGTGGCAAGTGACATGCTGCATCTGGGTGGCAGGTGATGGTGTCAAGCTGCATCTGGGTGACGGTGACAAGCATATGGGTGGTAGGTGACAGTGGCAAGTGACATGCTGCATCTGGGTGGCAGGTGACGTTGGCAAGTGACACGCTGCATCTGGTAGGAAGTGACATGCTGCAGCTGGGTGACAGTGGCAAGTGACACGCTGTATCTGGGTGGCAGGTGACAGTGGCAAGTGTGCCCCCATAGCAAGGCTGTATACTTCACGTTACAAATTATGCTACCAAAATTAGTGTGTTCTGTAAATTGCCTCAGCATTGTTCTTATTTATTTTTGCTGGAGGATGACATTTTGCTGAAGCCCACAGATCCTGAGCAGCAGTAAATCTAAAGGTGCTCAGCAGATTTGCCTCTATATTTTTGGCAGCGTGCACTTATTTTTAATGTTTTTTTACATAGCTATACCTGCAAAAGAGAGCCAGCATGAAGTGATCTATCACAGTGGTCATCAACCCTGTCCTCAGGGCCCACTAACAGGCCAGGTTTGCAAGATGACTGAAATACATCACAGGTGATATAATTTGCTGCTCAGTGATTGCAGTATTCTAGTCTGCATCTCTCCAAGGTATTACATAAAACCTGGCCTGTCAGTGGGCCCCGAGGACAGGGTGGATGACCACTGATCTAGCAGGACTTAGAAAATTAAAGTTTCACATTAAAAATAGAGTTGTGGTGTGTAGCCACAAAGCCCCCACTGTGTTCTCTCTGCTTCCTGAAACTGAGCTAGGGAAGAGTACCACTGGTGAGGAGGGATAGTGTAGAATTGGTCAAAACAGCTATGGTACCATTACGTTCTAACTGCTAGAAGAACTGAATACAAATGTTTTAAGAATCTGTTCTTATGCTGGCCATACACGGGTCGAATTTCGAAAGAACTTTCTTTTGAAAATCAGAAAATTTGTGCGTTTTGTGATCTGATGGTGCCACCATTGATTTCGAAATTCGACTAATCAAACCTTCAATTTCACCTCATGTTCCAACAGAAAAGAATTTTCGTGTCTGGGAATCTTCTTTTCTTTCCGGGAATTTTCTTTTCTTGCACATGCGCATTTCTTTTTCGATTTACATTTCTCGCACTATTCTCTCATCATTGGTTCGAAAATCATTAGTTTTAAAAAAAAATTTTTTCCAACATGTCGGATTTTTAACATTAGATGGCCGCGCGAAAATCGGCCGTTGCTGCAGCCCACTAATGGTGCGAAATTCATACGAAAATTCTTAGATAAGATTTTCGAAAGAAAGTTCTTTCGAAATTCAACCCGTATATGGCCAGCTTTAGTTTGTGTAACTGAGGATGGGCAAAGTGAAGGGAATTCATCAAAACTGGAGCAGCTGTCTATGGCACCAAATCGGCTTCCAGGTTTCATTTTCAAAGCTTAAAGCAGCCCAAAACATATGAAGTCTAATACCCCGTTCACACGATTGGATTTTCCGCCGGGAAATGTTGGATGTGAGCTTGTTGGCGGTAAGTCCGACCGTCTGTATGCTCCATCAGACATTTGTTGTCGGACTTTCTGCCAACAAATGTTGGCTAGCAGGTTCTCAAATTTTCCACCAACAAATGTTTGTTGTCGGACTTTCCGATTGTGTGTACACAAGTCCGCTGGACTAAAGTCCAAAGTACAAACACGCATGCTCGGAATCAAGGATGTGCCGGAATCGCTCGGTCTTGTAAAACTAGCGTTCGTAATGGAGATATCACGTATGTCACTATGTTCGGAATTGTTGGCCAACATTTGTGTGACCATGTGAATGCAAGATAAGTTGGAGCCAACAACCTTTGAACAAAAGTCCACGGTTTTGTTGTCGGAAAGTTCGATCATGTGTACGGGGCATACATGTGTACATGTGTGCATACATACATATCACATGTGCAGCAGTTGCAGATTAAGCCGAGGCTAAGATGGCAGCTTCTTTGGCTGAAAAGAATAAGACCCCTTTCACACCAAGGGCATATTGCAGGCGCTATAGCGTTAGAAATAGCGCCTGCAATCCGCCCTAAAACAGCTGCACCATTGTCTCCAGTGTGAAAGCCCGAGGGCGTCAGGAAAAGTCCTGCCAGCAGCTTCTTTGGAGTGGTGAAGGAGCGGTGAACTCACCGCTCCTCCAGCGCTGCTCCCCATTGAAATCAATGGGGCAGCGCTGTCATACCGCCGGCAAAACGCCGATATTGTGGCGTTTTGCGGGGGGTTTTAACCCTTTCTCGGCCGCCAGCGGGGAGTAAAAGCGCCCCGCTATCGGCCGAAATGCGCCGCAAATCCGACGGTAAAACGCTGCTAAAAATTTTGCGGCGTTTTACCGCCGACGCTATGGGCGGTGCGGTGTGAAAGGGGGTCTAAGGAGGGGTTAGTTCTACTTTAACTAAACAGACTGGTTACTATGAACAACTGCTCCAGAGTCTGTCTGCTCCAGTTTTGACAAATCACTCATGCCCCCTCCCAATTAATATTTGTTGGGGGGAGCCTCTGCATTGCCCATAGCAACTAATTGTTTCTCCCATTCTTGCTTATATGCTCAGTATAGGAGCCTGAATTTTATTTTGAAGCATTATATGCATGCTGTCAAAGACACTTTTTGTTTACACGTAAAAAATGTTCTGCCAGAATACCCCCAAACATTAAATATTTTTAGCAGAGACCCTAGAGAATAAAATGGTGATTGTTGCAATTTTTTATGTCACGCGGTATTTGCACTGCATTTTTTTTTTTTTTGGTGAAAAAAATACACTTTATTGTAATGCAAAAAAAAAAAATTATATATGTGTGTGTATTATTATTTTATTTTTTTATCTCCAGATGCTTTAAAAATGTTTACAGGTCACCTGTTTTTAGAGTTATAGAGGAGGTCTAGCACTAGAATTATTGCTCTTGCTACAACTTTCTGGGCGATACCTCACGTGTGGTGCGAACGCTGTTCACATATGCGTGCGCCACTTGCTCATGCTTTTGCTTCTGCGTGCAACCACGGCAGGATGGGTGCGCTTTAATTATTTTTTTATTTTATTTTTACATTGTGCCTTCATTTTTATTTTATTTTTTTCCCTATTGTAAAACACCCCTTGTAATAAAAGTTAGGTCCTTTTTATGGAGGGATCTGGGGTCCAGAGGACCCCCAAATCTCTCCTCCTACCTTTTTTTTTTTTTAAAGCAAAAAAAACTCCAAAAAAACATTGATCCAGCAGAGAAACAGCAGTACACTGACTCTTCCAGTGAAGACCTGTGCAGGGGGCTATGTTAGCACAAGTCTGACTATTGAAGGGATGTGCTCTCATGCCTAGCATGGTCAGTTTAAAATAGGACAGCAGCTGGGCTGGCAGGATCATTTAGGTATTTCACACAAAGGAAGCAATAGAAAGAGAACATAAGTACATGGTAACACAGGTATGTATCAGGAATATAAAATGTTGGGGTACCATGAAATACTGATGGTTTAATACTACTTAAATGCTGATTTCTGATGTCCTAGGGTAATATGGAAAGCCTCCAGCAGCCAGAAGTTACTTCATTACCCACTTGCTGTTCCTATCATCTACCTAGAAACTCACATTTATTTTCCTTAGTGTATTAATGCACTTCCATTGTCATTTGTGTTTTGCACTTGCCTGTGACTCAACATTTCTGTGTGCATTTGGAAAGCATTAGCCTATGTAATGTGATCGTACAATAGACACTCCCTTAAATTATCGATTGTAATGTGATACATAAGCAGTGAAATTGACGTTTAAATGTCAAAAGGTACCTCTGGCACTCCCATTATAGGGAGAAAAAACCCTTTTACATGTTTTGAGTTTTTTGAGAGAGATGAATTTTGCAGTTTGCTAAATGTTGAAAGCGCTCCATTTTGCTAACACATTTGTGATCATTTCTGCAGATTTGTGCCAAGACAGTTTCTTCGCTTAGACGTGTTGAGACTATGAAGAATGGGGCTGCCTATACACTTTGTTGCTGACCCACAGGGATGGTGCTGTGTTGGGGTTATTTTCTTCATCTGGCTGTACAACACACTGTTTATTCCACAGCTCATCCTCTTCCCCCGCTTTGAAGACGGACACATCCCAGCTGCTGCCATATGGGGTATGTAACGTGCATCTTCCTCATATTTACACATTCTGTGTATCTAAGACAGAAAACTAAATGAAACCCATTGCGGTAATGAAAAGAAGAATCCTAGTAATCTACACATCTATAGACCTTTAATATGCTATATAGTAACTTTGGGTGGAAAGTATTTGTTTCTTTCTTTCTAAATGGAAAAGGCTGTAGGTTTCTTCCTTCCATGCAGTAAAACAAATGGGGGGGGATTAAGATCTCACAACGTTGGTTGGTTTGCAGACATGGGAACTTTGCAACCAAAAGCAGCCTATGATCTTCCCTAATATCGCACAGTTGTGGCACTGTGTATGGTCAGTCACAGCAACATGTTTTTTTTTTTTTTTTTTTATAGCAAATTCTACCGACTAATGCCGCGTCGGAATTCTCGTCGGAAAAAGCTCTGATGGTTTTCCTGTCGGAATTCTGACGGAATTTCGCTCAAACTGTCTTGCCTACACACGGTCACACCAAATTCCGACGGTCAGTAACACATACGCATAAAACACGTTCGACAGCACTATAAAAGGGAAGTTTAATGCTTCCGAGCATGCGTCGAATTGTTTCCGAGCATGCGTCGGAATTTTGCGTGTCGGAATTGCATACATACGATCGGAAAGTCCGATTGAAAGGTTTTCCGTCGGAAAAATTGGTTCTCAATCCAAAGTCCGTTGGAAATTCCGACAGAAAAAGACAGATGGGCATACACACGGTCGGAAAATCCGTTGAACAGCTCCCATCGGACTGTTTCATTTGGAAATTCTGTACGTGGCATTATGGGTGCAGTTTTCAGCAACTGACTGCTCTTTTACAAGCATTCTTTATTCACACACCTGGCATTATTAAAACATTATTTCACTTTTTTTTATCTGTACTCCCCCATCCACCACACTTGTTTGTCAACAATTCCTTATTTTTATTTTTTTTGGTGGGTGGGGTGCGCGTGTCTTTTTCTTGCAGGTTGCAGCCTGCACTTTCGCATTTCTCACCTAGACGACACCCCTTCTGGCCCAAAGCCTGCTTGAATCCGAGGAGGCTTTGCAGCTGTAAAAAACTCACTATTCAGTGAGCGTCATCAGGAAGCCGGCAGCTTGGACATGGAAGAGATAGCTGGCTTCCTGATGATGACACAAAGTAGATGGTGGTGCAGGACCCCGAAGTGCCGCAGCTTTTGGCGGGTCACAGCGAGACAGCGATGGATTCCCTTGGTGTGTGAATATGCTAGCTCAATCCACCATACCAGGTAGCAAGGAGTTAATATTGGACATAAACCTTGGGAGTGAAGTTTCTCTTTAAGAATTGCAAGGGGAGGAGCAAAGCTAGAGTTTTTGATAAGTGAGCACATAGAGCCTATAATATATGGGATTTTCTGCCATTCTTCTCAGCAAATCCTCTGAAGCTCAGTCAGGTTGGATTGGGACCAGCGGTGGACAGCCATTTTTAGATTTCGCTACAGATGTTCAACAGGGTTTAATTCAGGGCTCTGGGCAACTCTAGGACAATCAGAGTTGTTCCTAAACCACTCCAGCTGGTTGAACAAAAAAATAAAAAATTACCCATCTATGAGGATGAGAGGACTCGCTGAGGCCAAACAGAAATGTATATTCCTCCCTAGAGGTTTGCACAGCAGTACCAAGTGAAGGAGGCCTAACACAAAGGTTGGAAAGAGCCTGTGGTGAATCTGACCTCCAACAAATCTCTTCTGGTTTGGCCTGTCAGTCTTCAAAGACCCATCAGGCAAAAAATTAAAGGCCCTCTCTAAAGCCTCTTCTTTTCTGTCGAGCTTGGCCATGCTAAGAATATTGATGTTTATGGACTTTTGCCAAACTCTGGCAGTCTGGACCAAGCGAATGGTGCAAAAATCCAGATTAATCCTTTATGGATCCCTCAGTACTTCATAAATTTGAGCTCCTCCCAGTTGCTTTGTGCTACTGTGTAGACGGTTTGGTGGATTCCCTGCACCAAAATTCTCTCCTGGCCCCCATGTCTGTACAAATGCACAGGATCCTCTGGCTGCAGGGTTTGTAAGAAATGCTTGGAAAGGGTTTTGTTTGATGGAGAATAATTAAGTAATTAGATATCCTTACAAAGCACTCTTACCAATTAAGAAAGCTAAGATGCCTTTGGCAAAGTCTGTCGCTCCTGTGTTCCGGTAGACTTCCTTTCATTCCTCCCAGACTTCTGCTACAAAAGCCAATTCGCTAATTTCCATTGCAAGTCCTGGAAGCCTAAGTCATTCAAATCTTAAGTAATGTCTTCCTCGCAATGAAGAGACACCCCCACTGTTAAAAGGGGAAACGTCTTTTGGCTTTCGGCTGCCTGGACTCGGGGCATTTCAGATCTATGGGTTCTGGATGTAGTGTCCCAGGGGTACAGGCTGAAATTTCACAGCTGCCTCTCCGCTTTATGCCCTCCAACCTTCACACCCTATCAATGATATTTCAGGCCTTCCAGACTGTCTTACAGCAACTTCACACTTTTGCAATGATTGTGCCACTTCCCTCCAAGGAATAGTTTCAGGGCATTTAAAAAAAAAAAAAAAAAAAAACTGTTTATGGATCTGAAGCCCAATGGTGGCATTTGCCCCTTCCTAGACTTAAAGGTTCTCAACACCTTCTTTTGGGTCTAAAGGTACTGGGTGGATTCAGCTTGGTCTGTGATTGCATTGCTAAAACAAGAGGAATTCTCTGCATCAATGAACATCAAGCATGCATATTTACATATCCACACATATCCTTGATTTTCCACCACATCAGTGGTTTCTTCACTTTGTGGTAGGTGAGCTGCACTTCTAGGTTTGCGGCTCTTTACTGTGGCCTGTCCACAGCCCCTCTGGTATTCACAATGGTGCTTGCCCCTATCCTGCTGTGCTGTCAGGGAATCCACAAGGAATCTGATATCTAGACAACCTTCTCTTGAAGGATCACTTGCCCTGGCCTTGGCAAACAATGTACGGTGGTCAATATAAACACTTTAGAGTTTTGGGTGGATTCTTAATCTACAGAAGACTGCGTTAGATTCAACCCACTGCTTGGATTACCTAGGACTAGTCTTGGACACTGCCCAAGCCTGGGTGTTTCTGCCCCAGGAACGAGTGTTGACCCTCTAAGCTCATGTCCGGATCCTGCAATCCAAAAAGCATCCTGTGGTCTGATGGGGTACTGCGTCTCGTGGTGGCCTCATTCCAGGCAGTGATGTTTGCCCAGTTTAACTCCAGGTCTTTGCAACTCAATGAATGGACTGTGGTATGAACTCACTCAGTCTCTGGGCAGGCCCATTCTCCTAAATCTTAAGGCCAGGATATCCCTGACAGGAGGTTGCTTGTCCAGAGGGCTGAGAGAGTTGGGATGGCTAGCAAGTCCAGTGGACTGAGCGAGTCGAAAACCACTCCTGTTTGGGCAACTATTTTATGTTGGACTTTAATTTCATTTTTCCTGGTGACCATTGTCACTGATAAATTAAAGGAAATTTGTAATTGTCACCAGAACAGGAATATCTGGGAAATATTTAATTGATGACACATGTTCTGGTCACAGCTTAGAGCCGAAGACAACTTGGGGGTAATTCACATTAGTGCGTTGATCTGCATTTAGTGCAGCTATAAAAATGCAGGTCAACACAAGGATACCTAAAAAAAAAACAAAAAAAAAAAACAATCGTTTGTGTCCTGTTCACACTACAGTGCTGCGTTGACCTGTGTTGCATTGTGTTAAAATGCAACATGTATGCATTTTATCACAACGCAATGCAGGTCAGAGTAATGCAACGCAAGTAAAGAAAATAGTTTGCGTTTTTAGTTTTACCATATCAGTGGCCATGTTTGGGGGACTGGAGAGTAAGGAAAAGAGGAGTAGGGTTGTTGTGCTAGTAGCCTGTTTACCAAAAACTTTCCAAAAATCTCCAAAACACAACGAATATGTCTAAAATGCATCAGTGTGTGTCAATGCACGTGAAATATACATCCATTTTACTGCAAGTCGGTGTGAATTCGACCTTAAAGCGGATTTGCATGAACTTTTTACAGCCCCCCCCCCCCCTCATTTTCTGTTGCATATCTGGGACAGGAAGTGAAGAGAAATCCCCTCAAGGGGGGACAATACTTTTGAGTCTTGAGACATGAACAATCATGCAACCACTAAAGTAAAAATGCATGCTACTTATAGGTCGGTGAGTCAAAGTATTGAAGCTAGTAGATTTGCCAGCTAGTTGGGCAGGTCTGTAATGTAGACCTCCATATTTTTCCCAGGAAAGGTTAAAACAATGTTAATATGCAATAGATGTTAATAGAATCATATGAATGAATAGAATCATAGAATAATATGTTAATAGAATCTATTACAAATTAAATAAACGATTAAAGTGCATATATTAATATCTGTGTAGACCAAAGTCCAATACTGGTAAATTAATCATATAACTCAATGGAAATTTATTAAAACTTTCCAGTGACAAATAAAGTGCATATAGTGTTGGCTGTGCAAAACAAAGTATTTCCTTTTCTTTGTCCACTTGGTGTCAATCCATACACCTTGTGGGGGCTGTTTAATACTCTGCACTCACCAGATGTGTTGGACTCCCTTTCATTATAGCAAGAGGAGTCTACTGTGCTTGTAGGTCATTTAATGGGAACCAATCCCGCTCCGATATCCTCTGGTTGCTCCCGCTGTAATAGTTTACTTCCAATGGTGACTCTGGGGCTCCAGGATCAAAATGTGCAGGTATGCGGTATATAGAAAGAAAAACTCCTCATAGTGTAAAAGCATCAGGCGGTTTATCAAAAAAAAACGCATCATGCATAATAAAATCCATTAATGGTATGGCTAAAACTATCAAAAATGGCCATACTGGACAGAAAAAGGGCCCTACACGTGTGTGTGTGTGTGAGTAGTGGTCACTGCTTAGGACATAGCATCCGTTCCACTCTTTGGGCCGGTGGTGACGTATGGGAGATTCAGCTTTACATGTTTCATCATCTATGTGCAACGTTATGAAAAGCTTCACAAGCACAGTAGACTATTCACACACGTGAAGGGCCATTTTTCTGTCTTAGTGACATCCAGCATGGTAATTTTTGATAGTTTTAGCCATACCCTTAATGGATTTTATGATGTATGATGCTGTTTTTCAAAAAACTGCCTATGGATTTTGCACTACAAGTTTTTTTTTTCTTTCTATATACCGCACACCTGCACATTTTTGATCCTGGAATCATTGGAGGTAAACCATTACAGCAGGAGCAACCAGAGGATATCATAGTGGGATTGGTCTCCATTAAATGACCTACAAGCGCAGTAGACTCCTCTTGCTATAAGGTAAGGGAGTCCAACACATCTGGTGAGTGCGGAGTATTCACAGCCCCCCACGAGGTGTATGGATTGACACCAAGGTGACAGTGCACAACAGAACTTTTTCCACAAGGAAAATACTTTGTTTTGCACAGCCAACACTATATGCACTTTAATCATCACTGTAAAGTTTTCATAAATTTCCATTGATTTCTTTGATGAATTTACCAGTATTGTACTTTGATCTACACAGATATTAATGTATGCACTTTATATGTTTATTTTTGTAATAGATTCATTCACTATAAGTCGATATATAACACTAATAATCATTACACAGGTATTTTAGTATAATCAATAGGCGGAGCAAGCTCTGTCTATTAATCATTCATTCATTTGTTCATTCCTTTTTGGCCCACTAGTGGAGATAATATTGACAGCAGCGGCCCCAAATATATTGTCATCTATCGCCAAGGTGCGGGTGCTTTTTAATGCATCATTATTAACTGTGTTTTGACTGTTGCATGGATTTAATGCTGTAGATCTATTTCCTAAACTACCACAATGTAACCTATACCCATTCACGTTAAGTATATTCATTTCCCCCATTAGTTCCAACAGTGACTTCTAAATAAATAATATTAATTTGCTTGTTTTATTTCCAGCTTTCTTCAGTGTGTTTCAGACATACATATTTTCTAGATTTCTTTGGAGAATGGCACAAAGCTGTTCTCTTAGATAAAGACATTTCCCATTCAGAATACAGAGATTCTCTACGCCAATGCACAATTAGGCCACTGCCATGTCACTTTTCACAGTTTCTTTAGATTGTTTTGCTTGATGACTGATTCCCAGAATGACTTGAACTGGGACAGTTTTAATCATGCAATGTCTGTTTTAAAGCAGAATTGACCAGTCTATCTTTCTAGTGTTTTTTTTTTTTTTTCTTTGGCGCAGGATTATCCACAGAACTAAAAATACAATAATCAGTGCAGCACAACAACCATTGTGATATTAATCAATCCATGCATAAATATAGCAATCTATTGTCTGTGATACTTGATAAATTCATGCAAAAAAAAAAATTGTCCAGAGGGCTGGGCGATTCGCCTGCTCACCTTAAACAGAAATAGGCTCACCTGTTTCAGCCAAGTGGCATTCAGCTGGATACACACTATACAAATTTCTTTAGATTTTTTTTTTTTTTTTCCTTTTTAGATTTACCAAAAACCATATAATATGAGTCCAAACCTAAACACTTTCAATTTCTATGCAATCAGGCAGGCCCTTGCACTACATAGTTGAAGGTAAATATAAAGGAAATCGACCAACAAAAGTTGTATAGTGTGTATCCAGCTTAAATCACAACTCTCCACATGCGGGGGCAGATGGAGTTTCTCCTCATTAACACAACATGCTGAAATGAAAGCCTCAAGATCTGTAACCCTTTTGTTAGGACAGTGTTGAAATCTAGTTTACAACTGAATATGAGATTTACCAATATAGTACAGATATGGTTAATTGGGGTAACCATAACTTTCCACTCCCCTCCTTTTAAAGGATACGTTCCCTTTTGGGAACATGTTACATGCTCCACCATTTTTTAGGGTGGAACATGTAACCTGTTCCCGCTCCTGCAGCCCCCCCCCCCCCCCACAATGACACAGTGGGACAGGGATCTTCTCCCCACACTCGCTGCCACAATTTGAAAAGAGTTTGGCCGTTTGATATGGCTGTGTCATTCATTCAGAGTTCTGTGAATGAATGCCTACAAATTCTGTCAGCCTTTGCGGCTGGTGGCTTGTAGTAATCAATGAACTGTGAGGGGGCTCTCGTAGTCCATTGAGCTTCCTGTCATTTAGTACACTGACAGTCTGCAGGAACTGTATATAGCACAATTGATCTGCTGATTGTGATTGATTTTACTTGCAAAAATTTTTTTTTTTAATGTGTACTTATCCCCCTACATGGGGGGGGGGGGGGTATGTAGGTAGTCAGTGTAAGGAAAAGGACTTTAAATGTAAGCAGCAATTTATAATATTTTTTAGATTATGCTATGCAAATGGGAACATTTGACAAATATTATCCCTATTTGGCTGCAAAAGTGAAAATGCACTTAAATGATGTGTCCCATATATTTTGTATGTTCTACCTTACCTCTTATGTCTGTAAGCATCCTCTGTGTGCACACTGATGTGCAGCCTGGTTGGCCTTTTCCAGCCCGCGATTGGACAGCAAGAGTAAGAACAGCACACTGATGTGCAGCACCAATTAAATGAGAATGATCATACTTCCTCTTCTAGTGCAAATACTGCTGATCAAGGGTTTTTCAAGCTGCCAATATTGAGACAGATATAGATTCTTGTGCCAGTTGTATTTAAAATGTAATTTTCATTCTTCGGTTCTGTATCTCTGCAAAATGACCAGACTATTTTTGCTTGTCTTGTATGTTTTTTATTTTTTTATTTGTCTATTTTATCAGAAAAAAATGAGGTTTTACATAGTATGGCAGAACAGTCAATATTATAATCCTTGTTTTCCCTTTTTCTACAGAACATTGAACCCGCGACAGCAGATCACAGGTGCAATGTCAGGTTCCTGCCCATAACTCCTGTACAGCCAGACAGTCACTGAAGAGCAGGAGGAATCTATGAACTACAAAGATGCCTGCCAGTGCCCTTGCAGTTCATTGAGAAATAAAAGCCGTCTGCCACAGTGGCAGACAGGACTTGTAGTTCATTCAGTCACTGAAATCCAAGTGGCTATGTGGGCAGAGCCTGCACAGCCGTGCTGTTTTTAAATTGGGGGGGGGGGGGGGGTTGCTGTTTTAGTAGCATGTTGCACTCTGAATACAGGTGTGACATGTTACTAATGGTTAACTTATCCTTTTAACAGACCTCTTCATTAACCTAGTAGGATAGTATAGTTAAACAGTGAATACTCTGGTATTTTATGTTTAATAATGAATGATGTGACTAATTTATACTTTTTGTTTTTCAGCTTACTACGGTGCCTCCTTATTTTGCGTGGTCTCACTTTTAAGAGCATCCACTGCAGACCCTGGCAAATTGCAAGATAGTCCAAAAATCCCCATCACAGGTAAGCAGTATGAGCTGAATTCTTCCTGTGAGCTGGGAAAATAGCCTTCATATGGTCCATGACAGCACCAGGCAAAATGAACACTACAGTCTAATGTATCCTCCAAAGCATGAAACTGTTTTGTTGAACATGTAAATTCAGGTCGAACACAGTACATTTAATGTGTGATATGTGTAAACCATAATCAGATGTAGCTGTGTGAAAGATAAATGTTTTGTACCTTTTTATGTGATCACGTGACTGCACAGTCCTCCTTCATCTCTAGAGGAGGACACTCCCTGTATATACACTGTAGTTTGGGCAGTGAGTCTCCACTGTCTATGAGCAGAGTAGGGCTGGTAGGGGGCATGGCACTTAACAGACCACAGTGGATGGAGGATGACAAGTGTAGGTTTGGCCCTTCTATCTCCTAGCAGGTACGCAAAGGAGGCAAACTGACCACACTAGTAGGGATCTGCCATCACGGCTAGCATGGTCAGTTTGAAACAGGAACTCAGGGAACTGGCAGCATGAGCAGGTATTTTTTAGCAACCTGTTCAATAAAAAAAAGTTACTGACAACACTCCCTAAGCAGTAGGCATAATTTAAAAGCATATATGGGTTTTTCATGTAAGGGGTTACAAACACTTTAAGTTTCATCTAAACTCATCATAAATACCCTCTATTGTACAATAAACACTAGCTGAGAATCTACTATGTACCTGATACGCCTCTTAAATCCCCAAGTGTGATGTCACTTAGATCAGGTCAGTAATTCAGGTTCATGAAGGACAGGGTAGGTAACATGGTAAATCTCATCTAGAGTGAGGCTGCCCAGATGCTTGTAGGTCAAGACAACTGAGGCGTCTGTTTCAGACATCCATGGTGTTGGCCAGATCTGACATGGATGGTTTGTTGTGGTAGGTTCTACTTGCTCATATCTCCCAGGGATGTTAACTGCTTTATCCCATAGTACCTGTGATTTGGACAAAGCTAGCCAGTATATGAACGTAAAAAAAAACTGCAAATGAGTGATTTCAAGGTAATTTACCATTCATCTGTTTTTGGCCTTACTTTGGGCCCTGCTCCCTGTGATATCATCCCCAAGTATGTAAGACTAATGCAAGGCAGATGCTGGGAGCTCTGTTCCTATTAACATAGGTTCTCTCCCCAGAACCACATCTCCCAATGTGCAGGTAGGCTTTTGTGAGTCGAAGCAGCAGCATTGTTCTCCTGGTTATGAAAACAAAAAAGGGTATATATGTGGAGAGAGACCAGTCCAGCAGTAGAAAACTCGGACAGGGCTGATAACAGTGCTTGGGGTTTCAGTGCAGCAGGTGCAGAGTTTTCAGCCCATAATAGTAACTCGCTGAATTTCTGGCACATCAATAGTAATTTTTTCTGCATTTTTAAAGAAATGAAATGGGGAAATGTGCATATATTGCAGAGATGTACTGAATATTTATATTTATTTTGGCCTGATATACACTTAAATTGGAATGTTTCATTAATGTTGTCTAGCATGTATGTATATGTGTTTATATAAAATATATATATTTTTTATTTTTATTATAATTCTTTTGTTATGAGATGTTAAATGAAGCATTACCTGGAAATAGAATTGTGCCTTTTTAGTATAGCACAAGTGCAGTGCTGGTAGCCTTCATTTCCTCTCCATTGTTACATTACCTGAATAGTGAGCCGTTCTGTATTGCTTAAACAATAATCTAATATGCTATGAATATGTTCACATTCCTAGGAACTAAAAAACAAGCAAGCAGATCGCATAGAAGTGGGTGTTCTGCTGTGTTTGATCAATTTTATCACCATAGCAACTGTTAGGTTTGACTCTGTTATTATGCACAATACAACTGTATAATTATCAAAATAATGTTCGACAATAGATTCAAAACATTCCATATAACAAGGAAATGCTGTACATTCTATTTGTCTTTAATATACAGTACACCGTTTAATATGCAAGTGAGGTTTTCAGTCTACTGCCAAGTTGTGGAAAAAAATGTGTTTTCAACCAATCTACCTGTTTCCTATTTCTCTCCTTTTATAAAAGAAATTGACAGCCAGCCAGACTTGTTTTTTACTTTTTTTTCCCCTAAGAACCACCTAATGGTTAAGCTGTTTTTTTTTTTTTTTTTTTTTTTTTTTTTGTATGCTCTTTTTAATCTTATGCTACTGAACAATTTAAGCACTTGTTAGAAGCCATCTCTCTAGCAGCAGCACCCTTCTTTTCAGCATACTGCAGATTAGGTGACTTGACAACCAGTGGTTACATTGCTAAGTAGCGTGTAAATAGTAGTATAACTCAGTTTTTTTCATATCCATGTTAATTAAACCAAACTCAATACAGTTTACTTAATTCTTACAAAAAAAGTACCAGAAGAGCACTGAGGGGGGAGCCAGACAACTTTTTTTTTATTTTATATATATTTTTTTCTGTTACTTATATCTGCATACTGACATTAGATGGCAGCTTGTCATGCATGAATGACCTGACCACTGAACTGTCTAAGAAAATGCATTTCTAAAAACAACTCTGTAGCCTTGGGAATGTGGGGCATAAATTCCTGTTTTGTGTTTTTATGATATTTGTATTTCGATCATTTTTTTTTTTTTTTAAACCTGTTTTTAGAATTGTAACTTCATTTTGTTTTCTAGAAAAAGAATTCTGGGAATTATGCAACAAATGCAACATGATGAGACCAAAACGCTCTCACCACTGCAGTCGATGTGGGCACTGTGTCAGAAAGATGGATCATCACTGTCCTTGGTAATGGCCTCACTTTATTCTAAGATTAACTTCTGTGTAATCAAGTCACCTTTTCTTGATTACAGATTGTAAACGTTATGGGGAAAAACACAGCTACAATGCCATCATAAATGTGTGCTAGTTATGAATCACAGTATTTTAAACAGTAGCCAGACCTGTAAAATAATAATCTCATCCAGTTGGAGGATAAATGAATAATAAGCCGCATGACAGTGGAACGCACCTGAAGACAAGGGCCTGCAAATGCTACCAACCACACAACTATGAGTAGACCTTTACAGGAAACCTCTGAGAATTATAGAGACTGCTTCTGCTCTCCTGGATGTATTGCTGACCCTCAGGCATCATTACTTGTTGACCCATTAGCCATTATCAAGCTTGTAGGTTAAAAGTCCTGACCTTTAAAAGAAAAGTATGGAATTTTTTTTCCCAATCATAACTACCTAGTTGTCGCTTGCTGGCTCTGACACTGAGAACCGAGCAGTTTAACGACACTGATCACTCGGTTCTCACAGCTCCCTGTGCAGAGAGCTGGTGACTGATAGTCACCAGCTCTCTGCACAGGGAGCTGTGTGAACCGAGTCTGTTGAAAATGGGTCACAGGTTTGCAGAACGAACTGCACTCCTGGGATCCATAGGAGCCAAACGAACTTTGGCTGTACTTTTTTTTATTTTTTTAAGCTGCCTTCACTAGTTGCAAATCTGTTCATTCCTCTGTTATTTGCATGAGTCACTTCTGACAAGTTTTCCTGACACCAAGAGAAAAATGGATAATGGGAGGGAGCTCCAGCTAATTGACAGCCTCGGCTCTGTTCCTGGGTGCTGTGTGTCCCTTCCCTCCAATCAGCTCTCAGAGCTCTCCTTGCTGTGCCCTGCAGAGTGTAACTTCAGCTCTCCGCCCCCTTGTTTTCTGAAAGACAAGCTTTATATATTCTGCACTTTGAACAGATGTAGAGAAGACTGCATATAAAAAGGTACAATGTGTGTAGGAGGATATGTTTCATATCTGTGTATCAACTGAGGCCTAAGCACTTTACAGGGTAAATGTAATGCCGCGTACACAGGATCGGACTTTCCGACGGTAAATGTTCGATGTGAGCTTGTTGTCCGGAAAGATGTGTTTGCTCCATCGAACATTTGTTGTCGGAAAGTCTGATCTTGTGTACACAAGTCCATCGCACAAAAGTTCACGCATGCTTGGAATCAAGCAAAAGAAGCCGGACTGGCTATTGAACTTCCTTTTTCTTGGCTCATCGTACGTCACCACGTTCTCACGTTCTGAATTTTGGGTCAACATTTGTGTGACCGTGTGTATGCAAGACAAGTTTGAGCCAACATCCTTCGAACAAAAATCCACAGTTTTGTTGGCGGAAAGTCCGATCGTGTGTACGCGGCATTAGGGTTTACAACCACTTTAATTTAGAAAGTAATTTGCAAAAAGCAGACAGCAATGGTAACTCTGCATTTCTTTCAGCATTGCAATAATGGGAATGTTTAGTCTCTGCTTCTCCCAGGACCCTGAGACTAGAAAAAGACAAATTAATTCCTCTATCTCTCCTGTATAGTATTAACATGGACATGTTCAGCTCTAAGCACATCTGGGTTTAGAGTCATCAGTACCTGGCTCGGAGAGCCAAATGAAGCTACTGATTAAGGATGCAGTGTCAATGAGACTTGCCTGAGTAAATATATTAAAATAAATATTTTGCCCCCACACACACACACACACGTATGGAGCATACAGTGCCTTAAAAGTATTCACCCCCCTTGGCATTTTTCGTGTTTTTGTTGCCTCACAACCTGGAATTAACATGGATTTTTTGAGGATTTGCATCATTTAATTTACAGAACATGCACACAACTTTGAAGATGTTTGTTTGCTTCACAATAAATAGGAAATAGGACAAAATAACAGAAAAAGTCAATGTGCATAACTATTCACCCACCTAAAGTCAATACTTTGTAGAGCCACCATTTGTGGCTATCACTGCTCCAAGTCACTTTGGGTAAGTCTCTATGAGCTTGCCACTGGGATTTTTGCCCATTCCTCCTTGCAAAACTGCTCCAGCTCTTTCAAGTTAGATGGTTTGCGCTTGTGAACAGCAATCTTTAAGTCTGACCACAGATTTTCTATTGGATTGAGGTCTGGGCTTTGACTAGGCCATTCGAACACATTTACATATTTTCCCTTAAACCACTCAAGTGTTGCTTTAGCAGTGTGTTTGGGGTCATTGTCCTGCTGGAAGGTGAACCTCCTTCCTAGTCTCAAATCACATACAGAGTGGTACAGGTTTTGCTCAAGAATATCCCTATATTTTTCCCTCAATTCTGACCAGTTTCTCAGTCCTGACTGCTGAAAAACATCCCCACGGCATGATGCTGCCACCACCATGGTTCACTGTGAGGATGGTGTTCTTTGGGTGATGTGATGCGTTGGGTTTGCGCCAGACATAGTGTTTTCTTTGATGGCCAAAAAGTTCAATTTTAGACTCGTCAGACCAGGGCACCTTCCTCCATACATATTGGGAGTCTCCCACATGCCTTTTCGCAAACTCAAAACGTGCCATTTTGTTTTTTGCTGAAAGTAATGGCTTTCTTCTGGCCACTCTGCCATAAAGCCCAACTCTATGGAGCGTACGGCTTATTGTCGTCCTATGTACAGAACTCCAGTCTCTGTAGGAAGTGCCTCTCTGATTAATGCCCGAGCCTAGGCCGTGAGTTTTGGTGTGCAGCCGTTTCTTGGCAGGTTTGCTGTTGTGCCATGTCCTTTCCATTTGGTTATGATGGATTTGAGGGTGCTCCTAGGGATCATCAAAGATTTTGATATTTTTTTTATAACCTAAACCCTGACTTGTAATTCTCAACAACATTGTCCCTTGTTTGGAGAGTTCCTTGGTCTTCATGGCAGTGTTTGGCTAGTGGTGCCTCTTGCTTAGGTGTTGCCGCCTCTGGGGCCTTTCAAAAAGGTGTGTATATGTAATGACAGATTATGTGACACTTAGATTGCACACAGGTGGACATAATTTCACTAATTATGTGACTTCTGAAGGTAATTGGTTGCACCAGAGCTTTTTATGGGCTTCATAACGGGGGTGAATACATACGCACGTGCCAATTATCAGTTTTTTATTTCTGAAAAATAGTTTTATGTATATATTTTTCTAATTTTTCTTCACCAACTTGGACTATTGTGTTCTGATCCATCACATATAATTCAGATTAAAAAAACATTGAACTTTAGGCTGTAATGTAACAAAATAGGTTAAAAGCCAAGGGGGGTGAATACATTTGCAATGCACCGTATGTGTACTTAAACACCAATATATGCTTAGGAATAATTCTAGGGCCTTTGTTTGAATAGTTGATGACTTATGTTAGACAATTTTGCATACTGTAGATTGTTACCCGGGTCCAGGTTTTAGTCTTGACTTATTTTGTATTTTATTTTTTTTAAATAAAATTTTTTGCTAATATCATGCAAGATAAAAACATTCAGTAACGGGCTGTTTTTTCCCCGCATGGGATGCACAGATGTTCTAGTCATTCGTGTGCATGCAGTTCCATTCATGTTTGTTGGGATGCAGCAGCTGCACAGACACAGCAGCTGGTCATAATTTGACAGCCGTATAGATGCGAGTACATGTCCCCGAACACACACATTGTCTGCATTCAGGGACATGCACCTGTTTGACTGTCAAATTGGGACCAGCGGCTATGTTAATGCAGTTGCCGCGTCCCTATATACATGAATGGGACTGACTGCTTGTGGATACATGGGACACCTGTGCATCCTGTATGGGCAAAAAAGGCCCTTTACATAGATATACACTTTGATGGTCTGTGTGAAGCAGGCCTAAGTCCAGGAAAATCACATATGCAAAAAACGTTTACTTTATGTAATGTTTTCCTGTTTTCCCTTCATGATTTTTCTTATGAGAATTAAAATGGATAGTTTCACAAGCAATTTTTATTATGAGACCGTGTGTTATAAAATATATTTCCAGAAGTTATTTCATGTGTTTTCCACAGGATAAACAACTGTGTTGGAGAAGACAATCACTGGCTGTTCCTCCAGCTCTGCTTTTACACTCAGCTCCTTAGTGGTTACACTCTTCTTCTGGATTTCTGCCACTACTACTATTTCATTCCTTTGAAAACCATCAACTGGGTAGGAAACCTTTTCCATATCATTCTACTTATAAATATAAAAGGCTGTTCTTTTTAGCACTTAAGTCAAATGATTACACTGCTTGGATCTGCTGACAAGCACATCTCCACTCCACTAGTCATGCTTATCTGCCTGTTCGTGCATTACCATATACACGCATCGCTGTTCCCAGCAAAATAAGGAAATATGCTGCTACAGGTAGCAGTACAAATTTTAATTAAATAAATCAATAATATTCACACGCATAAACGTGCAAAAATAATACACCGTTATGGTATTTCTAAATAAATCTTGACATCCAAAATAACGAGTAGTGATCTCAAAGTGCAAAAATAAATTACTAAAAAACACTGAGATAAATATACTGGTGGGTGTATGATATGTGCAAATGAACAAATATAAGCGATCAGCTGAGCAAAATTGCAAGATTGTGCAAAATCATCAATATAAACCTTCCTATGCAAAGTGCAAATGACCTGTGCAAAATGCAATGCAGTGTGCAAAATACACTCAACAATAAAATAGTGCCGACTACAGTTCACTATAGCTGGTCCATACAGATCCACAGTGTGCAGAATGCAATCAAATTGTGAATAAAGTCTATTAAAATCTTTTCTTCTTTGTGCAAATGAGCATTCCAATGTGCAAGTAGCAAAATAAAGTGCTGGAAAAATAGGTGTCTCCTCTATGTGTAAAAACACACAGGATTCTATGTTTGTTCTATGTTTGTCTTTGTCCCTCCAGTGGATGCAGGAGGAGTAATAAAAGAAAGGGGGTGTCGGATAGTGTAGTTGTTTCAACAGTAAATGGTATATATTAATGTAGCAATGAAGGTACTCGCATAACACAAATATAACACAAATATAAAAACACGTCTCTCCACGAACGATAAGCTTGTTTGCCTACATCAGTTTAGAGTGCCTATCCTGTCCCTACGCGTGACGTCACAACCACGTCACTTCATCAGGGGATGATGGGAAGGCACAGCGAATGTCTTTAAATAGTCTCTCTCATTGATTCTAATGGGCGGCCATTTTCTTGTGGCTCAATAGAGAAATCACATAGCAGCCATTTTCCAAGAGACCGCGGGCGCGGCCATTTTCTTGGTTATCCATTCCTGTTATACGGCCGTAGTCAGAAGGTAGTTAGTGCTAGCGAACCATGAACATTGACACAGTTTATTGTCGCAGTCATGACAATAAAAGCTAACGAATGGACGCTCAGTATAAAACTGTCAAGGTGAACTGCAACTAAATAGTAGGTTACTAGCAAAAATACTATGATTTAAATAATAAATGCACAATGAGAAGGATATGGAGAAAATGAAATAAATAAGCTATTGCTTATATAACCGAAAGGATAGAATAAACCTCAATACTGACGTGTGCATAACTGAACAATAAAGATAATGCATACAGTCCATAGATATGACAATGGTATTTAATATTAAAAGTATATATAGAATACACAATGTGATATTAAAAACTAAAAATAAATAAAATTACAAAAATTGCCAGGAAAGATGTAAATGGCCATTTTAGTAATTTTATTTATTTTTAGTTTTTAATATCACATTAAAATGGGCCATCTGACACAATGTTTATGAACACTGTTCAGATGTGAGATGGGGCTTGTTTACACAGGGGGCGGTAAAAATAGGCTAAATGTGACCCATACATAATAAAAATTGAATAAATTAAGTTCAAAGTAAATCATTAATAAATAGTCCATATAGTGCTTGAACACTAAAGTGCATAGAGACAGTTAATTGAAGTAATATCCAAAGAAATATGATTGTTTGGATGAATATCCAGCTGGTGCACCTCCACCGTGATAATAAACAGGATGTGAGCTTACCAGATCTCTAGACTCCACGTTTTATAAGAGTCTAGACAAGCGGTTTAAATAACGATCAGTTTACACTATGTGGAACTTCCCTTTTCTTCCTTATTGGTCACGTCTGAGGAACACCAGGGGTTCTATTGGCCAGCCATGTTACCTTCCTTTCTGGTCTAACCACTGAGGGATTCGCTTTG
This sequence comes from Lithobates sylvaticus, assembly GCA_028564925.1. Taxonomy (NCBI): domain Eukaryota; kingdom Metazoa; phylum Chordata; class Amphibia; order Anura; family Ranidae; genus Lithobates; species Lithobates sylvaticus. The sequence continues at coordinate 329,504,737 of CM053026.1, read as the reverse complement.
AGTGCTGGTTCGTTATTTAACCGCTTGCTGACCGGCTCACGCTGATCTACATTGGCAGAATGGCACGCCTGCACAAACTGACGTACCTGTACGTCAGTCCGCAAAAGCAGTATAGCGGGCAAACGCGTCCCGCGGACTTGATGTTCGGCGATCACGGCGAGGAGAGGAAGAACAGGGAACTGTCTAAGTAAGTAAGGCATTTCCCTGTTCTGCCTAGTAACATGACAGGGATCTACTGCTCCCTGTCATCGAGAACACCGATCTGTCATGTCAGTGGTAGCCCATCCCCCTACAGTTAGAGCATGCTGAGGGAACACACTTAACCCCTTGATCACCCCCTAGTGTTTAACCCCTTCTCTGCCAGTGACATTTATACATTAATCAGTGGCTATTTTTAGCTCTGATTGCTGTATAAATGTCAATGGTGTCAAAAGTGTCTGATCTGTCCGCTGCAATGTCACAGTCCTGATTAAAAATCGCAGATCACCACCATTACTAATAAAGAAAAAATTAATAATAAAAATGCCAAAAATCTATATCCCCTATTTTGTAGCCGCTATAACGTTTGCGCAAACCAATCAAATATACACTTATTGCGATTTTTTTTTTTTTTTTTTTTACCAAAAATATGTAGAATGCATATCGGCCTAAACTGAGGAAGACATTTTAGTTTTTTGTTTTTTTATATATTTTTGGGGATATTTATTATAGCAGTAAGTAAAAGAAATAGTTTTTATTTGTTTTCAAAATTGGCGGTCGTTTTTTGTTTATAGCGCAAAAAATAAAACCAGCAGAAGTGATCAAATACCACCAAAAGAAAGCTCTATTTTGTGGGGAAAAAAGGATGCAAATTTTGTTTGGGCACAGCGTCGCACAACCGCGCAATTGTCAGTTAAAGCAAGGAGATCTGGTAAACTCACTTCCTGTTCATTATCACGGTGGAGGTGCAGCAGGTGGCTATTCATCCAAACAATCGCATTTCTTTGGATATTACTTCAATTAACTTTTTTTTTTTTTTTTTTTTTCATCTGTCACTATGTACTTTAGTGTTCAAGCACTATATGGACTATTTGTTAATGATTCACAGTGCTTGGCTCAAGTACCACAGTGTAGCTCACTCTCCAGAGTATGGTAAGATCAGTAATGACCAATATGGTACATGAGCATCCACATAAAATCAAAATGGAGGAATCCACATAGTGTAAATCTGGCTAAAACTTTAATTGGACTGCATAGTACAAAATTTACTTGCATAGTGAAAACAGGTGCTTTAAGAATATACAATCTAGGGCTGCATAGCAAAGACTTCAGATAACACTTCATCAAAATGTAATGTCCAAAGGGGCGTGGCGACATCACGTGCATCATCTCCACCCCACACATTTTGTCATATGTGACATCAGTGCTCCCGATGACTTCACATTTGACAAAACGTATTGGGCGGAGGTAAAGCACGTGACGTTGCCACGCCTCTTTGGACCTGAAATTTTGATGAAGTGTTATCTATAATTTTTGCTTTGAAGCACGAAATTGTATTTTCTTAAAACGCCTATCTGTTTTTACCATGTGAGTAGATTTTGTACTATGTAGTCTAATTAAAGTTTTAGCCAGATTTACACATGTGGATTCCTCCGTTTCTTGATTTTATGCGCATACTTGTGTACCATATGGTCATTACTGATCTTGCCATACTCTGGAGAGTGAGCTACACTGTGGTGCTTGAGCCAAGCACTGTAAACCCGACCATTCCTTGAGGGGATTGTTTACAGACTGATTGGACTCTACAGTGGTGTCATTCCGTTCTGGTAAGAGCCCATTTCTTATAGTTTGTGATGGCTCACGTGGTGGTCACAGAAATGGATTAAGCACGTTTCCTTTATCAAGTGTCACAGCAGTGTTCTTTGGAGATTTATTTTGGACTGTGAATACATATTTTGTCATGGTTTATTTATGTGGACTATCAATTCAGATTTTACATTATTATATTTAACTTGCATTAGCACGTTATGTTTTTTTAGTGTGGCAATTTATATGATACCATATCACCTTATTTAGAACCCACTTTCCCCAGTTAACCCTTGTAGCGAGGAGGTGGATCCACGGCAAGGTTAAATGTGTGTTAGTTTGTTTTTGTTTTTTTTTTGTTTTTTTTGCTTAGCTTTAAAGGTGCAGGTTCTTGGGACACACATTTTTGCTACAAGACACTCTTCCACAAAGTGTAAAGAAACAGAATGAAAGCCCAGGTGCTTTCAGCAATGAGTAGCCAATGGTAGCTACTATGTTTCTGCCCCAGTTTTATTTTTTATTTTTTTGGTCCTTATACATTTTGTAAGCCGTGGTTTAGTGTCCCTTTCATATTGTTGTTCATCTAGTTTCCAGAGTGAAAAGTGAACAGCAGAGGGCGATATTGTATTATCTGTTCCAGTAATTTACCCATGGTGATATCTCCTATGTAAAACAGAGTAAAATTTGAGGGTTCAAATTTTATTTCTGTTGTATGCTGTAGATTTAAATATTTTTTGGATTCAAGGAATATTTGCCTCTTTTTCAAGTGCTGACAGATCCTTTTTGATTTGAGAATATACGTTTTTCAAGAGGGCTTGTGTGAACAATTTTTTCAAGTCCCAGTAATTGTTTCCTGTTAATGTATATTTAAAGCCAAAATTTTTTTTTTTTGCTCTCTGTGGTTCACTGGGGAGATTTTTATTTACTTTTTGTCTTGAGACACAACCGGAAGTGAGAGGTGATCTTTGCAAAGTGAGTCAAATGGTTTAACATCCCCCCCGCCCCCCCATGAAAATATTTTGTATTCTTGATCCGGTTACAGCTCAAAATTTCAGATTTCACCTGATATTCTGTCCCATGAAATAGAGGATAAATCTCCCTAGTAGCAGTCGGAGGTTCTGAATCCTCTCCTCCTCTATCAAAATGAAAAAAAATGTTGGCTTTAGATGCACTTTAACGCATATTAAGCTTTCAGTAACAGATACATTATTTGGTGTAAGGAAAATGCTAATCCTAAAGCTAACGTATACGTTAGATGTGTGTCTGATTTATATAAATTATAATTTCAAGGATGATATTTACCTAATGGTGCATCATGCCACTGCATAAGGCTGTCGAGTTCAGAAATACCCTTGGTGCTACCTATCTTGGAGAAGCAGCATTAAATGGTTGGGATAGTCCTACCTAGACTGCCATTGCTTCCTTATTCTATAATCTGCATGGAGCCCCACTTCATGACTGAAGGTTCCTTACCTGTAAAAACTGCAGTTACTGCAGAATCTGATAATATCCTTCAAATGGTTATGGGTACACTTACAGCTCTGGTATTGATCACCAATAAATGATAAATCAGTCTGTTGCACAGGATTTGGAAATTCAATATTCACTTAATTGTTAAACTGGGAGATTATTGTAGTGTTCTTTAGTAAATAATGGTCACAAAATCATTAAATACACAACAGCTGCCAGTCAGTATTCGCTTAGGCCCTTTCAGTTAAGTCTATTAGATAAGCAGCCCAACGACCAACTAAAGGCACATGCACAGCAGTCTGACAGCAATGCTTCTAGTTGTATGGCTGTAGCTTAGCGTTGTCACAGCAGTAACGGCATTGTCATTTGCAGCAGGAAGTGCTGTTATTGGCAGGATACCCAGGAAACTTGGGCAACAGATTCACAAAAAATATTTTGCTCTAAAGCCTGGTACACACCTTTTTCGTTCAACCCAGCAGGCTAAACAAAAAAATAAACTGAGGAGCTCGGGAGGCGATCTCTATACCAATTATGCAATGTTAGTACAGCCCCTCCCTGCCAGAACACACTGGTCAGCACTGACAGCCAATGGCTGCGAGCGCTATTTGGATGACTATCGGATTCTGGTTTTCCAGCATGCCCGTTCGACAGAAGCTGGCTGTTCGGCTGGCTGATGTACAAACGGGCTGATACCGGACGATATTTGACCCGTGTGTACCAGGCATTAGAAAGCAGTATACAGTGGGATATGATGCCAAATAAACAAAAACAGTATTTACATTCACTCAGCTGTGCAGGGGTGACCGGGGGTAGCCGCCTGTGAGAATCGCTAAACTCCTCTTGGTGGTTCTAAATGCTACCTGCCAACACTATGTGCGAACAGCGGCAGCTGCCAGCAGCATCTGTCAGATCTGTACACTGTACAAGTCAAAGGCCATTACTGTTCACGCATCCAAATGGAGCCTCCACTCAACCCTGGACACAACCAGTGTGTAGATAGGGTTGGCATTTCTGTGGAGTTCTGGCCACAGCTAATCAATCAATCTGTATGATGCCATAGCATAGAGTGTTGCTCCATCAAGAGACAGCGTTTAGCCATCTCTGAATGCAGTAAATGATGCACCCCTGCCAGCATGCGCTGCCAATACTTCTAGAATGCCACATTTAAATGCACACAGCTTATAGTTTTGTAAGCACAGAACTATAAGAATCAATATGGCCATACACACAGCTGCATCTACAGATGAAAGTATGCGCCGTTTTTAGCATCGTACAATAAAGGTGGAACACAGCTGCGTTTGGGACCATATATATCTGCGGGTATTATGCCTGTACATGTGTAAATGCGTATATATGCATACATGTGTAAAAGTCTTTACGCAGTTAAACGCTAATTCTTTAGGACGAATATTTTAGACAGGATCCTCTGCTAGCTCTGCCAGCAAGAACATGTTATGTGCAGAAAATATGCATATGCCTATGCGAATGAGCTACAGTTAAACTTTTAAATTGCTTGTGATCTTACTGACTTATGGAAAACCTTGAGGCTCCTATTTTGGTGTGCAAACCTATCGCCTTAAAATTATTGTATAAAATTTGTATATTCCAACCACCAGAGAGGATGGGAGTGACTTCATCTCCCTGTGTATTTGGATGTCATAAAGTCTGCTCAACACAGGTAATTGGTTGCTTACCCATATATGCCTGGCTCCTACCATACGGGAGAATTTGTCCTGCCTTGTCCCGAGTTTTGCGAAGATTGTTGTATATGAGTGCTTTTCTCATACATTTTTCTGCAGCTTCCAGCAAAGACAAAAAGATGGAACTACATACAGCATTTTTTTTCAAAGATGCTTTTGCAGTAGTGAGCCCTCAAACTCGGTTTGTGTTAAGATGATATTCATTTTGTTAAAGAGTTGTATTTGCCTGGCAAATGACTCCTCTCAATTTAATGCTATAATGTGTATAGTTACTGGAATCCAAATGGCATTCAGTTCTGTGTATTTGCTGTGTGCTTCTGCATCTGGCATGTTATCATTTAACATACAAGAAACAAAAGAACACAATGTAATCGGCTTACAAAGATAGCAAGCCAGCACTGGAGCTGTCCACACGTGCCATCAAAGCTTCATTTCACACATTTACCTGACACGCAGACATCTTCGTCACACAGTTGGCAAGTGTGTTGACTTTTTTTTGGCAAAGTAAATTGAGTAGAGATCAACTGTACAGTGTGCTTATATAAGCCTTGCAGATGATTACACACCATTTTCCTTTTAATGTATGTGATTAGTTTTATTAGGGCAGAACTTGGACCAAAGTTAGTTCACACAAAAGTCCACTTTTTCAGAGGCACCGTTTCCAAAAAGCTGCCATATTTCTATGATGTACAGGCAGACACAGCTTTTCGGCTGGGTTTACACTATACTACACGGCAGTATTACGACTTTCATCCTACTTTTGCTCTGCGACATTGGTCCTACATTGGTCCTACATTGGTCCTACATTGGTCCTACATCCATCTGACTTCAATGAACAGGGATCCGACTTGGATCCCGGCCAATACCAGGAACTGTGTTTGGTATAAATCTTGAGGGGAAACTCCATGCAAAATGTTAAATTAAACGACATGGGTTCCCCCTCCATGTGTTTTTTTTTTTTTTTTTTTTGACGCTTTTTTTCCCCCTAGGTGAATGGGTAGAGGTACGCTGTACCCCATACTCATTCACATAGGGTGGGGGCCAGGATCTAGGGGCCCCCTTATTAAAGGAAGCACCCGGATTCCGATGAGCCCCCCGCCCGCAGACCCCGACAACCAACGGCCAGGGTTGTCGGAAAGAGGCCCTTGTCCTCATCAACATGGGGACAAGGTGCTTTGGGATGGGGGACCCGTAGGGCGCCCCCCTGCCCCAAAGCACCCACCCCCATGTTGAGGGCACACGGCCTGGTACGGTTCAGGAGGGGGGGGCGCTCGCTCGTCCCCACCCCTTTTCCTGACCGGCCGGGCTGCATGCTCAGATAAGGGTCTGGAATGGATTTTGGGGGACCCCCACACCGTTTTTTTTCGGCGTAGGGGGTTCCCCTTGAAATCCATACCAGACCCAATGGCCTGGTATGCTCTTTGGAGGGGGAACCCTTGCCGTTTTTTTATTTAAAATTTTGCGTGGAGCTCCCCCTCAAGATAATCAGAGCACAAATCGCATGCCAAAGTCGGATCATGCAAGACGGCGATCCGACCTTGATCCGACTTCAATGATAGTCAATGGGCTGAAGAAGGATCAAAGTCGGACAAAAGTAGTACAGGGAGCATTTTGAAAATCGGACCGACTTGTGTCGGACCAGTTAAGACGGCTCCCATAGGAAAACCATTGATTTTCACACGTCATGCGACATGAGCTCCCATTGTCGGAGCGTTTGACGCACCAGTGTGAACCCGGCCTTATTCCCTTTGCCTCTACAGCATTGCACATGTGTAAATTGTTTTGATTATTGATGCGAAAACGGATGTGTAAGGCTGACCATACATGATACAATTTTCTTCTAAAGTCTTCCTTTTACCAAAACCTTATATTATGAGGTCAAATCTAAACCCTTTCAATTTCTGTGCAATCAGGCAGGCCCTTGTACTACATAGTTGAAGGTAAATCTAAAGGAAATTGAATAAGAAAATTGTACAATGTATGGCAAGCTTAAGGGTCCCCGTTTGGGCAGCTAGACCCACCCTGCTTTTTCTTGGATGGCATAGTCCCCTGTTTTTTTTTTTTTTTTTTTTTTTACTCCTCCATATTGTGTCACACTTCTCCATCTGCTCTGAGGCCCACCTCCCATCCTAATCCCGGCCACAGGCATGTTACTCAAAATAAATGAATTTCTGGTCCAGTTGCATTTCAAAGCTGACTTCCATGTTTCATATCACTTTAGTTCATTTAGAGCAATCTGCTCCAAATTAACAATTTCCGTTGTTAACTGCTGCAGTGGCTTGCAGCGCTGTATGTACTGTATATAGCTTCAGCTACATACAGTACACAGAGCTGGGTCCTGGCTGTGAGAAAAGGACTTCCCATTTTACACCCAGAACAACAGAGTCTGGCTGAGCAATGCTCAGGTCAGAGGCACAGCACTACAACCTCTAGATCAGGGGTACTCCCATACCCCCTACTCCCCTGGGCCCAACCCAGAGTAGGCATATAACTCCACTCATGCACACTGGGCAAAAAAAATGTTGCTTATACAGGCCTTTTTTTTTTGTTTATTTTTTTTATTATTCAGCCTGTATAAGCAACTTTATGTTCGCTTATTTGATCCTGCATTTTTAGGAGATTACGAGCATATTTGCAGAGGAGCGCTTTCAGGCTGAAACCCATGCCCCTTCCCCCCATTCACCCCCCACCCCAAATCCCCCCCTCTCCCCCATCACAAGTGGGTTTTTATTTATTTTTTTGAGAGGAGCTTTCGTCAGAAACAAACGATTGACTCAGTAAATGCTGTGCTTAGGCACATTTTCATCATTTTCAAATGTATATTAATTATAGTGAAAAATGAGCATAAGGGAATGTTGTGAGGAAAAAAAAAAAACGCTTATAAAAGAAATTGCCCATAAATGTTCATAAACTCTTGTGCAATATGAGCCACTGAGTGCTTTTTCTGACAATTTCTGGTATTTTTTTCGGCCAGTTAGTGTGCATGGACCCTAGAGGAGGGGCCACAATTTAAGAGCACTAACACCTACCAACAGACAGTTTGACTAAATCCTGCTTTCACATATCTCTTCTCCCCTATCTCATATCACATTGTAATAAATGCCCACCTCTGCATCTCTTATAATTGCCAGCTCAAAATTCATCCCTGCCCTGTTCTTCTCTACTGTCTGTTATTTTTTCATTTTTGCCCCTCACACACCAATGCAGTGCACTGGTGTGATTTGGGCCTATTGGAAACCATGGATCTTTCTAATTGTGTTGGGTGTTACATTGAGCAACACAGCCCAGCATGTATGTTATGAATTGAAAAACTGCTTGAGGGCTGGTATACACATAGTCAGAAGGCCAAAGTACAAGTGCATCCTTTGTTTCTTTAACAAGGTATCCTCAATACTCCTGTGGATACTTTGGGGGAAAGAGGCCTATAACCTAATACTTCATTGCCTCCTGAGCCCAGACCTGAGGTATAACAGGATCTTCCTTCTCTCTGGCAAACATTTGAGAACTGGTATTTATATGGTGAATATACTGTACATGTTGATCTCATAAGGTAAATTAGTCTATCCAGATACCCTTAAATGTAAGGGATCATAGGATGTTGTGTTTTAAAATAGAAAAATTAGATACAGAAAACATTTGCAGGCAGTAGAGGTCCCTTAGTTTGATAAATTAAAGTCAGATCTTGGATTATATAAATTTTTATTTATCGAAAAAGCGCGGTTTTAGATTTACACAGTGCAGATAAGTTGGAGGGGGGGGGTTACGACAACATCTTGGTAAATGATCATATGTATGTTTTTTTAAAAGTAAAAGTTCTATACAGCTGTGTATTGTGTTAATGAGTTGTTCTGTATTTGCAGGATGTATTTGTGTTTAGACATGAGCTAGCAATGCTCAGAATATCAACGTTTATGGGTATTGTCATGTTTGGAGGCATGTGCAGCCTTTTCTACACACAGATTGTTGGTATACTAACAGTAAGTAATTGTCTGTATTCATATTATATTTACTGATACATAAAGCCACTTTATATTTTTCAAATGTACATTGCAGTGTTCCCCCATTTGCTCAAGCAAATGGCTAAATAATGCTTAAAAAGCAAAACATTTATGACACCTATTAACAGCACAGTTTTAATGTTCTTATTCAGCAACACTATTGCTGCACAGCTGCATATTTTATATTTATTTTGTTTATTTTTCATTTCAATCATTTTTATTGATGTTTATCAGGAAACATGAACAACAGACGCTGATTGTCATACAGTATGCTATGTTGACAAGGATCTTCTATTAAGTGAATATGACAGGGTAGATAAATCAAGCATAAGTTACTACTAAGTTCTGACGATAAGTATGGTAGTGGGTATTGTTCTCACCCCTGGGCACCCCATTGGGGACAAACTGTGCTCTGGGGGAAGACAACACTATCTTCTGTAGTACTCCTTTTAACCATGTATATTAATTATAATGAGTGAGTGGTTGCCGCACTTATCAAACAGTAAGGGGGGGGGGGGGGGGGGGGGGGGGTAGAAAAAGAAATGAGGTATATAACAGAAGTGATCAAGTCTACTGCATATACCCAATTGGATGGAGAAATATAGCTGATTACTATAACCTGTAAGTGGTGGTCAATTAAGGAAACTTAAGAGTTCTACTGAAACCATTACAGCCATTGAGACCATTTAGCCTGAATTGAGGTATTTGTTTATTTTTATCATGCAACAGTATATTAGATTAAAAACAAAATGTGGAGGTGAAGCTGCGCTTCCCCTATTGAAAAAGCTGCCAACACAACAATCAGACGAATTGTATAGTAAAATGAAAAGTGTATAAGTGTGGCGCTATAAATTGTGTATCTGATCAGTAGCTGTAAATGGGAATGGAATCCTAAATATAAGGCTATCGTTCAGAATTTGGTGAAAAACAAAACATGCATCTAGATAGTAAAATATAAATAATCCACATCAAAGATGCTTATAAAGTGAATAATCAAATCACATTATTAACTGACCATACCAACTATTAGTGATATTTAGACCGTGAATGATACACAGTGCAGTATAGTTGGAGCCCAGTGTGCGCACCAACCAAAAAACTCTAGTGTTTATAAACACAGTAATTAATACAAATATAAACTCCTATACTCAGAAAAAAAGTATTAAAGATACACTGATTTACATCATTGTGACAACAAAATAATAAATCATAACGGTGAAATGATAGAATGAAGTCCCAGAAAGAACTTTAAACCAATACTGGAATTATCACAATAATTGTAATCCTGCGATAGTCCAGGGCAGTAGAGTTCATATGTAGAGATGTATCAACATTTATGAGACAAATGATAATGTTCAACAACGTAGCATCCTCATAATTGGACACCGTCTAGAACTGTATGTTGCAGGTATAAGATTTGGTACGCTTACCGTTATAGATGGACCCACTGACCGTTGGTGAGGGGTCAAACGAGCTTGGGTATGCCGGCAGGCGATGTTGGGTGGTAAACCAAGGTCAGGAACCTGGAACAAGACTGAGCCGGCGCCACAGTCTATACTCGCCAACTATCGAGTGGGGGTGACGACAGCCAAACTTCCAGAGGTGGGGGGTTTGCAAATGGCACCGTGTGGCTTTTACCAAAAAAGGCCTCAATGGATCAGGACCATAGAAGATAAGAAAGAGACATAGAGGGCCTCCTCATAGGGTAAAAAAATCCAGTAATGGATTGTATTTATTATGAGGAGTATAATATCTCCCACCATAAAGTAAAGTTAAAAAGGTTCTTGTTTGTCAAGTTTAAAATTACAAATAAAAACAAGGACAAAAACAAGATGTACGGTCAAACGCAGTAGTGGTGTATGTAGCGTATCCACCCGACGCGTTTCGTCTCAAAAGACTTCAACAGGGGCATAAGCTAGTAGACCACCTCTGCGCTATATATACCACCTATGTAATGAATAGACATAACACCTGAGCACATCTAGGACAGTCCAACTTCCGGTTAGACCCCTCTCAAGAAAGTTCCCCAGAATTGGCTGGAAACTGACCAATAGGGGAGTCATTTTCGCCATTAGAATGATGTAATTGGGCTAGATGCATCACTATTGGTTCCTAAATTGGACAATATACTATTGAAAGAATATTACTGGCTGTTGGATCAATAAACCAGCCAGACTTAAACATACCTTTAGAGTGATCGTAGGAAAGTTTGGGCGCGAACTGCGCACACATGGGACGCCATAGCGTCACGTGCCTTGGTATGGCCAATCAGCGAGTAGGAATAGCCAGTCATTGCTGTGAGCGGCGCGTGCTGCACTACGTAGCCAATGACGCTTGCCGATCGGTCACCCATCCTTGCAACCAATCGGCAAAGGCGTCGCAGCCTGTGAAAGACGTATAGCCGCTAAGTGCGGCGTGACATACAATTACCAATTTACTTAATACCATGGCTATAATTGGTTCTGTGTACCCCAATATAGGCTTTTTGACCTTAAACAGATCCAGTTCCGCCCTTAATCTAGTAGTGACGCTAATACATCGTCATTTCCGGGATTCGCTAAAGTTCCGGTCCATCCCTAAACACGTCGCATCAGTCACATGATGTGTAGGTGTTTTCCCGCGCGCCTGAGGCGGGTGTCATGTGATTACGCCACATACGTCATCCGTTTTCGCGCATGCGCAGTGAAATACACGCCGCACTTAGCAGCTATACGTCTTTCACAGGCTGCGACGCCTTTGCCGATTGGTTGCAAGGATGGGTGACCGATCGGCAAGCGCCATTGGCTATGTAGTGCAGCACGCGCCGCTCACAGCAATAACTGGCTATTCCTACTCGCTGATTGGCCATACCAAGGCACGTGACGCTATGGCGTCCCATGTGCGTGCAGTTCGCGCCCAAACTTTCCTACGATCACTCTAAAGGTATGTTTAAGTCTGGCTGGTTTATTGATCCAACAGCCAGTAATATTCTTTCAATAGTATATTGTCCAATTTAGGAACCAATAGTGATGCATCTAGCCCAATTACATCATTCTAATGGCGAAAATGACTCCCCTATTGGTCAGTTTCCAGCCAATTCTGGGGAACTTTCTTGAAAGGGGTCTAACCGGAAGTTGGACTGCCCTAGATGTGCTCAGGTGTTATGTCTATTCATTACATAGGTGGTATATATAGCGCAGAGGTGGTCTACTTAGCTTATGCCCCTGTTGAAGTCTTTTGAGACGAAACGCGTCGGGTGGATACGCTACATACACCACTACTGCGTTTTTGTCCTTGTTTTTATTTGTAATTTTAAACTTGACAAACAAGAACCTTTTTAACTTTACTTTATGGTGGGAGATATTATACTCCTCATAATAAATACAATCCATTACTGGATTTTTTTACCCTATGAGGAGGCCCTCTATGTCTCTTTCTTATCTTCTATGGTCCTGATCCATTGAGGCCTTTTTTGGTAAAAGCCACATGGTGCCATTTGCAAACCCCCCACCTCTGGAAGTTTGGCTGTCGTCACCTCCACTCGATAGTTGGTGAGTACAGACTGTGGCGCCGGCTCAGTCTTGTTCCTGACCTTGGTTTACCACCCAACATCGCCTGCCGGCATACCCAAGCTCGTTTGACCCCTCACCAACGGTCAGTGGGTCCATCTATAACGGTAAGCGTACCAAATCTTATACCTGCAACATACAGTTCTAGACGGTGTCCAATTATGAGGATGCTACATTGTTGAACATTATCATTTGTCTCATAAATGTTGATACATCTCTACATATGAACTCTACTGCCCTGGACTATCGCAGGATTACAATTATTGTGATAATTCCAGTATTGGTTTAAAGTTCTTTCTGGGACTTCATTCTATCATTTCACCGTTATGATTTATTATTTTGTTGTCACAATGATGTAAATCAGTGTATCTTTAATACTTTTTTTCTGAGTATAGGAGTTTATATTTGTATTAATTACTGTGTTTATAAACACTAGAGTTTTTTGGTTGGTGCGCACACTGGGCTCCAACTATACTGCACTGTGTATCATTCACGGTCTAAATATCACTAATAGTTGGTATGGTCAGTTAATAATGTGATTTGATTATTCACTTTATAAGCATCTTTGATGTGGATTATTTATATTTTACTATCTAGATGCATGTTTTGTTTTTCACCAAATTCTGAACGATAGCCTTATATTTAGGATTTCAGTATATTAGATTAGGTAATGAATAAAACAATTACATATTTCACCAGCCAGCGGTATATTATATTCCACTGGAGCTTCATGGAATACACCCATCTACAGTATGTTATGTGAGGCAACATCAGTTGGTCATATCCCGTGACAGTAAATTTACGGTATATTTTTCAGCTGTGTATTTATATTAGACAGCAGCAGCAACTGATCTCATTGGGCAATAATTTTTGAATTACTCAGAATATGTTCTTGTATGACTTAGCAACCAATGCATTATACCTATCAAAGGCATAGTGCCATAATGCAACAGTATAATTATATTGATAATTAACTTATTATGCTGGTCAATGGCATGTCAGCCCTATCCCCTCCTGAAATCAGGTAAAATAAAATTTTGGGCTTTTTATTTATTTTTTCAAAAAAATCATGCTTACCTAGGTGGATGCAGCATCAGTCCCCTGTCGGTTCTAAGACTGAGAATCGAGCGATAGCTGATCGCTTGGTTCTCAGAGCTCCGTGAGCAGAGAGCTGGTGACTGTCAGTTACTGCTCTCTGCTCTTCCCCCCTGGGCTCACTGCAGATCAAAATGCACTCCTGTGACCCACAGGAAAAGTACAGCCGCACAAGCTTTGACTG